>CM042172.1:61771847-61779347 GCA_023376005.1 Doryteuthis pealeii | reverse complement strand
TGTGTGTGTGCGTGTGTGTGTATATGTATATATATATGTGTGTGTGTGCGTGCGTGTGTGTGTGCATATATGTGTGTGTGTGTATATATATATGTGTGTGTGTTATATATGTGTGTGTGTGCGTGTGTGTGTGCGCGTGCGTGTGTGTGTGAATGTGTGTGTGTGTGTGTGTGTGTTTAAGTATAACACTAAACTCTATCCGGTCGTGACTCTTAGGTTTTGAAGCTCTGGAAATTGTTAGTCACCCCATTACTCCCAGGTCCACTGGAAACCGGGGTGGTAGTACCTGTCTTTCTCCAATCTTTGTGTAAAATAGATATGTTTAAAACATTGTCGTTAGGTCGTTTTTCTGTATATCAACCCTTTTCGGGTCGTTTAATACGGAATTAAGTCATTAAACAAAGGATTCGGACTGATTACTGTACCTGTTGTTGCTTAAATGATCACTCATCGCTGCTTAACTTCGGTGATCTAGCAAGACTCGGTGCTTTCAACGTGACTTGACCGTAATCTGTTTTAAAAATTACACTGGTTTACAAAAAAATATTTTTTGTCTGAGGCAAAAATGTGAATAGGTATTTTTTTTACTAATTTGGGTTTGCTGAATTCAAATTTATAAACAGTTTTGCTCTATCACCTCTAGTTTTCTGTCTTTTAAATAGTCTCATTTTATTGTATACAGAGTATATACGTGCTTATTTCAACAGTTGCAGCAGCTTATTACAGATACAACTGGATAGATAAAGAACATTGACGGAATAAATATACTTGGATGACACAATGTACACAATTCATAGTACCGCAGACAGTTAGAAATATGTTTTCTTAGATGATCTGCTGACTGCCAGTGCACTACTAGCCAGTGCACTACTGGCTGTTGATTGAGACGTGTTGGCTACGCTTAACTGCCAAAAATCCGTCTTGATATATAGCTATATATATATATATATATATATATAATGTAATGCTATCACTTACATTTATTGCATAACAACTAAAAAAGAAGACATAAATCACACATTATTAGAAATTAACCCTGAATGCATATACACTTTTAAGTACAGTATGTGTACAAAATGTACAGTATGGATATCTAAAAAAACTAGAGGTAATGGATACAAACGGATTTCAAATCTGAATTCAGCACCCCCAAATTAGGTTAAAACAGCTATTTTTGTGCTTGCCTCAATTTCTTTGTAAACCAGTGTTATCTAGAAGTATAGATGAAGTCTAGACTTACTCAATGTCAATTCTCGATACATTTTATTCAGCTATTTAGATTTTGGAAAAACAGGTTTGTGTAAGTGCAACACTCTCCATAGTAATCATGCCGAGCCCTAATTACAGAAAGGATGCTTTGAAAAGAGCTTTACTATAGGAATGTATTCAAAAGCATTTTACTATATGAATTATTAAAAGTGTTTTACTATACCAATATATTCAAAAGACTTTTATTATAGGAATACATTAGAAGGCTTTTACTATATGAATGCATTAAAAGGGTTTTTACTATAGGAATGCATTAAAAGGGTTTTACTATAGGAATGCATAAGAAAGTGTTTTACTATAAGAATTCATTAAAAGGATTTTACTATAGGAATGCACTAGAAAGGCTTTTACTATAGTAATGCAACGGAAAAGAGTTTATTATAGGAGTGCACTGGAAAAAGATTTATTATAGGAATACATTTAAAAGAACTTTATTAAAGGAATTAATTGCGAAAGGGTTTTATTATAGAAATGGGTTGGAAAGGTTTTCTTATAGGAATGAATAGGAACTATTTTTACTGTAGGGATTCGCTGGAAAAGTTTTATAATGCATCTGGAAGGGTTTCTCTATAGTAACGCATTATCAACAGAATTGTGTAAGTGCAACACTCTCCAAACTAATCATACTGAGCTCTAATTACAGAAAAGATGCATTGAAAAGAGCTTTACTATATTAATGTATTCGAAAGCATTTTACTATATGAATACTTGAAACCATTTAACTCCACGCAAATTATTTCTCTTAGATCAAAATACTTTAAACCATAGAGCTTGAAACAGCGCTATACAAGAAAGCAGCTGTACGGCGACACATGGACATATCAATGTAAGCCGACCAACAAAAAATTACACCAATCAGCTCTGTGCAGATACTAGATGCCACCCGGAAGATCTGCCAGGAACAATGACTGATAGCGACGGATAGTGAGAGAGAATCATGGAAAACCATATTGCTAGCACGACCTTATGATAAGGATGTAATAATATATTACATTAACATTGAATAGTTTATAATTTGAAGCATTTGTATTGATTGTTGAGAATATTATAAAGTTACATTAAAGGACAAGAGTTTATCAACATAATGTCTATTTCTCTAAATGTTTGAGATGAGGCCTGATGATTTAACTATAGCTAGGTAACCAGTCTAGGAGAATGAAAACTCTGAATTCAAATCTGGTAAACTCCGCTTAAGAAATTGACATTGTGTCGCATCCTACTCGTGCGGAAAAAATATATATCACGTTAATAAATCATCATTGTTATCTAGTGGATTTAGCTGGGTTTTTTTTTTCTCTGTTTTTTTATTTTTTATTATCGTGACCCTTATAAGATAAGCTTTGTGGCCTTTTGGCTGAAAAGGTTGGGGACCTCTGGTTTATACCCAAGGGTCAGTTGCATTGTCCCTCGCTTTTGTTTAACATTATCTCCACATAAAGAATTTTAATATCTTGAAGTTTTTCAATCCGCCTTTAAATCCGTCTATCATTGTTCTAATCCATTCAGCAAGCACCCCCACCCCCACCCTTCTCTGTGTTTTCGGATTAAGATTGTACATCCCTGTGGGAAATGGTTGGTAAGATTTGATGTGTCAAGAGACCAATAAAGCTCTTTTGGCCAGAGGCCTAGATCACGGTCAGTCCGCCCTGCCAAAGCCTGTCTCTCAAGAGTAAGTAAAGATTAGTGGATAAACAACAAATAAAAAATGTCATCGGGGCGGCCTAATGTCGGTATCAGCCAGACAGCGAGGGAGTGTGTCCCCTTTTCACTAGCACTAGACCAAGGAGATTATTTTAGCGTCTGAGGTGGAGCGACACACAGCTCCTCACTTTACTACACAGATCTCGGAACTTTGTGGTCCCTAACCGGATGCTCTACCGACTGACCTAAACCGGTCCTCCCAATTACTTTTAATACAAATAATTTACAGTTATATGTCATCAATATGAATCATTTTTAAACAGATCTATATGATTCATAGGAGGCGCCTGGTCTAATGGTTAGAGTCGTGGGAAATGGACTCGTCGACGCCAGTTCAATTCCTGGACGAAGCTGTTGGCATTTCACATGGCGCTAATACCCTTGAGAAAGGTATGAATCCTACTCTCCCTCCAGCTATGGGTAAATAGCAGGGCAGACTGGACTCTTTAACCCATGGCTAGGTAACCAGGCTAGGAGAAGGAAAACTCTGAATTCAAACCTGCTGAACTCCGCTTAAGAAATTGGTGTTGTGTCACATCCTGCTCGTGCGGAGGTCTTGGTATATATATATATATACTCATCAGATTTACTTTTAATACAAATAATTTAGAATTGTATGTCAAGTATTCCTACCGAATATAAATCATTTTTAAACAGATCTATATGACTCATAAGAGACGCATGGTCTAATGGTTAGAGTCGTAGAAAATGGACTCGTCAACGCGAGTTCAATTCCTGGACGAAGCTGTTGGCATTTCACATGGCGCTAATACCCTTGGGAAAGGTATGAATCAAATTCTCTCTCCAGCTATGGGTAAACAGCAGGGCAGACTGGACTCTTTAACCATGGCTAGGTAACCAGTCTAGGAGAAGGAAAACTCTGAATTCAAACCTGCTGAACTCTGCTTAAGAAATTGACCTTGTGTCGCATCCTACTCGTGCGGAGGTGTTGGTAAATATATACATGACTCATAGATGGGACCATAACAAGTAGTATCACTCCAAGTCAGAGTGGACCTGGGAGTAATCGTAATGAACGGGTACTCTATACTCATCAGATTTACAGTCAGTATATTCCAAGCTTCGGCGACAGAGTGATTGTTCGATCCCCGGTAGACGCCAAGATTTTCCAGCAGAAAAATCGGTGTAATATACTATGACCCGTATTAAGCTTGCATTTGTAACTCTTTATCACCTCGTTAACCATCACACTACTTTATGATACCTAGGTTTAAATGTAAGCCTTGCACGCAGACTCTGCATACATTTGCGTAACTTCTTCTAGCCATTAAGCTGAAAATAAAATAAGTAAATAAATAAACGCTCTCATGCTTAGAAGATATGAGAAAAAAAAATTAAAAACATAAAAACGAAAAAAAAAAACGGTGAAAGCAGTCGTACAGGTAAGTTAGGAAATGAACAAAGCGTAGAGACCCGGATGCAGTCAGGTGTAAGAAAGGTGGCACAACCAATGCAACCCCTCCCTTACCCTGTGTGCCAACCCCCAGCCTTTTGTAATATTCTGTCCTCGACCTGAGGGTCAGCGATTTGAATTTTGCCTAGACACCATTTACTGGCTTTTGCTCATAAATGAAAAAAAAAAAAAATGAAAAAAGAAAAAAAAAAAAGAAAAGAAAAAAGAGAATGTGGTTGTATTCGGCGGGGTAGAAGAGAAGTCTGACACGGGTGGAGTGCTGATAAGAGAGGTGGGTGACATTAGAAGGTTGAAATTTCAAAAGGCCAGTCTGGAAAGAAACAAAGGCAATAATATAGATTTATCTCGCAGCAAAAATAAATGTAACTCCGATAAACATGTTTGTCAGTGGTTCTGTCTGAAACTTTGAAATGGGACACTATTGTCATTCAATTAATTATTTTTCACAGAATGGTGTGTTTTTATTTATTCATTTATTTATTTTTACATAAAACTGTTTCTGCTTGAAGGATATTTACCGGGTAAGTAATTTATATTTTTATTACCAAACAATCGTAAATCTGTATATTTTCCTCTGTGAAAACCTTGGTTTCTCGTAGTCACAGCTATACTGATAAAGTAGTAAAAGATACTATTTGTCTGTCGGTGGGGCGTTAGAATGTACCGACTGCACCTCTGCAGAGGGGTAAGACTCCCACAATGGGGCCAACTGTTGGCCGTGGTTGGCGACCCATGATACTTAAGGATAGAGCCCAGCTGGATGAGCAGTTCATGACTTGCAATACTCCTCTTTGGCCCTATCTTAGGCTAGACGGGCGGATGGAGAGGCCCCCTCCGATCAATCGGCTGGTCACGTCAAGCCCTAGCACCTATATGATTTTCCCAACCCTATTGCCCCATCTTTATCATATGGGTGCTAAAAGTCGGTGACTGAGGGTCTACATGTCCTGGGAATGACGTTAAACTCTATCTGATGGTGAGGTTCCAGTTTTGGAGGTTTGGAGAATGTGGAGCACCCCTTCATCACCATTGCTCCCTGGTCCACTCTGATCCGGAGTGGTAGTACCTGTTAGAGTCCCATCTGAGGGTTAAATAGAAAAATGTATTTATAAAGAAATTGTATTATTCATTAAGAATTGATTCATTTCAAAACTTTATCGACATTAAATGACCCACTGATGTTGATATGCCGTAAAACAAAACAAAACAAAACCATTGTCTAAATGTTTTAGACGAGGCTTAAGAATGTGTATGATTCAAATTTTTCGGACTGTTGTCCTCGTCTTTATTGTTATATGTACAACGTTCTAAGTGGTCAATTCTGACTACAGGCGAAAGTAACAGAATTCTTAACATAATTTAACACTTGAATCCGGTCATGGTTAACAGAACGAGAACAATCTACCCAATGGATTAAATAAAAACACCTGAAGAAGGTTGGAGACACATCGGCTGAAACGTTGTGTATATTAAAGTAAAGATGAGGACAACCGTCCACAAAATCTAAATAATATAAAGGATACTAATTAACATTTTATATCCATCTCCCTTATATCCACAAATGAGAGGATTCAAAAAGGAGGTCCACATTGAGCCCACAAAAATGTTGATCCCATCATCAGAGGTTTTAGAAGTACTTGTGTTTTTTAGTACTTATCCCACGGCGCTGGTGTAATCGTCTGTTGTTTATTAAGTTGAAGGAACGCCGGATGTTAGAAAATGTTCGGATTTTTCCGTGGTGACATGTCGTCCCGGTTGTGCGTGCGCTTGGGCAGTTTGTTCGAAATTCTTTTAATTTTTTTACTATAAATTTAGCCTCGCTCAGGCGTAGTGAAATAAGTTTTTTTATAGTTTGTTTGAAGCATTGTACGTATGTGTAAAATAAACATTTTGAAGGCAATAGACAATGCAATGAAATAGGTGTTGAAAATTATATTTATTTACCTTTTTTATATCCTAAATATTTTCGGAATAAATCCCATCATCAGAGGTTTTAGAAGTACTTGCGTTTTATTAAATATTTCTAAAACCTCTGAAGATGGGATTTATCCCGAAAATATTTAGGATATAAAAAAGGTAAATAAACATCATTTTCAACACCTATTCCATTGCATTGCCTTCAAATTTCTATTTTACATATAATTATATGAGAAGTAAATACACACGCGGTGTGTTTATGATATGTTTTTTTTGTTAGCCGACAATTTTGGGGAGAATATGTGCTTAATTGAAGTCGTACCTAATTTTGAAAGTTAATTAATTAATAATTAATTAATTAGGCAGGCATACCTATTTAAATGTAAGGCTAAACAAATCGCGAAAAATCAATCTCTGTATGTACATTTCGGCATATTAGGCCTCATCAGCAGAGCTATAGATAGAAAGACCTCCTTGTGCGTGATTCGAAACCCGGCTGTCAAGCTGACAGGCGAGTATCGTAACCTCTACACTAACCGGACCTTCTTAGATTGTTAGTTTTATTTAGAAGTAGGTTTCTATTCCTCTTATAGTGACTTCTTGTACACGACAGTATGAGAAGTAAATACACAGCGATGTGTTTATGATATGGCTTTGTTTTAGCCGGCAATTTTTGGAGAATATGTGCTTAATTGAAGTCGTACATAATTTTGAAAGTTAATTAATTAATAATTAATTAATTAGGTGGGCATACCTATTTAAATATAAGGCTAAACAAATCGAGAGAAATCAATCTCTGTATGTACATTTCGGCCTATTATATATATTATTATATATTATTTCTAAAATATTACTATAGAGTGTCCCAGGACCCAGTTATGAGCACATTTATAAATAGAACAGAGTGTTAAAACGTTTTAGCTATAAAACATTGTTTTATTTGAAGTTCCTTAATTTGAAACCACTTAAAGAATAAGACGTTCATTATTTAGAGCTTTTAATAGTCTGGGTTTTTGGGTACTGCCCAACATACATTCCTAAGAGGTTACTCATCTAAGTTCTGAACAGGATCATCTTTGCTTAACTTTTTTCTTTCTTTTTTTTCCCTTGTTATTCATACACACTCCTCACGTTGCTTCCAATAACTACAACCTCTTTTTATCATATGGGTGCTAGAA
>CM042172.1:61711847-61766847 GCA_023376005.1 Doryteuthis pealeii | reverse complement strand
ATACAACAAAATAGCGCTTTACAATGTGAACGGGAAGGCTAATTTGCATATTAATATTAAAAAATCGAATTTAATAAATATGTGCTCAGTATTATTGATTTCTAACTGTTTGGTTTTATTTTAATGAATATAAGCAAAAATCTCTCCAATGAATCTTAAATGAAATCCATTAAAAAGATAAAATAACTGTAATTTTATTCTTTACTTCCTCTTATAACTAAATACTTAAATTAGAAAAAATAACAATGAAAGACGAGAGTGATGGAAGAGTAAGTTTCAGTTGTTCCATTTTTTATTATACTCCCTCTGTTTCAAATCTTTTATTATACTGCCTCTGTTTCAAATCTTTTTATCTGTATTCTTATCTAGTTTCATTAGCCTTTCTAATTTAATACAATATTTTATTACATTAAAACTTAAATACTTGCACCCGGAGGGTGCATATATTTGCTAGTATATATAATGAATGGAGAATGAATGATTAGGTAGAGTAAAGTGGGTTTAAAATGTTGAACACCTAAGCTGTCTCTGTCGGTGGGACTCAGAATACGCTGACTGTATCTCTTACAAAGGGGTGAGATACCATACCAAAAATAAGGGGTATTTTGTGTATGATAATAAACTGCATCTGATGGGGAGACTGTTTTTGTAGATCTTGGGTGTGTGGAATAACCTTTCATTGTAATTTCTACTTGGTCCACACTGGGCTGAAGTGATAGTACGTATTAGAGTCCTATCTATGTGTCAAATAAATCTCTTTAAAAAATTATTCGTATTCGATAAGAATACTTGATACCACATAACTGTAAATTATATCTACTAGCAAATATATGCACCCTCCGGGTGCAAGTATTTAAGTTTTAATGTAATGAAATATATTAAATTAGAAAGGCTAATGAAACTAAATAAGAATGCAGATAAAAAGATTTGAAACGGAGGGGATATAATTGAAAAATAGAACAACTGAAATTTACTCTTCCATCACTCTCGTCTTTCATTGTTATTTTTTCTAATTTAAGTATTTAGGTAAAAAGAGGAAGTAAAGAATAAAATGAGTTATCTTTTCTTGTCATTTAAGATTTATTGAAGAGATTTTTGCTTATATTCATTAAAATAAAACCAAACAGTTAGAAACCAATAATACTAAGCATATAAAATTACATTCTTAATATCAATATGCAAATTAGCCTTTCCGTTCACACTGTAAACCGCTATTTTGTTGTATATATAAATACAATTGCATGTTATTGGTATGTAGATATGGTTAACAGTATAAATAATGTAAAACAATTTTATTGATAATTGAGGTTAAAATAAGGATAAATTCATGGTGAATGTGACGTCAATTACTAAGGGAATTGTGACTTGAGTAGTGATTTAGTTTCGGTTACAGACAGAAAAACACACAATCTCCATTATAATAAGATATATAAAAGTTACTTGAAGCTATAACCATTTACTAAGGATTAATATTAGTTACTTGATACCATATAACTGCGAGTAAAGAAAAGACTATTATTAAATAGAAATAATTACTTGAAAATATATAAATATTATTACTTATTTATATTAAGAAGGCAATTACAATGCGTATAAAAAAAAAAAATAATGTCCAGTGTCTAATCAATTTCGAAGAAACTTCATCTTCAGAGACTGATTTTGAAATGGACGCGGTCTTGTGTGTTTTTTGTTTTGGACGTTATAAACACGCGTCTCGTGGGTTGTTATAACGCCACGCGGAAGAGCCGTGATATCCGTTGTTCAATCAATTTCAATTTCATTATTTTTATTTATTTATTTATTTATATATATATATTATATATTATATATATATATATATATATATATATGTGTGTGTGTGTGTGTGTGTGTGTGTGTGTATTTATGGAATGTGTATTTTAACTAATTATATATTCAGTGTTTAATTCTAACCTACTGTTTATGTTTAATATAAATATTAGCATTAGAATAGAAAAGGTGTTAGACTCCCTCGCTGTCCGGCTGATACCGACAATAGGCCATTCCGCTAACTTTACTTCATTTTTATTTACATTTTTCTTTTCATCTCTCTCTCTCTCTCTCTCTCTCTCTCTCTCTTTCTTTCTTTCCTTCTTTTTTATTTCTCTTTTTCTTTCTTTCTTTCTCTCTTTCTTTCTTTTTTTCTTTCTCTTTTTCTTTCTTTCTCTCTCTGTTTCTTTCTTTCTCTCTTTTTCTCTCTGTTTCTTTCTTTCTTTCTTTCTTTCCTTTTTTCTCTTTTTCTTTCTTTCTTTCTTTTTCTTTCTTTCTCTCTCTCTTTCTTTCTTTCTTTCTTTTTTCTCTCTTCTTTCTTTCTTTCTTTTTCTCTTTTCTTTCTTTATTTCTCTTTTTCTTTCTTTCTCTCTCTCTTTCTTTTTTCTTTCTTTTTCTCTCTCTTTCTTCTTTCTTTCTCTTTTTCTTTCTTTCTCTCTCTCTTTCTTTCTTTCTTTCTCTTTTTTCTTTCTTTCTCTCTCTCTTTCTTCTTCTTTCTTTCTTTTTTCTCTCTTTCTTCTTTCTTCTTTCTCTTTTCTTTCTTTCTTTCTCTCTTTAATATAAATATTAGCATTAAACCTTAAAATGAGCTGTCACGGTCGATAATCTCGGACACAAATTACATTTACATTTTGCACGGAATCTGAGATACAGTTGTCCATGGTACAACTCCAAGGTTCCTGTAGACGAGATATAGATAGGAACACATTATCAGGATGAAGATAATAATTGGGATAGAAAAGACGACAAACACGGGATTTCGATGTGAAGAGTTTAATAATCGATGAAGAACAAAACAAACAAAAATTAACATGGACATATAAAGAGCACAGTTCCTTTTTGTTTTTGTTTTGTGAGGTGTGAGCGAAATTTTTCAACTGGTTAATACAAAAAATTACTTATCTTTGGGTCATAACATTCATTCAGAGTCAATATCCAATTCGATGGTGGATGTGTCAGCGTGTTCGATTAACGTCTTTTGTCTCTGTTTGTTATATTATATTGTGTATTTTTCTAAGCTCGGACGCCACCCTGACCAGTAAGTCGGGACGCTAATTTTCTTTGTTTATATTTTTCGAAAAAGAACGTTTTTTAATTAGATTCAAAAACTGCCGCGCCACGCGCGTGCTATTAATACTGCTGTTGCTGTAATTACATTTTTAAGCGACTAAAGTGTCGTTTACGCCACAGAGGACAAATTATTTGTATTAGATAGGAATACTTGATATCATGTAACTGAGAGCAAAATATCTTAAGAAACAACTACACAATTTAAACATAAGTTTACAATGAAAACAATTCCCTAACCTTTTGGCATAAGATAGCCATAAAAAGATTGAGAGGCCGTTAAAATCAATCAATCGATCAATTACCTGTTTTGTCGAACTCGACTACAACCACTGGGAATGCAACGAAAGAGAAAGTAAATAATATAAAATTGATTTTAAACATTGAACACATTGATTTTGGTTTTAATTGATATTTGATTTAAAAACAAAATCTGTCCTCATTTTTTACAACCTGACCCCTCACAGACGTACCGATTCAGGAAAAGCCACTCCATACGAAATGCAAATATACCCCCATCATTATTGCTACCCTGAAACACCCACCATCACTGTCCTTTCTTGCAGATGACACTTTGCATGGCTGGGCTAACCTGTTCACACCCACTTACCTACGCACCTTTTTTCACACTCGACTGCATAATGCTACACACACACACACACAAAAAAAAAAAAAAAAAAAACTAATTAAAATGTATATATATTATGTATGTATGTATGTATGTATATTTGAGATATATTTTTTGTATCTGTATCCGTTTTTTGGAAGTATACAAATCAGGTTTGGGCATTACTGTGAAGCATTAATGTGATATATTCTAATAATGTAGTTATCATAATATATTCATCTGTGAATAAATATCAGAAAACTTGGTGTTTTTTTGTTTTTTTTTTTCTTTTTTTTTGTTTTTTTTAGTTTCTTTTATTAGTAGTAGTGGCTAATTTTCGGGATTCTAATGATCTGCCTTCTTCAGAACTCTACGGAGACTCCCAAATAACACCATGCATATATATATATATATATATATATATATATATATATATATATATATATGTGTGTGTGTGTGTGTGTGTGTGTGTGTGTGTGTTAGCGTGGAATTCAGAAAATATTCATAAGATAAAAATTGTAAGTAAATAAGTACTTATATACGTATGCAAATATTTAATGATCTCAATAAAAACAAAATTTACCCGAATATCGTTTAAGCAATAAGGCTAACGTTGCCTGGTCGCATGAATGTCAAGACTGATAACAACATTATGTAACCAATTATCAGTAAAACAATTGGTCATTAAAAAAGAAAGAAAAAGAAAATGGGTCATTATGAAAATGAAATAAAATTGAAAATGAATTTCAGAAGAAAAAATAAATATCTTCGCCACAACAGAAAGGTGTGGCTGTTCTGGGAACATAATGTTATGTTGAATTTATAACCGGACAAGTATACAACCGGAAAACCGACACAACAGGTATATATATATATATATATATATATATATATATATATAATATATATATATATATATACTAGCAAATATATGCACCCTCCGGGTGCAAGTATTTAAGTTTTAATGTAATGAAATATCGTATTAAATTAGAAAGTCTAATAAGAATGCAGATAAAAAGATATGTAACAGAGTGGGGGTATAATAGAAAAATAGAAATGAAACTTACTCTTCTATCACTGCCGTCTTTCATTGCTGAATTTTACTTATTTAACTATTTAGTTAAAATAGGAAATAAAGAATAAAATGACAGTTATTTGTTCTTGTTAATGGATTTCATTTAAGATTCATTTTTATAAAATCACATTTTTAATATCAATATGCAAATTAGCCTTCCCGTTCACACTGCAAACCGCTATTTTTTGTATATATAAATACAATTGCATGTTATTGGTATGTAGATATGGACAACACTAATAAAAAGGTGAAGCAATTTTATTAATAATTCAGGTTTAAATAAAATCATGGAGAATGGGATGTAAATAACTATGTTAATTGTGACTCGATTAGTAATATAGTTTCGGTTACAGACAGAAAAACACACAATCTCCATTATAATAAGATAATATATTATATATATTTGTGTGTGTGTGTTGTGTGTATATATATATATATATATATATATGTATATACACACACATATATATATATATATATATACATATATATAGTAAAGATTAGAGGGAGAAATATGGACAAAGGAACAAAACTCACACACGTATATGTAGAAGTATTTCGCCGTGCATTGAGCTCGGCTTCATTAGCTCAATCCTTCATATACGTGTCTGAGTTTTGTTCCTTTGTCCATATTTCTCCCTCTAATCTTTACTACATTCTGTCGGATTTACCCCTATCCTCCTATCCTCATATATATATATATATATATATATATATATATATATATATATATATATATATATATATATATAAAGTAATCTAACAATTTCC
This sequence comes from Doryteuthis pealeii, assembly GCA_023376005.1. Classification (NCBI taxonomy): domain Eukaryota; kingdom Metazoa; phylum Mollusca; class Cephalopoda; order Myopsida; family Loliginidae; genus Doryteuthis; species Doryteuthis pealeii. The sequence continues at coordinate 61,761,319 of CM042172.1, read as the reverse complement.
TTTTATAAGTGGTAGCTCTTAAAGAATAACCAGAAATATCAACAATTTTAGTCCCCTTAACTAAATGATAAAAGAATTGATTAGTTAATAAACTGATAGATAAAAAGGTATTTTATGAGGAAGTGCATCCCGGTCTCCTGCCTCAGAAATTGCCACCCGGTGACTATTAAAATAACGTCCCCAGCTATGTCGGTGTTACTTGAGAGAAAATAACCAACTTAGGGCGTTAAATGTATTTTAGAGGGGGGTGGCTTGTCTTTTTTGTCATAATTCTTATTTATTTATCGTAATTTGTCGTAATTCTTGTTCATTTATAGAAATTTGTTGTAATTCTTGTTTAGATATGAAGATGGATATATAGTTTGGAATAGACTGAGATAGATAAACAAAATAATATAGATAGATATGAACAAATGGAGATAGATAGATATTTTCGACAAGTAAATGTATTTGGGGGGTGTCGCTTCTTTTTTTGTCGTAATTCTTGTTTATTTAAACTAAAAACCAGACATTAAACAAACATGAATAAAAGAAAATCTGAGACGACATAGCTGGGGACGTTATTTTAATAGTCACCGGGCAGCAATTTCTGAGGCAGGAGACCGGGACGCACTTCCTCATAAATTATCGATAAAAAGACAAATAGATTGATTGATTGATTGATTGATTGATTGACCTCAGAAGGTATCTTATCGATTATATTATTATTATAAATAAAACAAGTCGTTTCGTTCAGCGAATAAAATAAACAATACATTTTAAAGGTATAAATTGCACCTGTATACAGACAGGTATGGAGCAAATATCAAATATTCTCCCTCTAATCTTTACTACATTCTGTCGGATTTACTCCTATCCTCATATATATATATATATATATATATATATATATATATATATATATATATATATATAAATAATCTAACAATTAGGACATGATCACTAACACAGCAGTCCTAGAGAGAGCTCAACTCCCCAGCCTGTACTCTCTACTGAGACAACGTCGTCTCGATGGTTGGGTCATTGTACGTCGGATGGATGATGACGAATCCCGAAAAACATCCTGTATGGAGAGCTAACATCTGGTAAAAGACAGATTGGTCACCCCCTACTGCGATTCAAGGATGTCTGCAAAAATGATCTCAGGTGCTTTGGCATTGTCCCTTCCAGCTGGGAAAATTTGGCTCAAGACCGCCCTCGGTGGCGGCAGAATCTCCATAGAGGCCTGTACACGTCAGAATTCACCCTGATACAACATTATGAAGCTAAGAGGTCCATAAGAAAGCAACGGCAACAAAGCATCGGGACATCATCATCTACAGGGACAACCTACAAATGCAAAATCTGTGGTCGAGAATGTTTCTCAAACATAGGACTTCATAGTCACAGGAGGCGCTGCAACCTCAGGGGCACACAAAAAACTTTTATCATAGTCTTTCGAGACTGAATTGCCAATGATGATTATATATATATATATATAATATATATATATATATATATATATATATATATATATATATATATATATATATATAAAGTAATCTAACAATTTCCTTTTATAAGTGGTAGCTGTTTAAGAATAACCAGATATATCAACAATTTTTAATCCCCTTAACTAAATGATAAGATAATTGATTAGTTAATAAACTGATAGATAAGAAGACAAATAAATTGATTGATTAATTGATTGATTGACCTCAGCAGGTGTCTTATCGATTATAAATAAAACGTGGAGATATTACAAGTCGTTTCATTCGACGAATAAAATAAACAATACACTTTAAAGGTATAAATTGCACCTGTATACACACAGGTATGGAGCAAATATCAAACTAAAAAAAAACAACAACTGAATATTCGAACGAGAACAAAAACATCTCCGCTTACCCAGCGGTCAAAGACCGCCTTTCTATGCTCAGACAGAACCGAATATCAACAACAATTGTCACATGCTCCATTGACGATAACAATAAAGAAAAAAAACGTCGATGACAATGAATTTGCAAAGGTTAGATGACAACAATTCAAAATGGCCACATCGGTTTTTTTATGTTTAAAGTAAGGGCGGGAATCTTTTATTGTCGTTATTTTTTTCGTTCATCTCGTTGTTGTCTAGATGCCGCATTGTCTTTCCTACCGATTCCATTGAAATAGATTCTTTTTCTTTAAAAGTCAAAAAGAAAAGAAAAGAAAAAAAATAGGCGAAAATGAAATGAGATGAGACAAAGATTCTGGGAAGAAGTTTTTTTGTTTTTTTTAAATGTCGTCATTCCAAGAGACGTGATGATTTCAAATTTGTATTTATACGTGACATGTTTCCTGTAAAGATCACACCGAAAATGACGTCATCTTTTTCATGACCATCTATTATAATAAGAGAAATTAAAAGAAAATTAACATTTAACCATAGACTGATAGGGATTTAGGGATAGATAGATAGATAGATAGATAGATAGATAAAGAATAGAGTGAACTAACTGGCTAGATAGATAGATAGATAGATAGATAGATAGATAGATTTAGGGATAGATAGATAGATAGATAGATAGATAGATAGGGATTTAGGGATAGATAGATAGATAGATAGATAGATAGATAGACTGATTGGGATTTAGAGATAGATAGATAGATAAATAGATAGATAGATAGATAGATGGATAAATAGATGGATAAAGAATAGACTGAACTAACTGGCTAGATAGATAGATAGATAGATAGATAGATTTAGGGATAGATAGATAGATAGATAAGGATTTAGGGATAGATAGATAGATAGATAGATAGATAAGAGGATAGATAGATAGATAGATAGATAGACTGATAGATTTAGGATAGATAGATAAATAGATAGATAGATAGATAGATAGGATTTAGGGAGATAGATAGATAGATAGATAGATAGGGATAGGATAGATAGATAGATAGATAGATAGATAGATAGATAGATAGATAGATAGGGATTTAGGGATAGATATATTGATAGATAAATAGATAGATAGATGGACTGATAGGGATTTAGTGATAGATAGATTGATAGATAAATAGATAGATAGATAGAAATAGACTGATAGGGATTTAAGGATAGATAGATAGATAGATAGATAGATAGATAGACTCATAGGGATTTAGGGATAGAAAGATTGATAGATAAATAGATAAATAGATAGATAGATAGATAAAGAATAGACTGAACTAACTGGCTAGATAGATAGATATATCGATAGATGCATACATACATACATACATACATACATACATACATGCATATATGCATACCAGATAAAACTAGTTATAGATTGTGATTTGGTGATAGTATTTTAGTGATAAATATATATATATATATGGGTTACCTCAGTCGGTAGTGCGTTTGGCTAGAAACGGCAGGTTCTTAGTTCGATACCGGCCCTCGCCAAATCAGCGTATGATTAGCACAGGGATCTGTGCGGTAAAATAAGGAGCTGGTGGTAGGTGTGGAACTCCACCTAAGATGCAAAAGCAATCTCCATGGTCTAGCGCTTGTTAAAAGGGTATAGACTCCCTCGCTGATTGGCTGGTACCGACATTAGGCCGCCCCGACGACTTTACTTACTTATATATATATATATATATATATATATATATATATATATATATATATATATATGAATAGATTTTTGGTACAGGCAAATTTATTAATATATTGAGGGTTATCATAGTGATCACCACAGTATAATGGATGGAAGACTAAGGAGGAATGAAAGGAATAGAGAAAAAATTATTTATTGATAAAACAAATTGTTTTGTTTTATCAATAAACATTTTTTTATAATATATATATATAAATATATATATATATATATATATATATTATATATATTTATATATATATGTGTGTGTGTGTGTGTGCATGTATTATTATGGACTCTCTCGTCGATTTTCGACGCATGAGAGTTCATACACACAATGAACACCCACACAATGATTTGTTTATAGTGGTGAAGGCTTGTGTTGGACCATCCACACTTTTCGGCACAGTCGATAGGAAAGAATTGGTGCATCAAGGGTTGCCACAAACCCAATCAACGACCGACCTCAGGAATTTTGAATTCACAGTTATCCCTCTCCTAGACTCGTTACCTACCCAAGGCTGAAGGGTCCAGTCTGCCCTACTATTTAACCCATAGATGGAGGGAGAATATATGGATTCATTCCTTTCGCAAGGGTATTAGCGCTATGTGAAATGCCAAGAGCTTCGTCTAGGAATTGAACTCGAATCGACGAGTCCATTTTCCACGACTCTAACCACTAGCCCACGCGCCTCCATATAAATATAGATAGATAGATAAATAGATAGTTAGATAGACTGAACTAACTGGCTAGCTAACTATTATTGATCGCAACGTCTTGTCAGGCGACTGCCACTCCTTCATTGTCCGTTTGTCGGCTCGTTCATGACTCTTTAATCCCGCTAAAGTCCTGCATATCCTAGAACATATCTGGCACACATAACGATCGGTGTTGACTGCGTCGACAGGTGTTGTATACTCATCATTGAACTCTTGTTAGCTAACTAACTAGATGCATACATACATAAATACATACATACGTACATAACAGATATGATATAGACTGTGGTTTGGTGATAGTGATTAAGTGGGAAATTGATAGATAGATAGATAGATAGATAGATAGATGTAATTAAAACATATGACGACCGATTTATACCTTTTCGGGTAGATACATAGATAGATATTTAGACATGATTAGAAAATATTTATAAAAAACAAAAGATGTTATTAGTTTGCAGACAGATCTGTTTCGACCATTTAATAAAGCGGTCCTTTTCAAAGCAACTATATTTATGAGAAAAGACGGAATAAATAAACCGTTAATCCATTTACTTCATTCATATATATATATTATATATATATATATATATAATATATATATATATATATATAAGAGAGTTTCATAATTTGCTTGAAGCATTGTGTATGTATTGGTTAGGAGGTTGATTTATAAGGCCATCACAATGCAGTTTGGAATAAATAAAAAATAATAATACGGTAACAATGGTGTTGTGTGTTGACCTGTATTTTTTTATTATTTCTTGAATTTTCGAGGTAATACCTCTTTATCAAAAGAATTGAACTGAAGCAGTACAGCTATGGCATTTCTTCCTAAATGAATTTTTTTATTTTTTTATTTTAGGAAGAAATGCCATAGCTGTACTGCTTCAGTTCAATTCTTTTGATAAAGAGGTATTACCTCGAAAATTCAAGAAATAATAAAAAAATACAGGTCAACACACAACACCATTGTTACCGTATTATTATTTTTTATTTATTCCAAACTGCATTGTGATGGCCTTCTAAATCAACCTCCTAACCATATATATATATATATATATATATATTATATAATATTATATATTGAATAGAAAAATTTAGAAAAAACAAAAGATGTTATTAGTTTGCTGACAGATCTGTTTCGACCTTTTAATAAAGCGGTCCATTTCAAAGCAACTATATTTGTGAGGAAAGACGGAATAAATAAGCCGTTAATCACGAGGTATAAACAAACGCTCTCGTTCAGGGCTGGAATTTTTAAAAATTAATCTCGGAGACAAGATCTGGGGACGTGGAAGACATTAAAAGAAATATAAAGGTAAGGCTTCATGTCATATCAAAAAGGATTTTTGGTGGTGCTTCGACCAAGGTAAGACGAACTGGAATGCCATTATAGCTTCAATTAAGTATCCTTAGTATATACCCATATATATATATATAATATATATGTGTGTGTGTGTGTGTGTGTGTGTGTGTGTGTGAAGAGAAATGGAAGTGAATCCAACGGTATATAGTATAATGAGAAATTGGAAAAAACACAGATTTAAATAAAATGAGTGGTAAGTTTATTAGCCATCTGTATGTGTGTGTGTGTGTGTGTTTGTGGTGTGTATGTGTGTGTGGAGGCGCCTAGTGTATTGGCTACCTTTGTAAAAAATGGACTCTGTGAGTTCAAATTCTGGACGCGGCTGTTTGCATTTCCATAGCACTAATACACTTTGGAAAGGTATGAATCCAACTACTCCTTCCCCGGCCCTGGGTAAATAGTGCGACAGACTGGTCTGTAACTTTGGTACGGCAACAGGTCTAGGAGAAGAAAAACTGAATTCAAAACTGTTAAAACGCCGCTTAAAAAATTGACATTGTGTCGCATCCTGTACGTGCGGAGGGGTTGGTATATATATATATATATATAATATATATATATATATATATATATATATATATATGTGTGTGTGTGTGTGTGTGGTGTGTGTGTGTAAGAGAGAGAAAGAGAGCGAAAGAGAGAAAGAGAGAGAGAGAGAGAGAGGGGGGGAGAAAGAGTGAGGGCGCGTGAATTTGTGTCAGTGTATAAAAGAGGCCTTTTGTGTGAATGACTGCGCGAAATGAGAGAGATGAAGTTTTGTAGAAACCAGAAAATAAGGATCGACAACATAAAAGAAGAAAAAAAGTATTGCAATGGTTATTGAGGAAGGTAATTATCAGGTTACTTTTGGTGAGTCTGATCCTCACTGGGTGCTTCATATTTCTGGCATTATGTTTAACTAAACTAGCTTAGTAAATAAAAACAACAATGAATAATAATTGATAAATGAAGACGATAGACGAAACTCACCTATGGATCTGAAAAATTATGAAGTTATCCGAAAAATAAGCGGGTGTCAGAAACACTCGGAAGCGAGAGAGACAGGTACAGGGACAGAGAGAGTATAAAGATATAGAAAGAGAAACCTCGAATTGACAGAGAGAAATGAGAGCGATATTGGGGTGTAGAGAAAAAGAAAAAAAAAGGAAGATGGAAGAATAGATAAAGACAGAGAGAGAGATACAGAGAGAGAGACAGGCAGACAGAGAAAGAAGGGGGTACAGACAGACAGACCGACAGAGGAAAACGTTAATAGAGAGAAAGATAAATCTCAAATTGAGAAAAGGACGGAAGAATGAATAGTGAAAGGAAAAAAAGAAAGAAAGAAAGAAAGAAAGAAAGGAAGAAGCAAAGAAATAGGAAGAGATTGAGACAGAGGAAGAGAAACCTTAAATTGAAGGATATATACAGAGAGAGAGAGAGAGAGAGAGAGAGAGAGAGAGAGAGAGAGAGAGAGAGAGAGAGAGAGAGACAGACAGACAGAGAGAAAGAGAAACCTTGAATTAAGAGGAAGCAGGAAGGATATATACAGAGAGAGAGAGAGAGAGAGAGAGAGAGAGAGAGAGAGAGACAAATAAATAGGAAGAGATTGTGACAGAGGAAGAGAAACCTTACATTGAGACGAAGGCGGAAGGATATATATACAGAGAGAGAGAGAAATAGAGAGACAGACAGAGAGAGAGACAGACAGACAGACAGACAGAGAGACAGAGAGAGAGAGATGGGGGTAGAAAATGGAAAAGAGAAGCCATGAATCAAGAGGAAGGCGGAAGGATATATACAGACAGGGAGAGGAATATAAAGAAAGAAAGAAAGAAAGAAGAGAAGAGAAAGGAATTGAGAGGAATACGGAAGAACATATACCGAAAGAGAGAGAGAGAGAGAGAGAGAGAGAGAGAGAGAAGAAAGAAAGAAAGAAAGAAAGAGAAAGGAATTCAAGGAATACAGAGAACAGAAAGAGAGAGAGAGAGAGAGAGAGAGAGAGAGAGAGAGAGAAGAAAGAAAGAAAGAAAGAGACAGAGACAGAGAGGAGAAACCACGAATTGAGAGGAAGACGGAAGGAGATTTTTCAGGATGCGCCACACACGACAGGAGGAACATAGCTAAGACAGAGCGACGCAGCATATCCTGCAGTGGGTTCTTTTAAAAAATTAAAAAAAACCCGCACAGGTTTCCTTCGCCAGTCACGAGACGCAGCACCAAATACCAAAGATCACTTTCCCTCCGGGAGTGACACTTATTTATTCTTTTCATTATTTCACTCGATTCCTATCCACTTCAGCATTGTTAGGCTTCTTTTCTCTTTTTTTCGTCACTACTGCCGTTCTGTCATTGTCAAAGCCGTTCTCAATACAGATTCACGCAAGAACTTGCCTTCATCTTTCTTTTTCTCCTTGTTAGTTAGAATATACGAAGATTTACTTAGTCTGGTGCACTGGCCTCAGATTGCTGACGGTCACCAATCTAAGCTATGAACAAGCTCATTGTTGCTTAACTTCACAGATCTTGTGCGAGCCATTGCTCTAAGCGTGATTCTAGCGGAAATCGCCAATTTAACATTTATTTCTCACAACACAGCACCTGGTGAGCATCTTTCTCACTAATTGATTGATTGATCTGCGGGACTAGGTTGATTTAAATTCGGAGCAAGAATGTACTTACCCAACCCATCCCTCACGAGCAGGATGTAACTCAGGGTCAGTTTTTGAGCGGAGTTATAACGGATTTCAAAACTGAACTTCATACATTCAGGGTTTTACTTCTCTTAGACTGGTATCCTAAACAAGACTAAAAACCAAGTCGACTTTAGTATTTACTCATAGCTAGGGGGAGAAGGAAGGGACTCATCCAGGATTTGAATTTGTTGTTGTTCTTATTTTAATTATACTAGCAAATATATGCCCCCTCCACTGGGTGCAACTATTTAAGTTTTAATGTAATAAAATATAATATTAAATTAGAAAGGCTAATAAAAGTAAATAAGAATGCATATAAAAAGATTTGAAACAAAGTGGGGATAATAGAAAATAGAACAACTGAAACTTTTTCTTCCATCACTCCCGTCTTCCGTTGCTAGATTTTACTAATTTAACAATTTAGTAAAAATAGGAAGTAAAGAATAAAATTACAGTTATTTTTTCTTGTTAATGGATTTCTTTTAAAATTTATCCCCGAGATTTTTGCTCATATTCGTTACAATAAAGCCAAACATTTAGAAATCAATAATTCTAAATATATATTTATTAAAATAATTTTTTAATATCAATATGCAAATTAGCCTTCCTCTTCACACAGTAAACCGCTATTTTGTTGTTATATAAATACAATTGCATGTTATTAGTATGTAGCTCCGGCCAACGCCGGGGGTCCAGTGGCTTCGGCTTTACGAGTTAATAGCGTCGATCCCAGGGGCAATCCCCCCAGGCAATACCTGCCCCTTGATTTAAAGGGGCAGGACTGGGTTTATTGTCCAGCGCCTGATGCACCTGCCTTGAGGGGGAATGCCGACGGGATCGACGCAATTTTTTCCACCTACCACCCATGAGTTCGGCTTGTGGGTGGGCCCACATAAAAATGTCCTTGTGTCACGCCCTCATAAGTAGGATGAGAGTCAAATACCTGTAAATGTGGCCAACAGTATTAAAAATGTAAAACCATTTCATTAATAATTGAGGTTTACATAAAAAGGAAATCATGGAGAATTTGACTTAAATAACAAAAAGAATTGTGACTTTAGTATGATATACTTTCGGTTACAGACAAACAAACAAACACACAAGCTTCATTATACTAAAATTTCTTCTTTCTTTATTTATTTTTAATTAAATTTTTATATATTAATATATATATATATATATTATATATATATATATATAAAGATAATCTAATGAGTCAGACGAACCTACTATTAGTTTCGCATAAAGCTCTTCAGGGCTAAAATCAGATTTTAGCCCTGAAGAGCTTTATGCGAAACTAATAGTAGGTTCGTCTGACTCATTAGATTATCTTTATTACTTGGCTCTACTTAGGTATCGAGCACTTTTTACATATTAGCTTCTCCTAGCGGTTATATGAATATATATATATCTTATATACATATATATACATATAAATTGTTTTTTCTTTTGGCCAAATACTGTACCAATAGATTATTTTTTGTTGGTACGAATATCTTGGTCCTTTCTTTTTTTCACAAATTTTTTTCTTCTGGTTGATGTTTGGTAGTATATTTTTACAATCAAACTCTCTGCTGGTTTTTTCTCTCCGCAAGGATCTACCAACACGCTTGGTATATTAAATTATATAATATATTATATATATATATATATATATATATATATATGTATGTGTGTGTGTGTGTGTTGTGTTATAGGGGATAGGATATCGGACTACCATGCGGTCAGTCTGAGTTCGACCCTACCGAGGATCGTTGTGTCTAGCCACACTGAAGAGGCATGATATGCCGAAACATGTGTCTGTGGATGACTTATTAATATATACTCCATAAATTTGGTAATGAGCTCTCTAATTGGTAATTTAAATTAACTCTCACTACTAAGCAAATAAGCAATGATCATTTCTCCGGAAATTTGATCTCTCAGTGACCGAAAGATACATACATTCCTATGTACATAATAGTTTAAAAACACCAGTCCCCGCATCAGCTGTCAGCGGGCCAGGGGATAAAATATCGGACTACCATGCGGTCAGTCTGAGTTCGACCCTACCCAAGGATAGTTGTGTCTAGCCACACTGAAGAGGCATGATATGCCGAAACACGTGTCTGTGGATGACTTATTATATATATATATAATATATATATATATATTATATATATATATCATACACAGACGCCGTGTTTCGCCGTATTACGTCTCTTCAGTGTAGCTAAACATACCAGGCTACCTCGAGCAGCAAGCAAAATCCAACCGATTTATTATCAGAGTTCCTAACCACTGGTCTATCAGTATACCTACAAACGGTGTGAGAATTTAACTAATAAATAAATACATATGTATATAAGTAAAGGCCGTCAGAGAGAGAGAGAGAGAGTTCAATCCATCTTATAGGAGTCTTGCATTTAGGCGTAATCGGCTTGGCTAGAGAAACTGGTCAATTTGAGATTAAAAACTGAATATAAAGGTATGTCATTGGCCAAACTGACAGGATAAGGCACATTATTCTTCATGTCTTTCCGACCTTGAAGAAGGCCTAATTTTTGCAGTGGACTGAAATTAAGGTTTGATAGGATGTGATGTGAAAGCCTAAATGGTCGCAAAAACGAAATCCAAACGATTTATCATCAGCCAGAGTTCCTAACCACTAGTCTATCAATATACCTACACACGGCGTGAGAATTTAACTAATAAATAAATACATATGTATATATGTATATTGTAAATGCTATCAGAGAGAGCTCAATCCGTCTTTATAGGAGTCTTGCATTTAGGCGTAATCGGCTTGGCTAGGGTGAACGGTCAATTTGAGATTGAAAACTGAAAATAAAGGTATGTCATGGGCCAAACTGACAGGATAAGGCACATTATTTTTCATGTCTTTCCGACCTTGAAGAAGGCCTAATTTTTGCAGTGGACTGAAATTAAGGTTTGATAGGATGTGATGTGAAAGCCTAAATGGTCGCAAAAACGAAATCCAAACGATTTATCATCAGCCAGAGTTCCTAACCACTAGTCTATCAATATACCTACACACGGCGTGAGAATTTAACTAATAAATAAATACATATGTATATATGTATATATGTAAATGCTATCAGAGAGAGCTCAATCCGTCTTATAGGAGTCTTGCATTTAGGCGTAATCGGCTTGGCTAGGGTGAACGGTCAATTTGAGATTGAAAACTGAAAATAAAGGTATGTCATGGGCCAAACTGACAGGATAAGGCACATTATTCTTCATGTCTTTCCGACCTTGAAGAAGGCCTAATTTTTGCAGTGGACCGAGATTAGGGCTTGATGGGATGTGATGTGAAGGCCTAAATGTTCGTAAAAGCGAAATCCAACCGATTTATCATCAGTCAGAGTTCCTAACCACTAGTCTCTCAGTATACCTACAAACGGTGTGAGAATTTAACTAATAAATAAATACATATGTATATATGTAAATGCTGTCAGAGAGAGCTCAATCCGTCTTATATGAGTCTTGCATTTAGGCGTAATCGGCTTGGCTAGGGCGAACGGTCAATTTGAGATTGAAAACTGTATCTAAAGCTATATCATGAGCCAAACTGCCAGAATAAGGCACATTATTTCTCATGTCTTTCCGACCTTGAAGAAGGCCTAATTTTTGCAGTGGACCGAGATTAAGGTTTGATGGGATGTGATGTGAAGGCCTAAATATTCGTAAAAGCGAACATTTAGACAGAAAGAAGGAAGGAAAGACAGAAGGAAGGAAAGAAGAGCTGTAGTAATATACATTGAAAATAAAGAACGCCCAAAGAGGAATGAATGAATAAAGAAGAAAAAATAAGGAATGAAAAACGAAGTAGAATGGAAGGAGTGGTAAAAGATGGAAGAGCTAAGAAAATATAAGAAAGAGAGGAAGAAAGAAAGAAGGAAGTAAAGTGTAACGAAAAAAAAAAAGAAGAAAAATGGAGCGAAATTGGAAACTGTAAGGAAAAGAAAAAAGAAAAGAAGAAAAAAAAATCTCTTCTCACTGACAAACTGTGAATATCTCAATTAACCCTGCGGGTGGTATTTCCTTTCTCTATATCTGATAGTCTGCACATCTTTTTCTCTTTGATGAAAGCCGAAAATAAAACCCAAGTTCTTTAACCTCTGAAGACCCGCCAACTTAAGCCCTTTTCAAAAGAACAGTTTACAGTTAGATCATATATCTACTCATAGTAACTTTATACATACATACTTACATACAAACATGCATATATATATATATATATATATATATATATATAATATATTATATATCTGTGTGTGTCTGTGTGGTCTGTTTGTGTGTAGGCGCGTGTGTGCGTTTTGTATCACATAGCAAATTTCCACTCTCTCTTTCTTGCTCCCTCTCTAACTAATGGCTGTATCTCTTGTGCTGTATCATTGGTCATGTATGTCTCAATGGTCTGTCTGTTATTTTCCTCTGTTCTAAACTTTATCACTCTCGCGTCCACCTCTTCCACTACTTTCTCTCGCTCCTCCCCTGAGTGTCCCCCTCTCTCCCCCCTCTCCTCTCTCACACCACACATACAACACACATCACACACACACACACACACACACCACATAGTCCTCTCTGTCTTCTCTCCTTCCCTCTCTCTTCTTCACTCCGCATCTCACTCCCTCACATCTCTCTCTATCTCTCTCTCTCTCTCTCTCCCTCTATTTGTCACTCATCCTCCTACTTTCAATCCACATACTATAGACATTAGAATATATATATATAAGCTATATTATAATATTTATATTAACACTGGAAAGGAGTAACCTACTCGAGTCTATCACGATTGATATCTTCAGGTATACTATTAAATAATCGAGTTTCCGATTAATCTTATGGTGTTATAAACATGCCCATTTTTCGCATACTCTCAACACAAATTAAAAGCTAATTATCAATTAATTCTTATTCTTTTCAACTCTTAGTTAAACTATTAATACTACCGTAACATATACTTTTATTAATATAATAATTTGAAAAAAAATAATTCCATATAAACTAATCCAAATTTTTTTAATAGAAAAACAAAAAACTCGTTCCTGATCTACGAAAATATAAATAAGCGTTCCTCTACTAAAGTCATAGATACAGTCCCATTCCAACGGGCAAGTTTAAGTCATAAACCTAAGATTAATCGAAAACTATCGATTAATTTAAGTAACCCTGAGATAATCAATCGATGAAACTCGAGTACTTACTACCATTCCATTGTTAAAATAATTTATGCTCTACATTGAGCTATTGAGCACTTGCTTTTCTTCGTCACCTTAGTCCTTACTGATGATTGTGCGCTTTGCCACACGATCGCTTCTATACCCTTCACTCCGATAAGTTAATACTTTCTATACACTAATACACCAATACTATATACTACTACCCACATACCCAATATATATATATACATAAGACTACTTTTAATTATTCATAAGATATATAATATATTATAACAAAATCATATCATTTCGATATTTGGTTATGATAGTTACGATGTCTAAAACAAAGAATCCCTTATTGCAGATATTAACTGTTTTTCAGCTCCTAGATTAGAAACCAGAATTACTTAATTCCTGGTATTGCCATGCCTTGAAATGCCTCTTTGTAATAAAGAGAACATTTATCATGTTTTTTAATCCTTGAGAGATTTCCCCCGCCCATGATTCGAATTTAAGGAAACTAAGAACAATACATGCTTTTTTTTACGCGCTCGCAAGTCACTTCGGCCATTAGATCAAATGACATCTCCGATATTCTAATTTCTGGGTGAAGTGGATGAGAAGATGAGGCAGCAGAGAAAGAATTCAGTTGGAGGAGGTGACAACGGCCTGTTGCACAGTGAGAAGATGCCGAGTGCAGACAAGAACTTTTTGAGTTGAATCGAAATGTCAACACAGGTACTATGCTCCGACCCTTACACATTATACACACACTTGAATACACGGCATACACACGCCCATCCCCACACACACACACACAGCAGACGCACCTGCACCAACGTCTATACACATGCAACACAAGACGACGACAACACTATACCGCATATACAACGAACACGAACCACATATCGATTATTACCACATGCACTCACACGATACTACCTCACAAAGCATCCAGAGGTCTAATGGACCGGGGTCGAGAAGTAAATGACTGCATCGCCAAAGGGGAGTTCAAACTACGCAAAGAAAGAAAGCCGAGAGATTACTGAAGAATTATAAACATAACGGGATTCATCTATTTTCATACGAAAGCGGTTTCGAAAAGTTCTCGGCCATCGACTAAGAAGCAAGGAACCGTATCACAGTTAAACGTAAGTACTTTGGCTACCCACAAGCGTAGTCTTTTTTGCCACCCAGTTTCAATAATAGGACCTCGTCGATTGAAAACGTGAAAATTACCTACCTAATGCGCAGAAGCTGCGTCATTCGTTTTTCATGCCGTTTAATCACTAAAATAAACTGTTTTAACTGGTGTTTACTCATAAGCAACTAGACTCGGACACTTACGATTGAATATACCTGATAGTCTTCCTGTACGCTAATACAACGGTACAATCCCATAGGATATATCCTCTCGCGTAACGAACTACTACTCGAATTTACTAATAACAATCTGAATATATGACAGTGTCCTTCTACACAAAAATTTTGCTAATTTCTGAACCCCAGCTTATCAGGTACCGTCTACATACGATCAATCGACCAAACCTTTCGCATTTACTACTAGGCTCCCTCACGCATTTACCTTTACAGCCATCTCCAACTTCCTTGTTAATGATCGTATCACTTCTAATCTATATATATCTAAAAGATAGTGAGATGACATCCTTAAAGTTTACAAAGCGCACGTAACACTCAAATACTTTTACTCTTCATGAATGCTTTTATCCCTATTCTGCCCATAATTCATAATGCCTATAGCGCTCTTAAGATGATAAACTATGAATAGCTTGGATGCAGCATCGACTATGCTCGGTACAGACACTAAACATATACGTAAGACGCATATGTCATCCTGTATGACTAAAAAATCAGCCTGATCCGGCCTCCTCATATCAATTGATGAAGTCTATGACTGAGACCCCACTTTAAACTAACCATTCTCCACAAAATAAAAACTTTTAGAATATGCACATTGAAAATGAATATTAAAATAAATAAATAAAATATATTTTGTATTGTAACATAACGGGTGCAAGAAAAATAAAACATTTATTACAAAAACACGGACATAAAATGGGGGTTCAATTTATTTTATGGTAGGAATTTACGAGCAAATAGTCCTTTATTACTAGATAATCTTACTAGCAATGAGTTTGATCCGTACTTAGTAGCAGTGGTTACTCTAAGTGACCTGAAGCTTATTTCAGACTAAGCAAAGATTAGTAAATAAATAAGAAAAAGGAAAATAAAGGTCTGTGGATTAGCCAATTGTCGGTATCAGCCGAACAGCGTGAGAGTCTATCACCTTTTTGCTAACACAAGACCAGAGAGATTGTTTCTGCTATGGTGAGGGCCACACATACCGTCAGCTCCGACATACTTTACCGTAGATATAAGATTACCCAATCTGTGGTTCTCAGTCACTGAGTTAGCAGGGACGAGAATCAAACGCGGAAACTTGCGCTTCCTGGGCGGTGATCTACCGACAGGGCTAGACCGACCCACTCCTGTTTAAGCATCAGCCAATTGTAGGAAGGCGACCCACCTCAGCTAAAAAAAAATCTTGCTGGTCTAGCGCAAACGAAAAAGTGATGACTCCCTCACTGTTCGGCTGATACCGACAATAGGCCACTTCGCCTACAGAGGTTATAAAATAGTTTATATTTCACCACTGACCGTTAAAGATTAATGTGACACTTAGACAAATTATATGTCTATTATCTCCTTAGGGATTCGTGCTTATGAGGAAGGGAACGTTGTATATATCATCATAATCCACCTCCTCCTCCTCATCATCATGATCATGTCAGGCTGACAGCACAGATTCGTATGACTCTGCCTCTTTCTCCACCCCTCTGTCTGTCTGTCTGTCTGTCTGTCTCTCTCTCTCTCTCTCGTTCCTATCTGTCATTATTTCTCTTATCCATAATCCACACAGAAGTGACTAGGGTACCGATCTGTATGTGTCCACAGGAGAACTTCACACGCATTCGTCCTTGCTTCTCCAACATTGTGAAGTATGCCTCGTTCTCTTATTTGGATGGTTTGTTGGTGATAGGAGGTAAGTGTCCCGGTCGCCTGCCCAAGAGTTGCTTGCCCGGTGACTATTAAAATAACGACCCCAGCTATTCAAAACTATCCATCTATCTATCTCTATCTCAATTTGTTCATATTTATCTATATTACTTTACAATACCTAAGATTTTTTTATTCATGTGGTTTAATCGTCTTGTTTTTAGTTTAAATAAACAAGAATTACGACAAAAAAAATGATCGACCCACCCACCCTCAAATACATTTACTTCCTGTCGAAAATTATCTATCTATCTCCATTGTTCCATATACTATCTATATTATATTTGTTTTCGTTTATCTATTCTATCTCTCTCAGTCTATTCCAAAACTTTATATCCATCTTCAATCTAAACACAGAATTACAACAAATTACGATAAATATAACAAGAATACGACCGAGCTGGGGTTGTTATTTTGATAGTCACCGGGTAGCGGTTTTTGAGCGGGGAGACCGAGACGCACAATTCCTCATAAATTACCCTCTAGATCTCTCTGTTGAGATAAAGCGAGAGTTGGTGGCCGTCAGCTGCTTTTTGTGGAGTGCTGCTTCCAGGATTAGTTCAAGACAGCATACAACACCCTTATTATTTATGATTATATACTACTATATATATAATTATATATATTATATATATACTATATTATATATATTATAATACTATATATTATAGATTATTGTTATAATTATACGTAATATATATAATATATACTATTATTTATAATTTCAAGAAAAACTAAACTTGCTTCATTACAACCTAATTATTTCAACCGTATTAATACGGGTCATCTTCAGGTAATGCACAAGAACATGACTCTTACCATTTACTAAATTTTCTGCTCTGTTCTCTGGGTAACTCACTGGATTAGGCAACATTGAGCTCTACTCTTGATGGTTCGTGTCTACCTGCATCAGCCTATGGGTTTAAACCACACATGGAAAGACCCTAACTACGGGAAAAAAAAGTAAATATTAATATCTTATATATATATCTATTTATCTATGTGTGTGTGTGTGTGTTGTTCGTGTGTGTGTATGTGTGTGTGTATTTTAAAAATGGAATTGTAGATAGAAAATTATGTTGAAAGAAAAATGGAAAAGAAAGATGCATTGTTGGATTAAAAATCTATTATTGGATATGCCGACACATGTTTCGACCAAGAGTTTGTCCTTGTTATACATTGTATACTATTCACTATTCTTTTTAATACAAAATAGAATTTAAAAAAAAAAAGATTTAAACTAGTCGGCTAAATCCCGTATATAACTGTAAAAGAATTTAAACAAAAAAAGAAAAGTTGTTATTGGAAATTGATGGACAAATATTCCTTAACTATTCTAAAAGAAAGGAGAAATAGATGTAAGAAGTGAAAGATCGGGATGGAAAGGTCAAACTGACGTGTGAAACAACCGCGGTTAGAATCGACATAAAGAAAGAAAAATTGTTCTAATAAAGACAGTACAATTGAAATTCGCCGAAAGACTACCCCGTAGAAACGCGCAATGAATACAAAAAAAAATGGAAAATACAGAACAGTATTCGAATCAAAAAAAGTGAAGGTAAACACGAAACATAAATTGAAGGAACAAAAATCTGAAATATCAAAATAGATTATTCTTACATAGTAAATATATACTATACTATTATACAGACGTCGAACAGGCTTGAAAATACGACACAAGCACTAACAACCTATTGTTTCTCTGTCCTTTTTAATAGTAACAATGCTTGACGTCTGAAGATGTCACTCTTTAAGCACCATATATGTAGAAGGTTGGGGGAGGCGAAGTCATCTTGAACAACGAAAAATAAAAACACTAACTATTAATCAATTATTCCATTAGTATCGTAAGGGACAATACTTAAGCAGCACACCTTCTTCCACCTCTTTCTCCTGCAGCCTCTCCTCTCTCTTCTCTGCCTCTCTACTCTCTCTCTCTCTCTCACTCTCTCTCTCTCTCTCTCTCTCATACATATATATCATTACTAGTACTATTATTAATATATCATACCATATATAATATATATATACATCGTAGCAGGGTGTAAAATGACCGGTAAGCGAATCCGACGGCTATGTTGACAATTAAAAAAAGGAAAGAAAAACTGTTAATGGAGTAAAATAGGATTTAATTTTATCTTATCTTAAAGATCACCTGTCTCGGCCAGAGTTTCATCCATTGCATATATGGATCATTCTTATCAATTATTATTTAAATATCCGCAAAATATACAACTAGTATCAAATAACATGTAACGAAATAATAGAAAAAACTACAGGAAAATCGTTTAGTAATACAAAGATAGCACGAGTCTTCGTTTTTAAAAGTAAATCCTATGGTGATTAACAGTAAAATAAAATAAAATAAAGTCCTATTTATCATTCAAGGATTTTCTTCCTTTATTTATTCATATCCAACACACGGCACACACACACACACACTATACATATATATATATTACTATATATATATACTAATATATCATATATATACTATACTATAATATATATATTAATGCTTGATTATTATTGATTCACACTCATAACTTAAAGTTTTCTTGGTAGTCCATCATCAGATGAGAAGTGGTTGAGATCTGTCAAAACCAGTCGTGAAATTGGTAAAAATGAAAATGTTTTAGCGTTTATATGAAGCGTTTTTCACGTGATGGGAAATGTAAAGCTAAAAATTGTTTTTTTAAACTGTGGCTCGTTTAACGTTTATATATATATATATTATATATAATATATATATATAATATTATATATTATATATAATATATATATATAATTTATATATATATATATATAACTATATAGTTGTTGGATAAATGACATGTATATATTGTATTCTTCTCCGTAGGTTTGGATGTATTGACGCACACTATCGCAATTCATTTAAAAGCTTTGACCAATTCTTCATTCATATACGTGATGATCGAGAAAGTGAATGACTGGAAACCCACTTTGAATCATGGAAGAGAATAACTTGTATCATGGTGATCTGCGCCGACCATCAAAAATAAGAAGCTTATGATTGCTGCCAATGCTCCCTGAACCACTGTAAAAACAATCAGGCACGAACTGGGGAATTGCAATGGAGACTACGACGTTGTGGCTGGAAGAAAGCAACACAACAGACGATCTGATTGCATTCGTACAGCAGAATTCCTCGAAAATCTGCAGAAAAAGGTTTTGGATGACCCTCAGATGCCTACATGGAGTTGCCAAACACTGTAGTCAAGTCCTGGATAACAAGGGTAGCCAATGGGAGACCATATGTATGGCAGCAGAATTTTGCCCCCTGCTACACCTCTGTTAATAGTCAAAAATGGTTGTCGGCGAATTTTTACGATACACCTGTCCCAATGTTTGGCATCCGAACTCCCCAGATCTTAACCTCACGGATTATTATGAATGTGGCGCTGTTGAGAAATACACTAATCACCGTGGCAGTACTACGAAAGCCCAGTTAATCGAAAAAATTAAGGTAGTTTTTGAGATCAATTCCCAGGGAAAACTTGCTCATCAGCTTGTCCAGGTTCCGGCCTCGCAGGATTGAGGCTGTGATCAACGCTAATGGCGGTTATTTTGGGTGAAACGTGTTGAAGAGTGGTGTTATTTCTGTGCCTGTTGATTTTCTTCTTTCTTTTATCTATCTATCTATCTCTATCTATCTATATCTATTTCCTTTTTCCTCCATCAACTCATCCATATGTCTACTAACTTTATCATTTTATAACCTTTTTTCATTTTTTTTTTTTTTTTTTTTCTTCATTGTGAACTTTTTCACCTTTTTTCTTTTTTACCTTCTTTCTTTCGCATTTGTCTTCCTCCATATTTTCTTCCGTTATTTTCTCTTTATTTTTTTCTTTCTTGCGGGTTTTTTCCTAGCTTTATTTTTTATTTTATTCATTATTTACGCTTTCTTGTGTCTTCTTCCGTTATTTTTTTTCGTTCTTCGGCGTTTTTTTTTTGCATTCTTATTTCCTTTATCTCTGCTTTCTTCTTTCGTTCTATCTTCCCAACCGATTTCAAGACAAAAGCAACGCACACACACACACACACCACACACACTCACCACACACACACACACACTCACATGCACACATTAAAAAATATATATTCGTTTAAATTCTAATATATATTTAATTAGATTTGAACTTATTAGCTAAAGTTATAAAAAATTTTGTTTTAAAATTCTAAAAATGACATGGGATTCGTGATATGGTCAATGAGCAAAAGCCCCGCAGAATATTTTTAGTTAGTTCCGTGACTTCCACTTTACACAAACACTTGTCGCGTGCTAAAACTTTGGTAAATCACCCCCACCAACGCCACCCACACACACACACAATCTCATGCATCAGTCGCCTTTATAATATGGGTAATACATTTCAATGGGGCTTTAAGAGAATGAGTTTTCACACTTCTGATGTAGTCACCGTTATAGATTTCTCTCCTCTCTCTCTCTCTCTCTCTCTCCTCCCTCCTCTCTCTTTCTATCTCTCTCTCTCACAACACACACACCACACACAACACACACACCCACACGATATTATATATATATATATATATATATATATATTATATATATACAAGGTATGTGCAAAAATGTATCGAGATTGAAACTGTATTTACGGAGATAGAAAAGAAGAATGAATACCGGAGAATCTCGATATTTTGACCAACATTACACACAGACCACACACACACTCTCCCCTCTCTCTCTCTCTCTCTCTCTCTCTCTCTCTCTCTCTCTCTCTCCTCTCCACAACACACACACACACACACATACACACACACACACAACACATATATACTAATATATATATATATATATATATATATATATATTTACAATCACGTTACCTGTTGTGTATATCAACTTTCCATAGGTGAAATAGTATATTGTTTTAATTTTCGGTCATGTACGGTTTAGGGTATTTATCATAGAATTCATACATTTATAATATTTATTGATCAAATTAGTCAAAATAAAAAGGATTGAGGGTTATTTTGGGGTGATGAGTGGTATTTCATTATTATAAGGATGGTTAGGGATATTTTTGTGGAAAAAGTAAGGGTGGAAATAGTCTCCTATATAGAAATTTTTCAATTTTACTAAAACTGAATTTTTTGACTAAATTTTGGCTAAATTTGTAAAATTTAGAAAATTAATATTGATTCCGTAAACGACAAAAATGATCCCAATTTTTTTTTAAAATGTTGATTTTATCTAATTCTTATGAAGCATATTCTTTATTAAATAAGCAGAAATTTCAAAAATACTTAAGGGTCGTCTGATAAATCGACCCTAATTCTTTTTAACAATTCTGTCTTTTTTCTAGAAATGTGCGATTCGGGTTAAAGCAACGTTAATCTATCTATCTATCTATCTATCTATCTTTCTATCTATTTGTTATTTTTAAATATCTGACTACCTATCTCAGTTTATTTGTATGTATCCCAGTTCATATCTATCTATTTGTTACCTTTTTTGTTTGTTTGTTTTTTCCCTTTCTACCCCAACATTCATTGGTGTGTCTATTGTTCCACCCTTTTCTTCCCGCAATCAATAAATCTTTCCTTCTTTTTTCCCATTTCATTTCATGTTTTTTTTTTTTCTTCCTTCCACTCGTACATTTTCCCCTTGAGTTCACTCATTTAAAACCAATTTTTCAATTTTTCCTCTTTCTTTATATCTTTTTAAATCAGGCTGTATCCTTCTCCTTCGTCCATCACCAGTCGATTCAATTTCTCGTTTTGTTCCTGACACAAACTCTACAGTTCAACTTTTCTTTTGTCCACTGGACGCCATCTTTTAAACGTCTTTTTTCCACTTGTCTTATTTTTCGGCCAAATTATCTATTTGACCCGAAAGCGCATGCGTGCATACACACGTACACATAAACACACAAACACATACTTGCAATACAATGAGATGATTTTCGAAGGAGACACAGGACTATAATTAATTCAGTTGTTAGCGTGACAGTTCTTCAATCTATAGATTCCAAGATATAGTTCACTTGGTTTCATTCTCGGAGGGGAAAACCTTTTCTCATTTTCAAGCCGCATTGAAATTTATTGTCTACTAATAAGGGAACCCTCAATACATTCCAACTATGTTTCAAATAAAATGTAAAGTTTAAACTTCTGAAAAGTCATTAATACGTTAGTACATTTTTGAAAAAAAAAAATTAGTGTACATTAATTAAATTTTAGCTAAGTAACTAATTTTATTTAAGTAAAAATAAAATTAGTTACTTAGCTAAAATTTAATTAATGTACACTAATTTTTTTTTTTCAAAAATGTACTAACGTATTAATGACTTTTCAGATTGCTTTTTGGGAGAAAGCATTAGAATAACAGATTTTAAAACAAAGGGCGTCCCACCGTGGTGTAATGGTTAACAAGCTAATCTCGCAAATCTATTACTATAGAAAAACAAGTTTGATCACTGTCCCATACTTACGGCCTTCAGTTTTCTCATTTTAGAGCCGCATTGCAATTTAATGTCTACTAATAAGGACACACTCAATACATTCCTAGTATGTTTATAATAAAATGTAAAGTTTAAACTTTTACTAAATTAAAATTAGATACTTAGTTAAAATTTAATTAATGTACATGAGTTAATTTTTTTCAAAAATGTACTAACGTATTAATGACTTTTCAGATTGCTTTTTGGGAGAAAGCATGGGGATACCAGATTTTAAGGCAAAGTGGTGTAATGGTTAGCGAGCTAATCTCGCAGATCCATTACTATAGAAAAAAGTTCGATCACTGCCCCATACTTACGACCTTGCGTTTTCTCATTTTAAAGCCGCATTGAAATGTATTGTCTACTAATAAGGGCACCCTCAATACATTCCTAGTATGTTTACAATAAAATGTAAAGTTTAAACCTTTACTTAATTAAAATTACTTACTTAGTTAAAATTTAATTGATGTACATTAGTTAATTTTTTTTAAATGTAATAACCTATTAATGTCTTTTTCAGATTGCTTTTTGGGAGAAAGTATTGGGATACCAGATTGTAAAGCAAAGGGCGTCCCACCGTGGTGTAATGGTTAGCAAGCTAATCTCGCAAATCTATTACTATAGAAAAACAAGTTCGACCACTACCCCATACTTACGACCTTTCGTTTTCTCATTTTAAAGCCGCATTGAAATTTATTGTCTACTAATAAGGACACACTCAATACATTCCTACTATGTTTAAAGTAAAATGTAAAGTTTAAACTTTTACTTAAATAAAATTAGTTACTTAATTAAAATTTAATTAATGTACATTAGTTAATTTTTTTCAAAAATGTACTAACGTATTAATGACGTTTTCAGATTGCTTTTTGGGATAAAGTATTGGGATACCAGATTTTAAAGCAAAGGGCGTCCTACCGTGGTGTAATGGTTAGCAAGCAAATCTCGCAAATCTATTACTATAGAAAAACAAGTTCGATCCCTGCTAGATGCCCCATACTTACGGCCTTTCGTTTTCTCATTTTAAAGCCGCATTGGAATTTATTGTCCACTAATAAGGATACACTCAATACATTCCTACTATGTTTATAATAAAATGTAAAGTTTAAATATTTATTCAATTAAGATTAGTTACTTAGTTAAAATTTAATTAATGTACATTAGTTAATTTTTTTCAAAAATATACTAACTTATTAATGACGTTTTCAGATTGCTTTTTGGGAGAAAGCATTGGGATAGCAGATTTTAAGGCAAAGTGGTGTAATGGTTAGCGAGCTAATCTCGCAAATCCATTACTATAGAAAAAAGTTCGATCACTACCCCATACTTACGACCTTTCGTTTTCTCATTTTAAAGCCGCATTGAAATTTATTGTCTACTAATAAGAGCACACTCAATACATTCCTACTATGTTTACAATAAAATGTAAAGTTTAGATATCTTATTATAATGGAGATTGTGTGTTTTTCTGTCTGTAACCGAAACTATATTCCTACTCAAGTCACAATTCTCTTAGTTATTGACATCACATCCTCCATGATTTTATTTTTATTTAAACCTCAATTATTAATAAAATTCTTTGACATTATTAATACTGTTAACCATGTCTACATACTGACAACATGCTATTATATTTATACATACAACAAAATAGTGGTTTACAGTGTGAATGGGAAGGCTAATTTGCATATTAATATTAAAAAATCCAATTTAATAAATATGTGCTTAGTATTATTGATTTCTAACTGTTTGGTTTTATTTTAATGAATATAAGCAAAAATCTCTTCAATAAATCTTAAATGAAATCCATTAACAAGATAAAATAACTGTCATTTTATTATTTACTTCCTCTTTTAACTAAATACTTAAATTAGAAAAAAATAACAATGAAAGACGAGAGTGATGGAAGAGTAAGTTTCAGTTGTTCTATTTTTATTATACTCCCTCTGTTTCAAATCTTTTTATCTGTATTCTTATTTAATTTCATTAGCCTTTCTGATTTAATACAATATTTTATTACATTAAAACTTAAATACTTGCACCCGGAGGGTGCATATATTTGCTAGTTTACTTAATTAAAATTAGTTACTTAGTTAAAATTTAATTAATGTACATCAGTTAAAAAAATGTTTAAAAATGTACTAACGTATTAATGACTTTTTCAGATTGCTTTTTGGAAGAAAGCATTGGGATACCGGATTTTAAGGCAAAGAGCGTCCCACCGTGGTGTAATGGTTAGCAAGCTAATCTCGCAAATCCATTACTTAACAAAAAAACAAGTTCGATCATTGCTAAATGCCCCATACTTACGACCTTGCGTCACATTCTATCCGTAGTAAATTGTTTGGGTAAATAGGGCGCCCCATTTTGGTGTAATAGTTAACAAGCTAGATTAGTAATTCCATTACTACTGGAAATCAAGTTCGATCCTCGTTGGACGCCCCACACTTGCGATCTTATATCACATCTTACCCGTGGCGAACGGGTTGAGTAAATACTTACCTAACACCCGTCCTTCGGGGTGGGGTCCAGTGTGCTTCGACCACGAGCCCGGTAAAGTAAAATTAATAACGTCGATCCCAGTAGGCGCCCCCTTGAGGGGGAATGTCAACGGGATCGACGCAATTTTTTATGTCTACCACCCATGAGCTTCGGCTTGTGGGTGGGCCCACATAAAAATGTCCTTGTGTCAAGCCCTCATAAGTTGGATGAGCGGCAAATAACCATACCACGTTCTAAGGCAATGGTACACAATTTTAATTGATGTTTGACAAGTCTCTGCAAAGCTGTTTTTAATGGTTTAGATTTTTTAATTGGTTTTAATGTTTTTAATGGTTTATTTTTAATGGTTTATTTTTAATGGTTTAGAAGGCCACATTCGGCCTTAAGACCATAGGTTCCCTATCCCTATTAATCTAAACTTGTAATAAAAGGTTTTTCTCAATATATCAAGATATGAGCGTATATATATACGCCTGATAATTTTGAACGCCGTGTAAACTTGCGTATAAGTAGATTTCGTGTATAGGTCGACCATTGATTTATATGGTCACGAAAATCGTTAATTTATGAAATTAATTATTATGAAATTTGAAAACAAGGATTGCTCCTAGTTCTTCCTATTTAAATTTTAATGATACAAAATTATTTCTCATGTATAATACTTGCTTTAAAATTTAACCATCTGATTTCGGCCTATACTTGGTTAGGCAACCAGTCTAGGAGAAATAAAACTCTGAATTCAAACCTGGTCACTAGTAGAATTGGCTCAGTCCTACTTAGTGATCTGTTTCTTTTTTTTATTTTATTTATACACAGTATGTTAGTACATACACCTGTTGGCCGTGGGTGGCAACCCGTGATGCTTAAGGACAGAATCCTTACTTGGCCTAGATAGGCAAGTTAAACAATATCTTGATTATGATGATGGTTATGATGATGATGTGCTTCTATGCGTTAATGATGATGGTGATGATGATGATGTGCTTATATGTGTATTTGTGTAGACTTAAATATTTAAAAGTATCTATTATATAATATTTCCCAGAATCCTCGCGTTTTTTTTATAGATTAATTAATTTTAACGGCATTTCAAGTATGTCTAGTTTTTTTTAGGTTCAAAGGTTAGAGAATCGTGTACATTCTACGATTATATTTACATTTCTTGTCTAGTTCTTTCTTTTTTCTTTTTTTCTTTTTTTCTTTTTTCTTTTTCTTTTTCTTTTTTTTTTCTTTTTTCTTCTCGGAGATGCACACAGTTATATATCAAGTATCTCTATCATTTTTTTATTTACTTTTTCTTTTGGTGGCAGAGCGGCTTATTGTCAGTATCAGCCTAACAGCGAGGGAGTCTATCTCCTTTTCACTAGCGCTAGACAAGGAGATTGATTCTGCCGAAGTGGAGCACCTCATCTACCACCAGCTCCCCACTTTTACTGCACATATTAGATTACTCAATCGGTGCTACTCATACGCTGAGTTGGCGAGGACCGTTATCGAAACTAGAACCTTGCGGTTCCTTGGCAGATTCTCTACCGACTAAGCTAAACACATAATTTTACACAATTATATGGTTTCAAGTTACTAATAATAATAATCCTTAGTAAAAACAAAAGATAGCTCCAAGGAACTGTTGTTGATTCAAATAGTTTACCGACAGTTATATGGTATCAAGTATTCTAATACAAATAATTCTCATGCAACTCCCAGATGTCCAGAACTGGAGTTTTAGAGATTTTAAAACAGGAGGGAAGAGGGAATACAAAAGAAGAGAAAGAAATAGAAATAAAGAAGTAGAGGGAGGGGGAGATATATATATAGAGAGAGAGAGATGGATTGGGGGTGCAAAGAGAGAGAGGGGAAAGAGAGAGAAAAAAACATGGTAAGGCAGAAATACACACAAAAAGAGAGATAGTGAGATACAAATAGACAGAGAGATAGTAAGAGATAGATAGTGAAATATAACGAGAGAAAGAGAGAGGAAGAGAAAGAGAGAGAGAAAGAGAGAGAGAGAGAAGGAGAGAGAGAGAGAGAGAAGGAAATAGAGAGGAGAAATACATAGAGAGAGAAAGAAAGAGAGAGAGAGGAGAAAGAAAGAGAGAGAGAAAGAGAGAGAGAGAAAGAAAAAGTGAGAGAGAGAAAGGAAAAGAGAAAGAGAAAGAAATAGAGAGAGAAAGGTAAAGAAATATAGAGAGAGAGAAAGAGAGAGAGAGAGAAAGAAATAAAAAGACAAAGAAAGAGAGAGAAAGAGAAAGAAAGAGTGAGAGAGAGAAAAAAGAGAAAAAGCAAGAGAAAGAAATAAGAGAGAGAAAGAGAAAGAAGGAGAGAGAGAGAAAGAAAAGAAGAGAGAGAGAGAGAGAAAAGAGAGAGAGAAAGGTAAAGAAATGAAAGAGAGAGAAAGAAAGAGAGAGAGAGAGAAGAAGAAAAGTGAAGAGAGAAAGGAAAAGAGAAAGAATAGAGAGAGAAGGTAAAGAAATATATATATAGAGAGAGAGAAAGAAATAGAAATACAAAGAAGAGAGAGAAAGAGAAGGAAAGATGAGAGAGAGAAAAAAAAAGAAAAAGAAAGAGAAAGAAATAGAGAGAGAGCAAGAGAAAGAAAGAGAGAGAGAGAGAAAGAGAAAGAAAGAGGAGAGAGAAAGAGAAAAAAAGAGAGGAGAAAGGTAAAGAAATATATATATATAGAGAGAGAGAGAGAGAAAAAGAAATAGAAAGGGAAAGAAAGAGAGAAAGAGAAAGAAAGAGAGAAAGAGAAAGAGAAAGAAAGAGAGAAAGAGAAAGAAAGAGAGAGAGAATGAAAGAAAGGAAAATAAAGAGAAAGAGAAAGAAAGAGAGAGAGAGAGAGAAAGAGAAACAAAGAGAGAGAAAGAGAATGAAAGAGAGAGAGAAGGAAAGAGGGAGAGAGAAAGAGAATGAAAGAGAGAGAGAGAAGGAAAGAGGGAGAGAGAAAGAGAAAGAAAGAGAGAGAGAGAAATAGAGAGATAGACAGAGAAAGAAAGAGAAAGAAAGAGAGAGAAAGAAAGAAAGAAAGAAAGAAAGAGTGAGAGAGAGAGAAAAAGAGAAAGAAAGAGAGAGAAAGAGAAAGAAAGAGAGAGAGAAAGAAAGAGTGAGCGAGAGAGAAAGAAAGAAAAAGAGAAAGAGAAAGAAAGAGAGAGAGAGGGAAAGAAAGAAAGAGAGAAAGAGAGATAGAGAGATTAATAGATGGTTTTTGTGTGTGGTTGGAGGTGAATCATCCGGGTTTCACTGCAGCTGACCTGCATACTTCAATTTTATTTTATTTTTTCTAATGACCTATTTTGTACTATTGATTTTTCTGCACAGACGGACACTGCCAGACTTTTCAGGATTTTTTTCTCTTCTTCATCGTATCTTTTGGCTCCAAATTCCTTTAAAAATTCATTTAATCATTAGCCCTTCATTTTTATTCCCAACTCTCCAACCGACTGACATCCTTTTTCAAGTCTAATTCGCTTAATTCCTATCTTCATTCATTTCGAGTTTTCACCATTTTTCCTTTTTATTTTTCCTCATTTTTTCTCGTTTCCTTTCTAATCTAAAACGACAAATAGATATTTCTTCATGAATTTTTCAGATTCTGTAAGAGATTTATTAATTGTTTCTTTCTCCTTTTGAAATATAGCCAATAAAATATTTGTATCTCCATTTTTTCCCCTTATATTCTATAGTCTTCTCTTAATTTTCAATTATCGACACTACATTCTTCTTCGTATTATTATTATTATTATTATTTACTCTTTTTGAGTTTTCACATCAGCATTAGCTCATGGTCTTTCACTGGAGTCTGAGTGACAGCAAGTCTCCTCAGGTCTCCAGGACTCTTCTGAGTATTCTGGCCGATTGCAGCAGTGAAGTGTTCTGAATGGTTTCAATCCTTCCTTTGATATCCAAACTTTCCGAGCCCTTGTTGTGCTAGTTTGCTACATTCACAGAGTATATTGTTTACAGTCTCATCTCTATTACCACAAAGTCTACATTTACTATTTTGTTGGGTCTTATCAATTTTCGCTTTTATATAGTTTGTCCTTATTATTATTATTATTATTATTATTATTATTATTATTATTATTTCACTCCTTGTGAGTTTTTCACACCAGCGTTAGCTGATGGTCTTTCACCGGAGTCTGAGTGACAACAAATCTCCTCAGGTTTCCAGGACTCTTCTGAGTATTCTGGAAAAACGCAGCAGTGCAGTTGACTGGATGGTCTCAATTCTTCCTCTGGTTTCCAGATTTTCCAATCTTTTTTCCGTGCGTTTTGGGACCGTTCCAAATGCACCAATTACAATTGGTATCACTTTGGCTTTCCTATTCCATAGCTTTTTCCGTTCTCTGGCAGTGTCCAGGTATTTGTCCATCTTTTCGTTTTCCTTCATCTTCACCCTGTAATCTGCAGGAACTGCAAAATCCAATAGGTAACAAGTTCTTTCTTTTTTGTTAATTAACACTAGGTCTGGTCTCTTTGCTGGGATAAGGTGACCCGCCTTTATCTCAAATTCCCAGAGAATTTTATTATTATTATTATTATTATTATTATTATTATTATTATTATTATTATTTCACTCTTTGTTAGTTTTTCATGCTAGCGTTAGCTGATGGTCTTTCACTGGAGTCTGGGTAAAAACAAGTCTCCTCGTGTCTCCAGGACTTCTGTGTATTCTAGCTGATTGCAGCAATGCAGTAGTCTGGATGGTCTCAATTCTTTCTCTGATTTCCAAATCCTCCAGTCTGTTTTCCAAGCTTTTGGGGACCTTTCCAAATGCACCAACTACAAATGGTATCACTTTGACCCTTATATTCCACAGCTTTTTTCAATTCTCTGGCAAGGTCCAGGTATTTGTCCATCTTTTCGCTTACACCTTAAGAGTTTTAACCAGTGGTTTTGCACTGAAGTCTCCCCAGGTCTCCGAGACTCTTCAAAGTATTCTAAAAGATCTTAACAATGTTGTTGTTTGGATGGTCCCGATTCTTCCTCTGAATTCCAGTTTCCCCAGACTCTTTTCCAAACTCTTGGGGACCGTTCCAAGGGCACCAAATACAATTGGTACGGGGTCCCTTGCTTATTTTTTATTTATAGTGTTCTAGCTGATTTTAGAAATGCTGGGATCTGGAAGCTCTATTTTTCCTTTGATCTCCAATTACTCCAGTCTCTTTTCCAGGCCGTTGAGGAAAATGTGGAAGATGAAGGTGACAGGGATATCAATAGTAGTTGGGTTTTTTGGAACAGTTCTCCTCAAACTTAGAAAAGAGACTGGGGAAATGGAGATAAGAAGAAGAATGTAGACAACCAAGACCACAGCACTGTTAAAATCAGCTAGATTTGAGATCTAATTAACAAGAAAAAAAAAACAATTGTCAACTTGTGAATTTCGCCGTTCCAGCGGACAACAGGGTGAAAATAAAAGGAAAAGGAACAATTGGACAATTACCTGGACCTTGCTAAAGGGCTGAAAAAGTTGTGGAACGTAAACGGGATACTAATCATAGATGAAGTTCTTTAAAACAGTCACCGAGAACCTGTAAAAGAGACAGGAGGAATTGTGTTGCATAGATTATTGTCAACTCCCTGTATTTCTGAATTTCATATCACGGGCGGGTCTTTCCATGGAATATTACAGAAAGCCCGCGAAATACGTGAAGTCACTTGGAACCGTCTTAATCCTCAGTACCTGCTTGGACGTCCGATGAGAAGCATGGGCTCATTATGCACACCCGCGTTTTTTTTTTTTTGTTAGTAGAAGAATTTTAGTTAAGAAATAAAAGTTTAAATAGATAATATGGTGTTGTTGCTTGATGAATGTCTTAGCAACACGACTGACCAAAAAGAAGGAACGCAAAGAAGAACAACCAACAAGAAAAAAAGTCAACATGGAGAGAAAGAATAGAAACGACTAGAGATCACGAATGGCCAAAGTAAGTAATGCAAAAATGCATATGCATCTCTCTATCTACCCATGTCTATCTCTCTCCCCTCTCTAGTAAAAGAACACTTGTGTATATACCCAACATGGGTATATGTGTTTGAGTATGTAACAAATGGAAGTGAAAGAAAGAACTGAAAACGTCTTGCCCACAGCTGAGATAAGAGTATTTAGAAGAGTCCCAGATAGTTGATATCTATTACTTTCTTGATCATACGCAGGGTTCACACTATTATTTTTACAACTAATTCCTACCAGTAGTAACGGGTAGTTGTCATTGAAGTTTAAGTGACACCATACCTCCTCAGCTATTAACATTTGAATATACTAATAAATGGCATATGCACAAACCAGAGAATGAGATGCATAAAGTTATCTGGGATTTTAGGATACAAACAAACCACTCAATCCCAACAAGAACACTTGACCTATTGTTAATTAATAAGGGAAAAAATTGTAACATTGATGATGATGATGATGATGATGATGATGATCCACACACACACACACACACACACTCACACACATATCAATATAACTTATTGTATCAATATCACTTTTGTTATTGGGCAAAGGACTGTCCGAAATGTTGTCACTCAGACTCCAGTGAAAGACCATGAGCTAACGCTGATGTGAAAAACTCAAAAGGAGTGAGAATAATAATAATAATAATAATAATAATAATAATAATAATAATAATAATAATAATAAGAAGAAGAAGAAGAAGAAGAAGAAGAAGAAGAACTTGTCAACTGGTGGATTTAGCAGTTTCAGCAGACCACAAGGTGGAGCTAAAGGAAAATGAAAAAAATAGACAAATATCTGGACCTTGCCAGAGAACTGAAAAAGTTATGGAATATGAAAGTCAAAGTGATGCCCGTTGTAGTTGGTGCACTTGGAACGGTCCCAAAATGATTGGAAAAGGGGTTGGAAAGTTTGGAAATCAGAGGAAGGATTGAAACCATTCAGAACACTGCACTGCTGCAATCTGCCAGAATACTCAGAAGAGTTCTGGAGACCTGAGGAGACTTGCTGTCACTCAGACTCCAGTGAAAGACCGTCAGCTAACACTGATGTGAAAACTCAAAAGGAAATAATAATGATAATAATAATAATAATTATTATTATTATTTTTTGAATTATTTTATTATTATTGCTGAAAAAATAAGTAAGTTATTATCGATAAATATTGTTAAGAGGACAACATTAGAAAGTTTCAATATGTATCGTAAGAAAATTGGAAGAAGGTAAACGCGAAAGATTTTGTGAGACGATAAGTTTAGGTCAACTTTACTTTAATTACAGACGAGGCAATAATTTTTCTATGGAAAAATAAGAAAGAAAAAAGACATTAATTTAATTAAGATGAAAATATTATAAAAATAAATGATATCAGCTTCATCGTTTTCAACTTTATCAACAAGATAAAAAAGAAAAGAAATGGGAATAAAAATTTGCTGAGGGAAATAACAAGTTTACAATATTAGAACTGATTTTATAATTATAATTCACTTTTCAAACGTAAATATTGACGTTGTTCGTTGGAGCCCAAATAAATAATTCTTCAAAATGAAAGGTCTTCATGTATGTGCCAAACATAATTATATTTCCATTGTTCTTAGACTTTATTAAAAAGTAAGAAGAATATGCAATGTCGTGTGAACGCTGGTGTGATGGAGCATAATGAATTTTAAAAGGTCTGTGAAAAAAAAAAGATATTCAAAGTTCTGATCGACTTATCTTTTGATATGAGCGAGGCTTAGATTTTATATTGAAAATTTAATTTAAGTTTTTGTAAATGAAAATAATCTAGAAGTGTATAAAGTTTGGATAAGAAGTGTCGAGAGAACTGGAGGTGGGGTGGGGTGTAAGAAGAACGAAACAACAACAACAACAGCAACAACAACAATAACAACAAACATAAGATGGAAGAAGAAGGAGAACAATAACAAGGGGTTATAGAAGAAGAAGAAGAAAAAGAAGAAGAAGAAGAAGAAGAAGAAGAAGAAGAAGAAGAAGAAGAAGAAGAAAAAACAACAAGAGGTTATTAGAAGAAGAAGAAGAAGAAGAAGAAGAAGAAGAAGAACAACAACAACAACAACAACAAGAGGTTATAGAAGAAAGAAGAAGAAGAAGAAGAAGAAGAAGAAGAAGAAGAAGAAGAAGAAAAATCATCATCAACAACACAACAACAACAAAAAGAAGAAGAAAAAAGAAGAAGATGAAAAAGAAGAAGAACGACAACAACAACAAAAATAAGAGGAAAGAAGAAGAAGAACAACAAGAGGTTATAGAAGAAGAAGAAGAAGAAGAAGAAGAAGAAGAAGAAGAAGAAGAAAATCATCATCAACAACAATAACAAGATATAAGAGAAAAACAGAAACAGAAGAAAAACAACATCGTCTAGAATTTTCAATTCTCAATCCTTTTTAATAAGCAGTTTTTGTATTGTAGAGAACAGAACAATCCATTTTCACAGACCATGTGCGACTTTTTCTTTACCTAAACTAAAAATTCAACTCGATGGTAAGATATGAGGATGAGGATACTACAGTATCAAAAGAGAAGTTCCATAATTCTGTCGACTAATAAAATAAAAACTAGCTAGAATAAGTACGTTGAATGCTAAGGGTACTATTTTAAAGAAAATTAATATTTCAATCATTGTTCATTGCTGTCTTGTCAAATACAGTTTTAATCTTGATTAACCACTCTGCAAGAATGATCTCAGGTACTTTGGCATTGCCCCTTCCAGCTGGGAAAATTTGGCTCAGGACCGCCTTCGGTGGCGGCAGAATCTCCGTAGAGGAATGTTCATGTCAAAAGTCACTCTGACGCAACACCATGAAGCTAAAAGAGGTCTAGAAGAAAGCAGCGGCAATAAAGTACCGGAACATCAACATCTTCAGGGACAGCTTTCAAATGCGACATCTGTGGTCGAGAATGTTTTTCAAACATCGGACTTCACAGTCAGAGGAGGCGCTGTAACTTCAGGGGCACAAAAACTTTATTATAGTCTTCCGAGACTGAAATGCCAATACAAATCTTGATACTTTTTGAACTCGGCTCATACGTGTGTAGATATGAATCGTTGCGTAAGCCTTTTTGCTTATGTGTTTCGTGTCTCTCAACATACTTGTGTGTTCCTCTGGTGCGACACAAGGTCAAGTATTCAAGAGCATACATATCTATTCTGATATAAATTAAGTAGCCACAAAAAAAATAATAAACCTTCAAATTTGAATAGACGAGATTTGATTTCGTTGTTCGCAACCTGAAGATCCTAGGCATAAATGAGTTAATACATATATATATATATATTAAATTTTTACTTGAAGGCACTTACAACGCATGTATCGCATAAAATTCGATACTTTTTCTTATAGAAAATGAACTTGACAAGTGTAATCCCAGTAAAGGATGGCTCGATGTGTAGAATACCGTACAGACTGTTTCGACTTTATTAAGTCTCATCAGCGGTATATACTAACGATTTCCCTCCGACAGAAATCGAAACCGGGACTTCAGCAGACGCAGTGAAACACTAGTGAAACACTTTTATCGCCTCGGCCACAGTACACAGCTGACCATATATATATATAGCTCTGCCGATGAGGCCTAATGGGCTGAAATTTACATACAGAGATCGGCTTTTTCTCGATTTGTTTACGCTTCACATTTAAACCGATATGCACGCCTAATTCATTTAATTATAATTAATTAATTAACAAATTAGGTATGACTTTAATTAAGCACATAATCTCCCATAAAATTGTCGACCTTCGCCATTTCAAACACATTGTTTGACCACTTCATATATCTGCTTACTTTACCGCACAGATCCCTGTGCTACTCATACGCTGAGTTGGCGAGGACCGGTATCGAACTAGGAACCTTGTGGTTTCTAGCTGAACGCTCTACCGATTGATATGTTATGTTTCAGGCCAGAAATGTTTGGTTGTGGATGTTGGAGCGAATCTAATAACTCCCTACCTTTCTTAGACATCTTACTCATGAAAAACAACAACGCATTAGAATTCAAATTCCACCACAAACCCACTGCCGAATATGATCACATACATTACTACGCACACCATGACACCCACACCAAAAGAGGAATTATAATAGGTTTTCACCTTAGAGCCCTCCGCATCTGCACACCCAAACATTGGGTGATAAATACCCATATATATATATATATATATATATATATATATATATATATACACATATGGAGAAAAGTAGACACACACGGGATGTTATGGATGTTTATTGTCGACGATGCAACGTTTCGGTCATTTAGACATTCTTCAGGACTCAAATATAGATCTTGCTTCAATGAAGGACATTTTCAAAATGGTGAAAACAGTAGGTTGTCAGTAGGGGCAGTGGCGATTGGGGGTGGGTAGTAACAGACTTACACATACACATACTCATTCATCTTGACCCATCCCCATCATCAAACATTCTTGACCCACACCTGCATCACCATATAAACACTCCCCATCTAGAAAGAAGAAAAGTGCTCTTCAGGGCTAAAATCTTACTCAGATTTTAGCCCTGAAGAGCATTAAACAAAACTTGTAGTAGGTTTATCTGACTCATTAGGTTTATCTTTATATATATATATATATATATATATATATATATATATATATATATATATGTTGTGTGTGTGTGTGTGTGTGTGTGAATAAAAGGAAGTGAATCCGACGGTATGTAGTATAATAAAAAAATGAAAAAACACAGGTTTAAACTCACCACTTAACTCATTTAAACCTGTTTTTTTTTCACTTCTTATTATACTACACACACACACACACACCCACACACACACACATATATATATATATTCAAGGTGTGCTAGATTTTAAGCTATGTGTGTGGCCAAGTATCTTGTTATCTGTTAATAGAATCATAATGACACTACCTAATGAGAACGGAGAGAAACATGGAAAAAATGTGTTTGTGTATGGGGTGGGTGTGGGTGGGGTTTTTTTAGGGTACACTGGAGCGAACGCGCGTATATATCTGTACATTTGTTTACGTATAGGATACAAAAAGCGTACATATTTCTCTATGAGAAGGAAACAAACAAACAATGTGTTTTGATATGGCTTTTTTAGCCGACAATTTTTGGGAGAATATGTGCTTAATTGAAGTCGTACTTAATTTTTGAAAATTAATTAATTAATAATTAATGAATTAGGCGGGCATACCATTTCAAATGTAAGGCTAAACAAATCGAGGAAAATACAATCTCTGTATGTACATTTCGGCCTATTAGGCCTAATCAGCAAAGCTATAGACAGGAAGACTGCTTTGTTTGTGATTCGAACCCTGGCTGTCAACCATTACACCAGCTGTTTTTTTCGCAGATTTTTCGTTTATGTATTTACTCAACTCTTCTGCTATTTTGATACAAGACAAGGTCAATTTTTTAAGCGGAATACTACGCTTACTATTCTCTCTTTCTAGATCAACCGATTCATTCTCCATTCTCTGTGAGAGGCGCCTTCGTTGGCTTGGACATGTCAGGAGAATGGAAAATGGTCGCATCCCAAAAGATCTTTTGTACGGCGAATTAGTAAAAGGCTCCCGATCGGTTGGTAGACCACGCCTACGATTTAAAGATGTCTGCAGGAAAGCTATGAGGATATGTCATATTGACACGAACAGGTGGGAGGTAGATGCCAAAAATAGAGCGGCCTGGCGCCTCAATATTAAGCAAGGCATGGAGAGGAGTGAAGCCTCGACAGAAAAGAGAGCCAGAAACTGCTCCTTCCTGCTAAAAAACGCCAAGAGTTAGATCACATGATTCTGGCCTAGTCTATAAGAATATGCGAGGGTCTAGCACACACCTTATATACTAAAAAAACTCAACAACCAGTAAGGTTGCCTGCTTTAAAACTTTTTATTATTACTAGTGGAACAATCAAAACGGATATCATTAGGTATTATCTGTTTCTTAACTATACAGCTTGAACCTGTATCCAAAAACATGAATATAAAGCAATACCAAAACAAGAATATCCCTAATGTTGTATACCCTTCTCATTACTTACTTCTTACTTCTTCTTCTGTTCATCTTCTATCTTATGTTCTTCTAGGTCAGTCTCTTCTAACGTCTGGACTTCTCTTGGGGACTTCATCTTAGTTGTCGGTCGCACTTAACTCATTTCTTCTATATCAGTCTTGTTACTAAGACATTCACCAACTACAAGACCGTGATATTTTCTTAACTAAACATTTCATGTAACTAATTATCTGACTAACACAGCGCGCGTATGCAGTGAGCTTCAGCTAAGACAGAAAGACCTTATCTGCCCGACGTCTAACTGAAAACTGAGGACCAAACCAGGTCCCACGTGACTTCACGTAATTTTGCGGACTTTCTGTATTATTCTATGGAAAGTCCCGCCCGTGATATGAAAAGGGCCATCCCTTTAGAAATACAGGGGATTGACAATAATCTTATGCAACTGCATAGATTATGTAACACTAATAGATATTCATTCTTGCAAAGATGTTGGAATTTTAACTTTCGTTACAGTGTTTCAGTGTGGAAGAGTTTGGTTAAAAAAAAAAAAAAAGAAGAAAAACAGAATGATAACCGTTTTGATTGTTTAATATTCTGCAAGAAATGATAAAATTCTCGGTTTCAAAGAAAATTCACTTTTTATAAAAAGAAAAGAAATTGTTAGAGGTTAACTAAAATGCTTGATAATATCTGTTTCAATTATATAATGTTCAACTAGAAATAATAAAATCCTGAAATCTTCGGTTTAAAAGAAAAATCACTTTTTATAAAAAAAAGAAATTTACAGTTAAAGGTCTACTTGTTCGGTACTGTGTATGTGTGCGACAAATAAAATGTAGCGTGAATTTGCGAGGAATATCTACGTGTGTTTATATGTATGTGAACGCGAAAGTAAACATAAGATAAAATGGATGTATGCCTGTGTGTGTGTATGTGTTCGTGCGCGCGCGCGCGTGTGTGTGTGTATGTGTCTTTGTCTGTGTGTAAATTTGTCTCTGTGTACGTGTTCCGTGTGCATGTGTGTGTGTGTCCGTGTGCGTATATATGTATCCCCACATTTTAACACTTGTCCATTTTAGTCTTTTTGATCTACAAACGGATATTAAGCTTTTGTAGTCGTTCGCGCGAAAATTAAACGTTATTAAAACAATCAAGATGTGTGTCATTTTTGTTTTTTTTCCTTAAAAAAAAATAAAGAGTCCGCATTTAATGAATTTCTAAATGTGTGCGTCTTTGTGTGCGTCATTAATAGGATATCGCATGAAAGACAAACATACTATGTGTACCTCTTTACATACCCTCGATGTACGTATTCTCATACTAAACTGTATTTAATTTGAACCCGAGAGTACAGCAGCAAATAACATTGTGAGAAGTGAACGCGACAGTTGGTTTGCAAACCTAGCTTGTTAACCATAACATTACAACAGGTGCCTTCTAATTAATTCCTACGGTTCTGTCGGCGGGACTTAGAATAACCCGACCGCATCCTTTGCAGGGGACACCTCACCTAAAAAAGATGGTTCTAGATATAAAACTGTATCATCGAAAAAGAGACCGAATGGCGGATCGCGTAGAAATTGACCAAAACAAATCCTTTTAAATGTATTAAAAATAAACTGCATATGTAATGATATTTTTCTTTTTTTATTGATGGTCATTATGTTACTACTTATCGATTTAGACAAAAGTTTGACCTTAAATAATAGATTTATTATTATTTATTTTAAATATTTTTATTTCGCTTTTAAAATTCCTAGCCGATGACAAAAACGTGAGTCCCTAATATATACTAACTTAAAAAGACGCCCTATCGGGTACCAATTAAGCTATCCCCTGTGAAGGAGTTTTGATCAGGCCAAAGCCCCAACAATGACATTTCATGCATTGAGAACATATCAAATTATTTTAAACTTGAACAATATTTTAGTCATTGTACAAAAAATTTGACTCAAGAAAAGAAAGAAAAAAATCAATGAAAACAATTGTAGTAAAAAATTGGGGATTCAAAAATTCAGGATTTCAAATCTGGATTCAACCTGGAATGTTTTTAATTTGCTCATAGAGTTGGCCTGATTCCAAAATGGTATAAAATCTTTGACTATGACCTTTTAACATCACGATTGCGTATCATATATGTGGATAATTATGCTAATGCGAATTATATTTGATTATACAAATATAACTGAAATGAGCCGGTTTAACTCAGTCGGTAGAGGATATTCCTAAGAACCACAAGGTTCTAGGCTTGATCCCGGCCCGACACCAACTCAGCCTATGAATAGCACAGCTTGGATCTGTGTGTTTTAGCGGGGAGTTGATGGTAGGTGCGGTACTCCGCCTCAGATGCAAAAATAATCTCTTTGGTCTAGCGCTAGAGAAAAGGGAATAGACTCCCTCACTGTCTGGCTGATACCGACATTAAGCCGCCCCGACGACTTTATTTTATTACATATTAAAACTATTTAGCAATAGCTCTTAATAGTGAGACTGTTCAAATCGTCCAAGATGAAATCACAAAGTGTAAATCTTGATTATCTGGTGTTGCTTATCCGTCAAATTCTTATTTGTCATGAGTGTCGTCACAACAGCTGAATAATGGACCCTTCCGTTTTTATTAGAAAGAAAGAAAGAAAGAAAGAAAGAAAGAAAAAAAGAAAAAAAGAAAGGGAAGAAAAAGGACGTGCTATACGGAAAAAATATAAGAAAGAAAGAAAGAAAGTAGGGAAAATATAGAGAAAGTGAGCGTGCGGAAGCCCTAATGAGAAGAAGGAAAGAAGGAAAGAAAAAAGAGATAAAAGTTAAATCAAGATTATCATACTTTTTACATATTAATATTCGCCAACTCAGCGTATGAGTAACACAGGGATCTGTGCGGTAAAGTGAGGAGCTGACAGTAGGTGTGGCGCTCCACCTCAGATGCTAAAATAATCTCTTTGGTCTGGCGCTAGTGAAAAGGGAATAGACTCCCTCGCTGTCTGGCTGATACCGACATTAAGCCGCCCCGACGACTTTACTTTTTTACATATTAAAACTATCTTGCTATAGTTCTTAAGTAAACATATCAAACAATGTAATGATTAAATTATCATACTGTGGCATATCCACAGGTCCTTATTTGGTGTTATTGTGGGGTTTTTTTTATGTGTTTGATATTGGTTAGAGCTTGTAAAGGAAGTTCTAGCGCTTGTGTAAAGGGGATAGACTCCCTCGCTGTCTGGCTGATACCGATAATAGACCACTCCACTGTTTTTACTTACTTTAAACTGAATTGGTCGGCCACAAACAAATTATCAGTCATATGGAGGTCCGATCTCCCAGAAAAGCTGAAGCGACAGTTCTTCCAGGCTGTAGTAGTATCAGTGATGCTATATGGCTGCACCACCTGGACCCTAACGAAGCGTCTTGAGAATAGGTTAGATGGGAGCTGCACAAGAATGCTGCGTGCAGTCTTGAACAAGTCGTGGAAGCAGCATCCTACGAGGAAGCAGCTGTACGGTCACCTGCCCCCCATCTCACAGACTATCCGAGTGAGACGGACAAGGCATGCAGGACACTGCTGGAGAAGCAAGGACGAGCTCATGTGGAAGGCAACGTTCTCCTGTGGAAGCCAACACATGGACATGCAAGCGTGGAGCGTCCAGCAAGGACCTACATTGACCAGCTATGCGAAGATACTGGTTGCTCCGCAGAGGACCTCCCAGGTGCAATGAATGATAGGGAAGCTTGGCGAGAGATTGTCATGGATATCCGTGCTGCATGCGCGACATGATGATGTTGATGATGATGATGAAACTGGATTGTAAATATCATTCGTTATTAATCCCTTTGACAGAATTAGTTCTGTTATAAATGTGTTGATTTTAATAAACCAAACTAGCCATAGAAAGGAGAAGGAAAAGAAAGCGTAAATAAATCAATACATTTGTCAATGTCAGTCCGAGTCTATCCGATTACCTCTGTTAATTTTTTTTATTCATATAATCAGCGATTAAATAGTATAAACTATGAATATCAGACATGACCATTAGTAGCCGAATCTTGTGGCAAATATCGGGCTTAAAAAAAACAACAGACTAACAGAAATTAAAACTGCGACATCCTCAAGGACGATTTTGACCTAGGTGCAGTATGTGCATAGTCGTGGGGAGGAGAGAGCGTCCAATCGAGGTCTAATGGTTAGCAAGCTTGTCTCGCAGATCCATTACTACTGAATAGCGAATTCGAGCATCATTGGGTGTCAAGTACTTGTAACCTTGTGTCACATCCTACCCGTGTCGAATGGGTTGGGTATATACCCACAAGTGGGTAAGAGAGGGTGTCCCATCGGGATATGATGATTACCAAGCTAGTCTCGCAAATCCATTACTACTGAATATTCAGTGGTAATAGAGGAGAGAGTGTCCCATCGAGGTCTAATCTTTAGCAAGCTAGTTTCACAGATCCATTTCTAAATTGCGAATTTGAATGTGTCTTATGTTACTAAAATATTGCAAAACTTTTGACTCACCCTAGTATTTAGCCGTGTCGGTGGGGCGTTAGAAAGCACTGACTGCTCCTCTGCAGAAGGGTAAGATTCCCCCAAATGGGGCCACCTGTTGGCCGTGGGTGGCGATCCATGATGCTTAAGAGCGGAGTCTTGGTGCATGAGCAATCCATGACCTTCAACACTCCACTTAGGCCCTTACTTTGGCTAGACGGGCGGTCGGAGAGGCCCGCTCCGATCAATCGCCTGGTCACGTCAAGCCCTAGCACCTATATAATTGCCCAAAACCTACTGCCATTATGACAAGCCCAACCCTTTTTATCATATGGGTGCTAGAAGGCAGAGGCTGAGGGTCTACATGTGGGAATGACGTTAAACTCTATCTGATGGTGAGGTTCTAGTTTTGGAGGTTTGGGGAATGTGGAGCACCCTTTTATTCCCATTGCTCCCTGGTCCAATCTGACATGGAGGGGTAGTACCTGTTAGGGTCCCATCTATGGGTTTAAATAGAAAAATGTATTTAGAAAAAAAAATTATGTATCCATTAAGAATGAATTTATTTCAAAACTCTATCGGCATTAAATGACCCACTGAGGTTGATATACCGTAAAACAAAACAAACCAAACCAAAACCTATTTAATAATGATACTCATTGGTTGGCACACAGTTACCTGCTTTCATGTATTCGATCTAATACTGATAATTTCCAAAATATATATTTTAACAATCATCATCATCATCATCATCAAATTCCCATTGCTCCGTGGTCCACTCTGACCCGGAGTGGTAGTACCTGTTAGGGTCCCATCTATGGGTTTAAATAGAAAAATGTATTCATAAAAAAGAATTGTGTATGCATTGAGAATGAATTTATTTCAAAACTTAATCGGCATTAAATGACCCACTGAGGTTGATATACCGTAAAACAAAACAAACCAAACCAAAACCTATTTAATAATGATACTCATTTTTTTGGCACACAGTTACCTGCTTTCATGTATTCGATCTAATTCTGATAATTTCCAAAATATGTATTTGAACAATCATCATCATCATCATCAAATTCCCATTGCTCCGTGGTCCACTCTGACCTGGAGTGGTAGTACCTGTTAGGGTCCTATCTATGGGTTTAAATAGAAAAATGTATTCATAAAAAAGAATTGTGTATCCATTGAGAATGAATTTATTTCAAAACTTAATCGGCATTAAATGACCCACTGAGGTTGATATGCCGTAAAACAAAACAAACCAAACCAAACATTTTAAACAACACAAAGCATTACTCTGACTGAACCTGTTTCGCCTTTTTTCAGATGAGTCATTTCCATATCAAATCACTAAGAAAAAAAGTCAAATTGTCACCCACCCGCTTCAATTTTTCTTAACTTAATTAACTCACAATTTCTTAAGCGGAGTTCAACAGGTTTGAATTCCGAGTTTTCCTTCTCCTAGACTGGTTACCTAGCCATGGTTAAAGAACCCAGTCTGCCCTGCTATTTACCCATAGCTGGAGTGAGAGTAGTATTCATACCCTTCCTAAGGATATTAGCGCTAAGTGAAATGCAATTACCACGTCCACGATTTGAACTCGGGGCGACGAGTCCATTTCCCATGACTTTAACCATTACACCACGCGCTTCCTACATCTCTCATATAGGATTCTGGAAATTTAATAAAACAGATCAACTATGAACATTTCAATTGATAAAATTAATTGTCACTAGCAGGACCTGTGGATATACCACAGTATGATAATTTATTCATTACAAGATTTGATATGTTTACTTAAGAGCTATTTACAAAGAGGTTCAGCATGAAAAAAGTATAATAAACTTGATTTAACTTTCTTTACTGGCAGGACCAGTAGATATACCACAGTATGATAATTTAGTTATAACAACGTTTGATATGTTTATTTAAGAGCTAATGTTAAATAGTTCAATTTGATATGTTTATTTAAGAGCTAATGTTAAATAGTTAAATAATAGGTGTGAAGTATGTTAAAGTTAGACAATTCCCAAAATCTGAGTTCCCAATTCCAAAAATTGGCGGAGTTATGTCGTTTTTTAGCTCTCCAAATTTGGTGGGGTTCTCGAAAAATGGCGACTTTTTGTAATATATTTTTGTCTCTAAAATAAGACCTACAGCTTCCCTACAACTAAAATATATATGTTCCATTGAATGGAATTTTTGGTGACCCTAGGTTTCATACTTTCTATACATTCATCACACAGATGATGAATGTATAAAAAAAGTATGTAACCTCAGGTCACAAAAAACTGCATGTAATGAATATATATACAATAGCTCTATTCCTGATATTGAGCACTCCACTAATAATACCGAAAAAAAAGATTGGTCAACAACTAACTCATCAAATAAACTAGTGATAACCATATACTATTACTAGTATATTATGTGTGGACCCCAAGGCTGAGGGCAATACTTACTTAGGGCCTAAGAGATGGATTATACAGGCAAAGGTAAGTCCAGCACTGACACTATAAA
This sequence comes from Doryteuthis pealeii, assembly GCA_023376005.1. Classification (NCBI taxonomy): domain Eukaryota; kingdom Metazoa; phylum Mollusca; class Cephalopoda; order Myopsida; family Loliginidae; genus Doryteuthis; species Doryteuthis pealeii. Next base: position 61,716,747 of record CM042172.1, on the reverse strand, counting down.
ATTAAATCTCAGATGTTAAAAGAAGCAAAATATATTTATAAAAGCATTTTGGCCCACGGAATACAAAAATGCTATAAAACGTCTTAAAGTTAACCAATTTTAAGTTATTGACTGTCTTACTTTAACATTAATCTCAACACAACTATGTAACATTTACGAGATTCGGAATAATGACATTTTGCATCAATTCTATTTTGCCAGTTGCTGTCAAGAAATAAACGAGAAGAACGCATTTCAATTAGTTAGAAACTACAAGCAGTAGCAGGGGTATGGAACCCCCATTAGTATTAGCTATTAAAAGGTCAAAGGTTTATTTTGAAGCACTGGGATGAACAGAGATGTTAAAGATTTTGTTGTGTCGCCCAAGGCAAGAGAAAACCGACCTTAAGTTGTCATCTATTGGACCGCATGCGTACGAGGGTACAAGCCCGTATGGAGGACTAGCAGCCGCTACCCGGTGTCGCCTGGGTAGAGGGGGATTTTTTAAAGTTAGTCCCGCAGATTAATAAATTACTGAACCGTGAGTTGAATCCTCGCGGGATGCCCTATTTAAATCCCTATGTAAAAAATAGACCTTGCATTGATCCAGCTACTCTGAAAAGTGAGGAGCTGAAGGTAGGTGTGGCGCTCCACCTCAGATACTAAAATAATATCCTTGGTCTAGCGCAAATGAAAAGGGGATAGACTCCCTCGCTGATTGGCTGATACCGACTTTAGGCCGCCCCGATGACTTTTTACTTTTACATATTAACATACGCCAACCCAGCGTATGATTAACACAGGGATCTGTGCGGTAAAGTGAGGAGCTGAAGGTAGGTGTGACGCTCCACCTCAGATACTAAAATAATCCCCTTGGTTTAGCGCTAGTGTCTGGCTGATACCGACATTAGATCGCCCCGACAACTTTACTTTTATACATATTAAAACTATTTCGCAATAGCCCTTAAGTAAATATCAAACGTTGTAATTATTGAATTATCATACTGTAGTATATCCACAGGTCCTGCTAGTTACACTTATTTGGTGTTATTGTGGGTTTTTTAATGTTTGATGTTGGTTAGAGCTTGTAAAAGAAGTTCTAGCGCTTGTGTAAAGGGGATAGATTATGATTGATTAAACAAATATAACTGAAATGAGCCGGTTTAACTCAGTCGGTAGAGGATATTCCTAAAAACCACAAGGTTCTAGGCTTGATCCCGGCCCGACGCCAACTCAGCATATAAACAGCACAGCTTGGATCTGTGTGTTTAAGTGGAGAGCTGATGATAGGTGCGGTACTCCACCTCAGATGCTAAAATAATCTCCTTGGGCTGGCGCAAGTGAAAAGGGAATAGACTCCCTCGATGTCTGGCTGATACCGACATTAAGCCGCCCCGACGACTTTACTTTTTCACATATTAAAACTATTTAGCAATAGCTCTTAAGTAAACATATCAAACGTTGTAATGATTAAATTATCATACTGTAGTATATCCACAGGTCCTGCTAGTTATACTTATTCGGTGTTATTGTGGGGTTTTTTTTTATGTGTTTGCTGTTGCTTAGAGCTTGTAAAAGAAGTTCTGATTTTGATAGCTAAGGACTCTAAGGAGAGAAACCTTCAAGGAGAACAAGGAGGGAGAGTTAGTCTTGTGTAACAAAAAGCTGATACCGACTTTAGGCCGCCCCGATGACTTTTTTACTTTTACATATTAACATACGCCAACTCAGCGTATGATTAACACAGGGATCTGTGCGGTAAAGTGAGGAACTGAAGGTAGGTGTGGCGCTCCACCTCAGATACTAAAATAATCCCCTTGGTTTAGCGCTAGTGTCTGGCTAATACCGACATTAGACCGCCCCGACAACTTTACTTTTCTACATATTAAAACTATTTTGCAATTGCTCTCAAGTAAACATATCAAACGTTGTAATGATTAAATTATCATACTGGTATTTACATGTGTCCCACTTTCACATGATATGGCACAAGGCCGTTTTATGTGGGCACCACCCACAAGCCGAGACTCATGGGGTGGTAGGTAGAAAAAAATTGCGTCGATCCCAGCCCTGCAATGAGGCAGGTATCTGGGATCGACGCTATTAATTTAGCAGCTCACTGGACCCCCGTCCCGAAGGACGGGTGTTTGTGAGACTAATTATCATACTGTAGTATATCCACAGGTCCTGCTAGTTACACTTATTCGGTGTTATTGTGGGTTTTTTTTATGTGTTTGCTGTTGCTTATAGCTTGTAAAAGAAGTTCTGATTTTGATAGCTAAGGGCTCAAAGGAGAGAAACCATGAGTATAAGACTAGGAGAGTAAGGAGGGAGAGTCAGTCTTGTGTAACAAAAAGAGAAGAAGGATGTTAGACGATATAACTGAGACGTGGAAATGATCGTGCGAAAACAACTACGGGGAGAGGGAAAGGGAAAGCTAGAAAGAGTCGTTAGCAGAAGAAAGAGAGGGGGGTGGTCAGTGTGTCGAGGGTTTTATGGGCGAGAAACGTTAATAGAGTTAGTAGAGACGGAAGGCGTCGGTGAATTTATAGAGACAAACAAATGACAAATGAGGTGTTAATTCGTTGACATAGAAATAGAAACACAGACAGATATGTAGAGATTGAGAGTAATAAATGGAAGGAAAGACAGACTGAGACTCACGAACAAACATATAGACATACCGAAGGATGGATGGATGGTTGGGTGGATGGATATGGACGATACAGACACACAGACGGACGGACACATTGATTGATAAACAAAAGGACACACGTATCAAAGGTTATTCCAAAAAAAAATATTGAACAATTAATATCTATGTTTTATTAATAATTTTCAATTCTTTTTTTATATAAGTAAAGTCGTTCCTAGTTCGATACCGGTCCTCGCCAACTCAGCGTATGTTCTATTCTTAAATAACGTCCTATCAAAAATATTCAACTGATATCCCCCAGAGTAGCCTCCACGAAATCCAACCTAGAATATATCTTATACTAAAGCTAGCTATATTTCTAAGCAACAAAATTTAATCAAAAGTATGCTGATATCTCCATGAAGACCTTCACGAAATCAAACATAAATAAGAATTAAGGAGGCTTTGTTAATAGCTAAGTTACATCCTAAGATTAACAGTAGGATAGAATTAAACACTGAATATATCATTAATCACCATGCACCTATCCCATCCAGCTGGCTTTTTTACGAAAATTATTTACAAACAAGAAATAGTCACTTTTTCAGTATCAAGAGGTTAACTAAAAAGTTATTTTATGGCATGTCAACCTTTTTTGGGTTATTTTATGCTGAAGACGTTTTGTTCTATTAATGCTTAATTGGTATTCAGTTGGTATTGACATGCTGTTAAATTCCTCAAATAAAAAATGTAAAATTCGTCGGGGTGGCCTAATGTCGATATCAGCTAATCAACGAGGGAGTCTATCCCCTTTTCACTTGCACTAGACCAAGGAGATTATTTTAGCATCTGAGGTGGAGCACCACACCTACCGTCAGCTTACTTTACTGCACAGATCCCTGTGCTACTCATACGCTGAGTTGGCGAGGACCGGTATCGAACTAGGAACCTTGTGGTTTCTAGCCGAACGCTCTACCGACTGAGCTAACCCGGCCCATAATATTTTTATATACATATTTCTTTTTACTTTTTCTTTATTTTTTTTCGATAAGTTATTGCGTTTTTTTTATGTCGATGTTTATAATCATTTTCAGTTGTGATAATGCTGTTGTAAATCTTGACTTTTTCGAAAACCGGCAACGTTAGCCTTATTGAGAGGTTGTGTTCACGTGGCGTAGTGGCTAACGCACTAGACAACGTCATCGTAGTAAAGTGAGTTCGAACTCCGATCGAGCTATTGATATGTCATTAGACAAAGAAACTAAAACACTCCTAGCCCATCAGCTTATGCTGGTGTGAAAAACTCACAAGGAGTGAAATAAATATACGTGACACCATATAGATATGCAAATTATTTATGTTAAGAATACTTACTTAAACCTATGATTATTTACAAATAATAATAATAATTATTATTATTATTATTATTATTATTATTATTAGTAGTAGTAGTAGTAGTAGTAGTAGTGGTAGTAGTAGTAGTACCTTGAACTTGAACTTGAACTTGTGTCATTGCTTGCAAAAATGTTCGATATTGGTTTTAGATATCACACACACACACACACACACACACACACACACACACATAAACACACACACACACACAGATATATATATATATATGTGTGTGTGCGTGTGTGTGTGTTGTACGTGTGTTTGCGTGCGTATATATATATATATATATATATATAATATATATATATATAATGTGTGTGTGTGTGTGTGTGTTGTACGTGTGTTTCCGTGCGTATATATATATATATATATATATATATATATATATACGCACGCAAACAACGTAAAACACACACACACACACACACACACAATACACACACGCACACACACACACATATTATATATATATATATATATATATATATGATTTTACACGCGTACAATCGGCTGGAATTAATCAATGTCTTGATTGATTCAGTGGATTTAACTCTGAAGATCCTTATGGTGAAAATCGAGTAGGTTATTCCTGTATATACCATTATAATAATGATAACAATAACATATATATATATATATATATATATATATATATATATATATATATACATTATAACATGGATATATGTGAATATGATCGTCCATTTTAATGCACTTGACAATTGAATCAAGAGATTTCCTTCTCCTAGACGGGTTGCCTTATGTATATCCTTTGCTCAACGCACTTGAGCAATTGCCTATTAATCACATAAACCGATACATCATGAGTTGAATATTCCAGATCAAAAGACCGCGGACGCCATTGATGAGGCCTCGTATACAAGAAAACGT
>CM042172.1:61694347-61706847 GCA_023376005.1 Doryteuthis pealeii | reverse complement strand
AGGTTTCGTTGAATTGAACAGACAATTCCTGTCTGACAAGTCTTTCGTTGATCCGTTCTAATCTTCGGGCCATCCTTCTGGTGTCAGGGTGGAACTGGTATACTGAGGATGGCAAAGTGTATTGCCGAAAGCGCTAGTGTTGAAACATTCGGTGGACTGGTATACCAGTTCCACCCAGACACCAGAAGTATGGCCCGAAGATTAGAACGGATCGACGAAAGACTTGTCAGACAGGAATTGTCTGTTCAATTCAACGAAACCTGTTTAAAAGAAAAAATGCTGCCTAAATACACTGATATATATATATATATATATATATATATTATATATATATATATATATATATTATCGGTCCTATTAAAGATCTGATCTGTCTGATAAGATAAAATGAAAATATATATAATATATATATATATATATATATATATATATATATATATATATATTCTTTGGTGGGGTACCAAGTAATTTGGTATTAGGATAATTCTAAGCTGGTCCTTTCTTCCGACGGTAAGGTGTTTATTCAGGTTCGATTGTACTCTCCAGCCTTCTTCAGGTGTTCCGTGTCCGTCTGAGCATAGCAATGCTTCAACCTGAAAAATCCTTTTGAATATTTTGTTGAGCAAACAAAACATTGAATAAGGGAAACGCAAACTGGATTGCTCAGGATTTGAACTCGAGTAGCCGATTCCATTTCCCCCGAAGATAACCGTTACACGGGTGCGCCTGTGAATGATGGTGATTAATTATCTCTTCTTTCGACCCATACTTAACGTATTCGATCCTCACAGATTTCCCTGCTAATGGGATACCCACATTAAATTATTAGCCCAACATATGTCTTATTCTCGAACAAAGAAGTCCCCCTATCAAAACCGATAGTAATACTCCCACATCAACTTTGTATTAGAGGTGCGACAGCGTGAAAAAATCATATCGCGATTATCGTGACCAAAATCATCACGTTTAACGGTATTATCGCGAGATTTGTAAAAAAGTTCTGACAATGTTCAAAAAGTACCTTGTAACGCACAGGAAATGTGGATTTTTTTTTTGTTTTTATATTTTATCTTTTTTTTTTTGTGATAGTTAAAATAAAGTGTTGTCGTTCATATAAAACAGCAAATTGTAATTCTGCCCAAAAATAATGTGACTGCCTTAAATTCAAGGAGATCCTCAATTTTTAAGACCCTTTTTAGGGACAACTCAGGGTCAGCGTGTACACACGCACACACGAACAAACACACACACATACACACACGCACAAAAAAAATATTGAAAAACACACACACGCACACACAAACACGCACAGACGCACGCGCGTGCGCACACACACACACACACAAGGATACACGTGCTGAAATTAAATTGAAGGAGATCCTCAATATCTAAGACCCTTTTTATAGGGACGACGAGGGTCAGCGTGTACACACACACACACACACGCGCGCACACACACACACACACACACACAAACACACACACACACACACACACACACACACACACACACACAAGTGCTGAAATTAAATTGAAGGAGAACCTCAATATTCAAAACCCTTTGATAGGGAAGACTCAGGGTCAGCGTGTACACACACACACACACACACACACACAACACAAACACACGCATAGAAACACAACACACACACACACACACACACACACACAACACGCACACGCACACGCACAGAAACACACACACACACACACATACACACACTCAAGCGCGTACACGCATTCACAAGAAATCACGTGCTGAAATGAAGTTTCCTTCTATTCATAGATAATGTCAAGCCATGAAATATGGTAATAAATCTTGTCTAAACATTATTCGGACTTCTTTTAAACATGAGTTCACTAAACATTTGTCTCTTTACACTTCACTGACCTTTCTTAAAAAAAGCAGAGATTGGAGTTTAAAAGTCATCTAAGTATGAAAAGAAAGTAAGGGGAATGGGGCTATATAACAAACCCCATCACGGGTACTGGTATGTGACCCAAGGTTGGTTTAATGTGGAGACCCCGCAGGAATCAAGCCTCCAAGGGGACAGTGCGAAAACTTGCATTGCTTCGTCACCCGAAAATAAAACTGGCCCTTAACATTATAAACTCGGGTGGCCGATTCCATTCCGATGGCATTCTCCTTCAGGGGCACCTCAGGCAGCGGATAATAAACCCGGTCCTTGCTCCTTTTAGACGAGGAGATATATGCTGCTTGGATCGTGGGTAGGAGAAAATACCTTTTAATTATGGTTTACGTTCATACCTTGCACCTGGTAATTAACTTAAAAAAAAATTTTATTTTACTAGTTTAACGCAGCCGGTAGAGCATCCGACAAGGAATCGCAAGGTTCCGTGTACAGTACCGGTCTCAGCGCATGCGCAGCACGACTTAGAAATGTGCCGTAAAGCATCTGGGAACTGGCAATAAGTGTATTGCTCCACCTCAGCAAAACAATCTCTCTGGTCTAGCACGAGTGAAAAGGGGATAGACTCCCCACTTTTCGGCTGATAGTGATAACAGACAATGATTTTACCAATAGTCGGTAAATTTTTTAGCATGGTTTATTGTAAAACTGGTAACCGTTGTATTGTTAGCTTGTACAATCAAACGGAGGTGCTTAGTTAAATGGTTATACTCGTAGGAAATGGACTCGTCGTTCTCATTCGAGTTCAAATCCTGGACTATTTAACCTTGACTAGGTAACTAGTCTAGAAAAAAAACTCTGAATTCAACCCTTTTTAACTCCGCTTAAGAAATTGACCTTACTGTCACATTATCTCACACATACACACACACATATATATATATATATATATATATATATATATATATATGTGTGTGTGTGTGTGTGTGTGTGTGTGTGTGTTTATATGTTTACCAACCCCTCTTCACGAGCAGAATGTGACAGCAAGGTCAATTCTTAAGCGAGTTAAACAGGTGTGAATTCAGAGTTTTATATATATATATATATATATATATATATATATATATATATATATATATATGTGTGTGTGTGTGTGTGTGTGTGTGTGTGTGTTGTGTGTGTGTGTGTGTGTGTGTGTGTTCAGGATGTATTCCAGCTACAAAAGTAAGTTTTAAAAAGTCCACAGCACAATTGAGGAAAGATGGAAAGTTTCAAGAATTTTAATGTTGTCAAATTCATAGTGTTGCGGTTCTTATCATATTTGAAAATTTAGCCTCCGGTGATGATGTTAAAAATTCAGATTTTGTTTATTCAATAGACAATATGAATTAAATGGAATTTTTAACATCATCTGGATTTTTAACATCATCACCGGAGGCTAAATTTTCGAATATGATAAGAACCGCAACACTATGAATTTGTCAACATTACTAATTCTCGAAACTTTCCATCTTTCCTCAATTGTGCTGTGAACTTTTTTAAACTTACTTTTTGTAGCTGGAATATATCCTGAACATTTTTGATACCTTTTTTATATATACTAGCAAATATATGCACCCTCCGGTTGCAAGTATTTAAGTTTTAATGTAATAAAATATTGTATTAAATTAGAAAGGCTAATGAAACTAAATAAGAATACAGATAAAAAGATTTGAAACAGAGGGAGTATAATAAAAGATTTGAAACAGAGGGAGTATAATAAAAAATGGAACAACTGAAACTTACTCTTCCATCACTCTCGTCTTTCATTGTTATTTTTTCTAATTTAAGTATTTAGTTAAAATAGGAAGTAAAGAATAAGATGACAGTTATTTTATCTTGTTAATGGATTTCATTTAAGATTCATTGAAGAGATTTTTGCTTATATTCATTAAAATAAAACCAAACAGTTAGAAATCAATAATACTAAGCACATATTTATTAAATTCGATTTTTTAATATTAATATGCAAATTAACCTTCCCCGTTCACACTGTAAACCGCTATTTTGTTGTATATATAAATACAATTGCATGTTGTCAGTATGTAGACATAGTTAACAGTATTAATAATGTAGGACAATTTTTATTAATAATTGAGGTTTAGATAAAAATAAAATCATGGAGAATGTGATGTCAATAACTAAGAGAATTGTGACTTGAGTAGGAATATAGTTTCGGTTACAGACAGAAAAACACACAATCTCCATTATAATAAGATTTTTACTTCAAACTCTTTTGAGTTTTTCTCATGGATCTGTATTTAAATATGCTTCTGATATTTAAAAATAAAATTCATTTTATTTTCAACACAGAATACGCATTTTCAAAAAAAAAAAAAGTTAAATTAAGTTTGTACCCCTCCTGATTAACGGTTTATTTATTCCGACTTTCCTTCATAAATATAGTTGTTCTTGAAGAAGAACGCTTTATTAAAAGGTCGAAACAGATCTGTCAGCAAACTAATAACATTATTTTTTTTTTTCTAAAGATTTTCAATTCATACCATTTACTTCATATATATATATATATATATATATATATATATATATATATATATATATATATATATATATGAAGTAAATGTGTCTAACTCTCTCGACTCATCAAGTTTTTTGTTTTTTCTTACTTATATATTTGCTCTGTGACTCTAACATTAAGAGCACACATTGAGCTCTCAAACTGCGACAGGTTTTTTTTAAATAAAACTCTTGTGTCGTAAGGAAGATTTCTTCTGTGGACTTTTGGATTATACATATATATATATATATATATATATATATATATATATATATATATATATATGAAAAATGAATGGAAGTGAATCCGATAGTGTGAAATAAATATTTAGAAAAAACAAACACATGATGTTAAAATTCGCTGACAGAATTCTGTTTCGACCCTTTATTGAAGTGGTCTTCCTTAAGAGTGAGTTGTGTATGATAGAGAGAACGGCGAAAGTGGACCGTTATGAGACGAAAGTGGTGCAGATGAAACGTTCAACATTATAGCCGGAATTTTTTTAATTTAATTTTTATTTTTTAAATTTAGAAAATGCGTATTCTGTTTTGAAAATAAAATAAAATAAATTTTATTTTATTTTATTAAAACAGAAGCATTATAGTCCACAAAGAAAACTCAAAAGAGTTTGATGTAAATGTGTATAAAAATGTAAAAGAAAGTATCAAAAAGTTCAAGAATCTCAGCACTGTAGACCACGATGTTCACCAGATAAGATGTAGAAATCCTGGTATTTTTGTTTTTTCAAAAGACAATATGAAAAATGAATGGAAGTGAATCCGACAATGTGAAATAAATATTTAGAAAAAACAAACACATGATGTTAAAATTCACTGACAGAATTCTGTTTCGACCCTTTATTGAAGTGGTCTTCCTGAACATCGTGGTCTACAGTGCTGGGATTAAATATTTATTTCATATATATATATATATATATATATATATATATATATATATATATATATAAAGATAATCTACTGAGTCAGACGAACCTACTATTAGTTTCGCATAAAGCTCTTCAGGGCTAAAATCTGAGTCAGATTTTAGCCCTGAAGAGCTTTATGCGAAACTAATAGTAGGTTCGTCTCAGTAGATTATCTTTATTACTTGGCTCTACTTAGGTATCGAGCACTTTTTACAAATTAGCTTCTCCTAGCGGTTATATGAATATATATATATATCTTATATACATATATATACATATAAATTGTTTTTTCTTTTGGCCAAATACTATACCAATAGATTATTTTCTGTTGGTACGAATATCTTGGTCTTTTCATTTTTTCAAAAATTTTTTTCTTCCTGGTTGATGTTTGGTAGTATATTTTTACAATCAAACTCTCTGCCGGTTTTTTTTCTCCCCGCAAGGATCTACCAACACGCTTGGTATACTAAATATATATATATATATATATATATATATATATATATATATATATATATATATATATATATATAAATCAAACGGAGATGTATTAAATGATATCAGAATAATCGAACTAATTGTATTATCAAGTTTATACTGAGATTCAACTTTAACAAGTATTTAGTCTTTCTCTTATAATTCTTTTCTTATTTAACCAGCGTGGGAAGTGTACATTTAGGGGATGTTATGTCCGTGTATTATTTACACATCTGCTGTTCCTTCTCCTCCTCATCCTCCTTTTTGTCCCTCCTTCTCCTCTTACTCCTCCTTGTTCACGTACAGACAAGTGGATAGACAAACAAGTCGACAATACTAAATACCTGTCAAGTAATTATCGGATTAGAGATGCGTGAACGACTACATTTAGATCAGCACAGTAAATAAAAGAAAGATACAAACGTTGATATGAAAAGGGTTGGACAGTGGTTTCTAATAAACAAACAAACAAACACAAAAAGGTTTCAACCACCAAGAAGAAATCTACATTTAACCACGTGACATTGCTGAGGGAAAGGAAAAAAAGAAAAAGTATCTTGATAGATTAATTCTTATATATACAGTGTTTAACAAACTTATATCATTTGAGATGTATAGAGCGCTTCGGAAATATTGATACTATTTCTTAATCTAATAACTTGACTAATTCTAGTTAAATTATCACAGATTTTAACAATATATGAACACATATGACACATTTTAACAACATATAACAACATACGATAACATAAGACAAATTCTAACAATATATAATAAATTTTAACAACATACGACAACATAAGACAAATTTTAACAACGTATGACAAATTTTAACGACATAACAAATTTTAACAACATATGACAACTTAAGACAAATTTTAATAACATATGACAACATATGATAAATTTTAACAGCATATGACAACATGATAAATTTTAACAACATATGACAACATACGACAAATTTTAACAACATATGACAAGATAAGACAAATTTTAACAACATATGACAATTTTTAACAACATACGACAAATTTAACAACATATGACAACAGACAAATTTTAACAGCATATGACAACATGAGAACACAACAAATTTGAACAATAACAACATCAAATTTTAACAACATATGACAAATTTTAACAATATGACACATAAGAAAATTTTAACAATATATGACAAAATTTTAACAATATATGACAAATATGACACATTTTTACCAACATATGACAACATGACAATTTTAAACAACATAAACAATTTACAACAAATGACAATAAGACACAATTTTAACAGCATATGACAAACATATGACACATTTTAACGTATGACAACATATGACAAATTTTTAACAATATATGACAACATAAGATATATTTTAACAAACATATGACAACATATAACAAATTTTAACAACATATGACAACATGACAAATTTTAACAACATATGACAAATTTTAACAATATATGACAACATAAGATATATTTTAACAAAATATGACAACATATGATAAATTTTAACAACATATGACAACATATGACAAATTTTAACAACATATGACAACATGACAAATTTTAACAACATATGACAAATTTTAACAATATATGACGAATTTAATCAATATACGACAACATAAGACCAATTTTTACAACATATGACAACATATGACAAATTTCAACAACATATGACAACATAAGACAAATCCTAACAACATATTACAAATTTTAACAATATATGAGAACATAAGACACATTTTAACAACATATGACAACATATGACAAATTTTAACTAGATATCAAACCAAAGATGGATATAATCTAAAGAAAATATTAAAAAATTAAAACAACAAAAAAAAAAAAATTCAAAACTTAGATTCATTTGTTAATTTATTCCAATCTTTCGTATTAGCTAAACCCTATGGGGAAATAAATAGACAAGAAAAGGCAAACATTGGTAGGCTAAACGAGACGTTAGTTTTGTTTTGTTTTGTTTATCTCTTTGAAGCGGTTCAGGATGAATATTTATTTTGACGTTAAGGGGCTGTGAAAAAACTGATGATAGTTTCACCTGAGTAAAAGTGAATAATTTCTTGGTAGACTACACATATATTTTCTAGTGGAACATTGTAATATCAAAACGGATATCGTTTAAACATCATTTATTACCACACTCTATAGTATTACATTCTGTTACTTAGAAAAAATATCAAAATTGGTTTTAGAACATTCCAACCCGCTTAGTTCCCGTCAAAACATCAGTCCTTGATAATATTGGTACCATTTTTTAGAATCTCTAAATTAATTAAATATTTTGTTTAATCTGTGATCAAAACGGATATCATTAGGTATTATTCATTACCAACCGCTGCAAATGAGTATCTAAAAATTTACTACACATAAAATAACTATAACCCTTAAGAAAGTTTATTTCCTTCTTTATAATAAGTATATTTTCAAACTAAATCTTTTTTTTTTTTTGGTCAAAGAGTTTTAATGCTGCAGAGTTTGGTAATAGATCATCATCATCATTGTGTCGTGCATGTAGCACGGATATCCATGACAATCTCTTGCCAACCTTCCCTATCATTCATTACCCCTGGAAGTCTTCTGCGCAGCAACCAGCATCCACTCATATTTGGTATGATTTGTAGATCCTTGCTGGGCGGTCCACATTAGCATGCCAATGTGTTGGCTTCCACAGGTGAATGTCGCTTATGAGCAAATAAGTGTTAATGAACAGAAATAATTACTTGAAACCAAATGATTATTAGGATTAGATCATCATCATGTCGCGCATGCAGCATGAATATCCATGACAATCTCTCGCCAACCTTCCCTATCATTCATGGCCCCTGGGAGGTCCTCCGCACAGCAACCAGCATCCTTGCATAGTTGGTCAATGTAGGTCCTTGGTGGGCGCCCTACATTAGCATGTCAGTGTTGGCTTCCACAGAAGAACGTCACTTATGAGCTCGTCCTTGCTTCTCCAACAGTGTCATGCATGCCTTGTCCGTCTCACTTGAATGGTTTGTGAGACGGGGCGCAGGTGACCATACAGCTGCTTCCTTGTGGGGTGCTGTTTCCACGACTTGTTCAAGACTGCACGCAGCATTATTGTGCAGCTCCCATCTAGCTTATTCCCAAGGCGCTTTGTTGGGGTTCAAGTGGTGCAGTCATACAGCAGTACCGTACCAACCACTGCAAATGTGTATCTAAATATTTACTAGTCATGAAATAAGTATAACCCTTAAGAAAGTTTATTTCCTTCTGTATAAGTCGTCGGGGTGGCCTAAAGTCGGTATTAACCAGTCAGCGAGGGAGTCTATCCCCTTATCATTTGCGCCAAACCAAGAAGATTGTTTTTAGCATCTGAGGTGGAGCGCCACACCTACCATCAGCTCCTTACTTTATCGCACAGATCCCTGTGCTACTCATACGCTGAGTTGGTGAGGACCGGTATCGAACTGGGAACCTTGTGGTTTCTAGCCGAACGCTCTACCGACTGAGCTAACCCGGTCCGTGTTTTTTTTTCTTGGTCAAAGAGTTTCAGTGCTGTAGAGTTTGGTAATAGATAAGTAAAGTAAATAAAGTCGTCGGGGTGGCCTAATGTCGGTATCAGTCAGACAGCGAGGGAGTCTATCCCCTTTTCACTAACGATAGACCAAGGAGATTGATTTAGCATCTGAGGTGGAGCGCCACACCTACCATCAACTCCTTACTTTACAGCACATATTCCTGTACTACCCATACGCTGAGTTGGTATCGAACCTGCGAATAATAACAATGAAGCGCCGACCCGATACTTTCTAAAGCATGGAACAGGAGCCTCACCAATGCAACTTGAGTGTCAAATTAAAGAACATCACATTTCTGTGTATTTTATTCGACAAGGCTGGGGTTTGCCTTGAGTACACGAGCAAGGTCGATTTTTAAGTGGTGTACAGCTGGTTTTAATTCAGAGTTTTTTTTCTTCCTCGACAATTGCCTTGACAAAGCTAAGGAACCAGTCTCTCTAGTATTTATCATAACGCTGAGTTGGTGAGAGCCGGTATCGAACTAGGAACCTTGTGGTTTCTAGCCGAACGCTCAACCGACTGAGCTAAAGTACTCGAAAACATCCGTTGAAATAATGTTCCACCAGAAATTATAAGAATCCTGATATTTTCTAATTAGGAAAAAAAATTATCATTTCGTTTTTTAAATTTTTTTTTAATATGTTATTTGTGTACTTATTTACAAGCAATACTCTGAGTAGATAAACGATTATAATATTTACTAATACAAATAAAAAAACACCCTCCGGGCGATGTAAAAATAGATTTTGAAACATTTGCCTGAGGGGTGGGAGTAAAAAATTCAATGTCAGCGAGTGTGTTACCCTAAGTAAGTAAAACCATCAAATTCATTAAAGGATTAAAAAATAAAACAATTTGAAATGTAAACTTTAAATATGTATTAAAATAAAACAAACTATATATAGATATATAATACCAGTCATGTATTTATTAAAACTTGTTTTAAAAAACAATGGGACTGTCTAAATGTTGAATGTTCAAATTTTGAGTGTATTCATTCTATGTTATGACGATTTTGGGTAATGTGACGAAAGCAGTGACGTAATTTTTGTTACAGACAAATACCGGAAGCAAATCTCCATTATTAATAGAAATTAACTTATTGTTAATCACAACTAATTGATAATGATTGGTGGTTGATTTTCCAGCAGGGAAAATTCTTTATAAAATCTATAGTCCAAACGAACGTGTTTTACGGCTGTTACAGAGAAATATCCATTGGAAGGTTTATCTTTCGGCCAACTGTTTATCTACAGTCAGGAGCCTCAGTCCTTGGCGAAAAATGAACAAGAAATTGTAAGAGAACTGTGAGTTCTGTGGAATTGTTTGTCTATCTTGCGAGTGAGAAACTCATTTTTTTAAGGGTTATTTTATTGTTTAATACCCTTTCTGTTCCTGTAAGTGTAAACCTTTTTTTATACACGTTTATCCTATTTTTGTATTTTGTATTTTGTTACTCGACTCCTAAATCTTTGTTTAGTCGTGCATGGGAAATTTATGCAAGTTTGTTTAATTTAAAGTGTTTATATTTCATTTTGCCTCCTTTAGTGGAGAAATTTGTATAATAAAGATTCTATTTCATTATCAAATAAGACCATTATTCATTTCATTTTTCCCTACCCTTTCTATTGATGACGTCATTTGTTCTACGTTTAGTTTATAATTTTCTTTCTCCTAATGTAAGTTTATTCTTACCCCAAAGATTGTTGCATTTATAAGGGAAAATGTCTGTGTGTTTGCTCTAAATACAGTGTGAATTTTGTGTTTTAGGACATAATCTATACGATATAAATTCTTATTTTTGTCAGTACGAATGGATTGATGAAATAAACAAATGCAGAATTTAGATTAACTTTGGCTGCAACAGATTCTAAATCGTCAGTACGTGTTATATACGAGGTTTCCAAAAATTGATTGTCCAAAGTTAGAACTGTGTATTATACACGTCTGTTTTGTTATACAAAAATAATCACGGAGTATTTTGGAGGCCCAGAAATCTGAACTATTTTAACGGGATGGACTTCGCGACTTTAATAAGATTATAATTTTTCTATTAAACCATTATTTTGTCACTTATTTATACTATTGTATTATTGGATCCTTTCCATCGACTAGGGACGATGGCGTAGTGTCAAAAAAATTAGATAAATAAATAAATAGAATAAATAAAAAGATAAAAAATAAAAAAATTATCTGCATTTGCGCAATTGTTGCCATGGGTCCAACGGGAGAAAATAAAATATTCTATAAAAAAGAAGATCCGCAAAATGGATTATGTGTTTAAAAAAAGAATGATTATTTTACATTTGCGACACGTGTTTCAGATCTTCTGAAATCTTCTTCAGCATTAATCAACCATATTCTTATATATATTATATATATATATATATATATATATATATATATATATTATATATATAATATATAATATTATTTTTCTCAAATCTTCTCTTACAATGTACCCAAAATCTTGAACCAATCTTCTCCTCGCCATAAGATCTATGAGAAAAGATAATAAAATCGACAACTTAAGTTTTCACGAAAATAGGTTTACTTATAATGCCTGAAAAGGGGCATTTTGGGGGCATCTTTGAAGCCCCATATTTCCGTCAATACTCAACAGAATTCAATTATCTTTTCCCATGTTATTCTACGCATCGTAATCTATCAGAAAATCATATAAATCGGCACTTTAATTTTTACGAAATTAA
Source organism: Doryteuthis pealeii (assembly GCA_023376005.1). Classification (NCBI taxonomy): domain Eukaryota; kingdom Metazoa; phylum Mollusca; class Cephalopoda; order Myopsida; family Loliginidae; genus Doryteuthis; species Doryteuthis pealeii. Next base: position 61,694,730 of record CM042172.1, on the reverse strand, counting down.
TCATTTTCATGCAGTCTCAGCTAAATCTCAAATTTGAGCACTTTTTTCTGCATAAATGAATTCTAACTAAGACCTAACCTGTTTAATCATTCTTGTACCATTGTTGATCTGTATACATTTTTTAGAGGCTTAAGCCAGGAGAAACCCATCTCTACATCCGCAATTTACATTACCATCAGATACAATAAAATCCATCCTGCTATTTCAATACTAGGGAATCTTGCAAGTAATCTCTTCATTTCGACAAGGTGTAGGTCTCAAAAGTTTTGCAATACTTATATGTTGATTCCTGTATTCACAAATGAAATAACTTTTCACTTAATCCCTGGAGCTTTTCCTATCCCACCATAAATGTCAGAACCCCTGGGTCGCGGCCACTAAAC
>CM042172.1:61659347-61686847 GCA_023376005.1 Doryteuthis pealeii | reverse complement strand
CTGATTCTCGTTTGTCATCTGTTTGTATCGGTCATCGCTCCTCTCTGGTCCTAGACTTGGCATCTAGTGTCCGTACATAGCTATGTATGTTGCTGCTTTGCCAACACTGGTGTATCTATGTCAGAATGTCTCTAATGAGTTCGTCCTTACTTCTCCAGTTTTGATGGATGCTTTTACTGGAACAGCTTTTACTGAAACGGTGTGTCAAAATGCAGTATTATTGGAAGAGTGCTCAATATAAAAATAGAGCTGTTATATAATATAATATAATAAATATATAAAGGTATTACGTAACACCTTTATATATATTTTTATATATATATATATATATATAGTATATATATATATATATATATAGAGAGAGAGAGAGAGAGAGAGATAGATAGATAGATTTCATTATCAAAAAAGAAGTACCATTCTACACAGACTTAAAAGTTAGGTATCATCATCATCATCCTCATCAAAGCCTACAGACTGCACAGATTCCCTGATTCTCGTTTGCCATCTGTTTGCATCGGTCATCGCTCCCGACAGCACAGATTCCCATGAATCGTTCTCACCTGCCGGCCCTATCGGTCATCGCTCAGCATGGCATCCAGTGTCCGCACAAAGCTTATGAATGTGAGAATTTTCTGGTTATAGTGTGTCCATTTTGTGAATTTGAGAATGTTCTGGTTATACTTGTGTGTCCATGTGTAGGTGTCCAGAGGAGAACGTCCCTTATGAGTTCGTCCTTACTTCTTCATCAGTGTCAACCATGTCTTGTTCTTGGGACACTGATAGGTGCTATAACGACGGTTCAAAGTAGACCTGGAGGTAATGGCAATGACGGGGTGCCAGAGCTCCAGAAGTTGATCCTCACCACCGGACGCCATTTAGTGTCATACCTAGGACATCGCTTTTGGTAGGTTTTACCCCTCGGAAGAGGATGCAAATGGCATATTCTAAGCCTCGCCAACTGAGCGTTGCTGTGTGAGTATTGACGGACGGACTCTCACCGGAGGCATTAAGACCTAATAGTCGAGTTAACGATAAGACTACAAACGAATTGTTCGTAGTTGTGAAGACTTGAATAAAAAGAACCAAAACAGTAGGATGAGCAGAAGATTGGTGCAATGATGGATCCAGGATTCACCAGGTGACACACTTAATTGACCTTTAAACTCAAATGTCAACAGCCAATCAATTCCTACATTTTCATTAGCTCGGTTCTTTAACTCTCAGCGTCGACAGCTATCTCCTTAAGGAGCGGTGCTTTAACTCATAAATACATATATCAGTGTATATATCTTACGATCACCAGAGAGATCAAATCTGTAAACAACAGATCGATCATTTTTTTATTACGAGCTGGCGGTGAAAGTCAATTAAAAATCGTTCTGATGAACACTGTGTCTGAGGATGACATATATATATATATATTATATATATATATATATATATATGTTGTGTGGTGTGTCTAATGTGGTGTATTGTGTGTGTTATATATATATATATATATTATATATATATATATAATATATATATATATATATTATGATGGAACGGCGGGGGCTAGTGGTTAGAGTCGTGGGACTCGTGATTCGAAGTTCAATTCCCAGACGAAGCTGTTGGCTTTCACATAGGTAATACCCTTGGGAAAGGTTGATACATATATCCTCCCTCCAGCTATGGGTGTAAATAGTAGACTAGACTGAGGCTCTTCAGCCTTGGATAGGTAACCAGTCTAGGAGAGGGATAACTCCGAATTCAAAATTCCTGAGGTCGGTCGTTGATTGGGTTTGTGCAATCCTTGATGCACCAATTCTTTCCTATCGACTGTGCCAAAAGTGTGGATGGTCCAACAAAAGCCTTCACCATTATAAGCAAATCACTGTGTGGATGTTCATTGTATGAACACTCATACGTTGATTCCATCATATAATCAGAATATATATATATATATATTATATTATATAATATTATATATATATATATATATATGCTTTTTGTAGATAGAAAAGGAAAGTGGTCAAGAAATGATCCACTCAAAAAAAACAAGTCAACAGGGGGTGAAAACCTGTTGTTGCTTTGCCAACACTGGTGTGTATATATATATATATATATATATATATATATATATATATATATATATATAGAGAGAGAGAGAAGAGAGAGAGAGATAGATATATAGATTAGATATAGAATAGATAGATAGATAGATAGATAGATAGGATAGATTCATTATCAAAAGAAGTACCATTTTCACAGACTTAAAAGTTAGGTATCCATCATACATCATCATCCTCATCAAAGCTAGAGACTGCACAGATTCCCCTGATTCTCGTTGCCATCTGTTTGCCATCGGTCATCGCTCCCCGACAAGCACAGATTCCCAAGATCGTTCTCACCTACCGTCCCATCGGTCATCGCGCTCAGCATGGCATCCAGTGTTCCCCTGTGACTTGTTTTGAGTTGACTCATTTCTTGACCACTTTCTTCTAATCTACAGCATACGTGCGATCCTAAACCCATCACCCTTCCCTTCAATATATATATATATATATATATATATATATATATATATATATATATAAAAAGAATTAGAAATGTTTAAAAGATATATATAATTATATAAGAAAGATTTATCTCCACACACCTGTCCAGAAGGTTTGTTTGTAAAGTGCACTTGGTGGATATAAAATACCCACTACAATGAGAGTAAAATCGCTGAGTGTAGATCATGTTTTAGGTCACTATGGAATTTGTTTCACTTCCTTACCTTCCTTCCATACAACCCTTCTTTCTTTCTTTCTTTCTTTCTTTCTTTCTTTTTCTTTTCTTTCTTTCTTTCTTTCTTTTAGTTTGATTTATATTCTATTTTTTATTTCAATCTTTTATTTACTTATTGTTTGTTACTCGCTCTTCAATATTCAGCTAGTGACACTCATCTGCAAGAAAATTGCCACAGTAAAGATTTAGTGGGTCAGTATTGTGCGTGTAAAAAGAAAGAGAAGAAAAAAAGAAATGTACTAAAGAAGAAAGAAAGAAAGAAATTGTTGCGAAAAGAAAAGAAAGAAAAGAAAGAAATGTGCGAAAAGAAAGAAAGAAAAGAAAGAGAAAGAAAGAAGAAAGAAATGTGCTAAAAGAAGAAAGAAAGAAAGAAAGAAAGAAAGAGAGAAATGTGTGAAAGAGTAAGAAAGAAAAAGATTGCGAAGAAGAAGAAAAGAAAGAAGAAAAGAAGAAATGTGCTATAAGAAAGAAAGAAAGAAAGAAAAGAAAGAAAGAACGAAATGTGCTATTAGAAAGAGAAGAAAGAAAGAATGAAAGAGAAGAAAGAAAAGAAGAAAGAAGAAAGAAAGAAAAATAGAAATGTTGCGGCGAAAAGAAAAGAAAGAAAGAAAGAAAGAAGAAAGAAAGAAAAGAAAAAAAAGAATGTGCTATAAAGAAAGAAAGAAAGAAAGAAGAATGAAAGAAAAGAAAGAAAGAAAGAAGAAAGAAAGAAGAAGAAATGAAAGAAAGAAAGAAAGAAAGAAAGAAAAGAAAATAGAAAAGTAAGAAAGAAAGAAAGAAAATGAAAAGAAAAAAAGAAACTGATAATTATGTGGGTTAAGCCGAGGTCATCGCTATATTGGCTTGAGAATCCACACCACTAAATAAAACGATTCACAAAAAATCAGATAAAATAGATTAAAAAAGAAAGGAAGAAGAAGAATACTTAACTGTTGTCATTTTAAGAAACCTTTGTCTATGTGTGTGTGTGTATGTGTGTGTATGTGCGCGTGTGTGAGCGTGAGCGCGCAATCTTTATACCCACTCAAAATAAAACGCCCAGAAAGGTTAATACTCGGCCAGGTGAGATGAATTAACTAATGTCTATCAGATTCGGCTGCTCCCCCTCTCTCTCTCTCTCTCTTCTCTCTCTCTCTCTCTCTCTCTCTCTTCTCTCTCTCTCTCTCTCATCTACTGTATCTGTGCTTCTTTCTCTCTTTACTTGCGTATAACTTTTATACTCTATCTACTTTACTGTATATGCGTCCTCCTCAGCATCCATCTCTCTTTCTCTCTCTCTCTCTCTCTATCACTCTCTCTCCCTCAATCTATCTATCTATCTATCTATCTATCTATTTCCTCTGTGTGTATGTGTGTGTGTGGAAGCGCGTGGTGCGATGGTTAAAGTCATGGGAAACGGACTCGTCATCCCGAGTTCAAATCCTGGATGTGATAATTGCATTTCACTTAGCGCTAATACCCTTGTGAAAGGTATGAATCCTACTCTCCCTCCAGATATGGGTAAATAGTAGGGCAGACTGGGCTCTTTAACCTTGGTTAGGCAACCGGTCTAGGAGAAGGACAACTCTGAATTCAAACCTGCTGAACTCCGCTTAAGAAATTGACCATGTGTCATATCCTGCTCGTGCGGAGGGGTCGGTAAATATATATATATATATATATATATATATATACTATATATAATATGTATGTATGGTGTGTGTGTGTGTTGTGTGTGTGTGTGTGTGTGAGATAGATAGATAGATAGATAGAGAGAGAGAGAGAGAGAGAGAGAGAGAGAGAGAGGTGTGTCTATCTTTTCCTACTTTACCTACTCACACTATAATCTTTTTCTCTCTATCTTTGTGTTTTTACTGTCTGTCTGTCTGTCTCTTTAGATCTACCTATCTCTTCATACTCTACGTACTGTTCCTCTCTCTTCTCTCTCTCTCTCTCTCTCTCTCTCTCTCTCTCTCTCTCTCTCTCTCTCTTCTCTAAATCAAGCTAAGATTAGTAAATCACCGACTTCCGGTCAAGTCACTTTGAAAGAATTGGTTCCCGTCAGATCATCACAGATAAGCAAAAATAAATCAGCTTATTTCTTAAATGAATGACCCCTTAGGAACGACAGTTGCTGTATAAATTTACCCAACCCCTCTACCACGAGAAGGATGAGAAAAAAGATCAATTTTTAATCCGAGAACACTTTAACAGGTTTGAAGTTATTGTTTACCTTCTCCTTGACCAATTGCCATGTCAAGGCTAAAGGGTCTAGTCTGCCCTACTATTTACCCGTAGCTAGGTGACGAAAAGAGAAAGATGTATGCCTTTCCTGAAAGGTATTAACGCGAAGCGAAATATAAGCACTCTGCCGGGATTTGCACTTGGTTCCCCGAGTCCATTTCTTGCGACATTTTTTCATAAAATGTAAATTTTCTTCGAAACAAAATATACCTTGATTTACTCATTTCTATTGGAGCATTATACAATGACAATTCCTGCTACATTATATATATTATATATATATATATATATATATGAGGAAAAAATGAGTAAAGAAAAGAAATTTACCATAACCCCTAGAAAAAACCAAATATCCAATCAAACGGTCTATCTCAAACGTTCTATTTTCAGCGTTCCAAATTTTTTAAAAAATTCGATTTTCGAATATTTCCAAAAATCTCTGTTGTTTTTTTCCCAACGAATTTTTTCATTCAAAATAAATGTTCACTCTGATGAAGGTCGATTCTTCTATGTGTGCGAAAAATTTTCACACACATAAAACTGACGAAACACATGTGTAAGTGATATCGATTAATGTGATATCGATTAATTCATTTTATCCATCTAATTTCTTTTCTTTACTCATTTTCCTCATATTGTCAGATTCAATTCCTTTTCCATTTTCACACACACACACACACACATATATATAAATATATATATATATATATATATAATATATATATATATATATATATATATATATATATAAAACTAATAATAATATATTCTTTAGAAGTGGTTTATGTAGTACTCTAGTACTACATTTGATATTAATTTTAGAGTATACCTGCAATTCATTTTGGGTTTAATCAATCAGTAAATGATTTAAATTTTTATTGTATTTATATAATTGATAATATTAAGACTATGAAAATAGTACATTAATCTATGTAATACCTTTTTATATTATTGGACTCTACACAATATTGACTCATATGGATAATACGTAATAATTTATTAAATCCATGTTGTGTACTATAATATTAAAATTAGTGGAGTTTGAATTGTTTATTAATGACATAATATTTTAACATTAGCGTTATGATTATATTAATGAGAGGCCATTTTTGCTATGGTTATATGCATTAATATATGTTTGTTTGTTTTGTTTTGTTTTACGGCATATCAACATCAGTGGGTCATTTAATGCCGATAAAGTTTTGAAATAAATCAATTCTTAATGGATAATACAATTTTTTTATAAATACATTTTTCTATTTAACCCATAGATGGGACCCTAACAGGTACTACCACTCCGGGTCAGAGTGGACCAGAGAGAAATGGTGATGAAGGGGTGCTCCACATTCCCCAAACCTCCAAAACTGGAACCTCACCATCAGATAGAGTTTAACGTCATTCCCAGGACATGTAGACCCTCAGTCACCGCCTTCTAGCACCCATATGATAAAAAGGGATTGGGGCTTGCCACAAGGGCAATAGGGTTGGGAAAATCATATAGGTGCTAGGGCTTGACGTGACTAGCCGATTGATCCGAGGGGCCCTCTCCGACCGACCGTCTAGCCCAAGATAGGGCCAAAGTGGAGTATTGCAAGTCATGAACTACTCATCCACCTGGGCTCTATCCTTAAGCATCACGGGTCGCCACCCACGGCCAACAGTTGGCCCCATTGGGGGAGTCTTACCCCTCTGCAAAGGCGCAGTCGGTGCATTCTAACGCCCCACCGACAGCATCCAGGATTTGAACTCGGGGCGACGAGTCCATTTCCCATGACTTTAACCATTACACCACAAATAAACCCAAAGAGAATAATAAGAAAAGATTCGAATAGGATCTCTGTCTCCATTCATTGTTGAGTGTCTTAGGTTGAACTTTTGTCCGCAGAGGGACACAGCCTCCGGATGCAGGCGAGGTCTAAACACTGACCAAGGCAGTTCAAATCACTATGGATGATCCCCTAAATGCACCTTGAATGATTTAAATGGTCAATACAGTTAATTCTTCTTCTTCTTCTTCTCGCCCCGGGGACTTGGATCTTCTTCTGTTCGTGTAACAGTGGATACTTACGGTCAAAGGAAATACATTTTATCGTTAAATTATGACCCGTTTACTTGTTTTCACGCTTCGTGTGATGGGAAGCACTTCATAAATGAACAAGCGTGCTTCCGCGGGCACACCAGAATTGAGTTTGCTTCGGGTGTCATCTGACAGGCTGTGAATTTAAGCAAAAGGCTTTTTTTCCAAGATGGAATTTCACGGCAGATAAAGTATGTCTGACCACAATGAGACCGGTGGTACAAAATTTCTTGAAGAAGAAGAAAGAAATCCGATTTAACAGAAAGAAATAAAGAAAATCGTTTAAATAATTCCATTTGTGTCAAAAAAGTATCCAGATTTTTTGTACTTGTGACACACCTTGTATTCTGAAGAAAATTAACGTTCTAGTCATTGTTCATTTCTATTTTGGTAAATCCAGCTTCAATCTCGATACTTTTATGACACATCATATATATATATTATATATATATATATATATAATATATATATTTATATGATTTTAAATATGAAAATGATGACTTACCAGTGAAATTGGCCACAATGGTTAGTTGTTAGAAGTTTCACAATGATAAGACAGTGATATAACAAATATAAAGTGCTTAATGCGTAAGTAGAGCAAATTTATTATCATGATGCTATACACAGGAATAACCTACTCGATTTTCACCATAATGATCTTCAGGGTTAAATCCACTGATTTAATCAAGATATTGATTAATTGCAGCCGATTGTATGCGTGTATTTAGGTGTTGTAACCGTTAATCCGTTAATTAATTATTATACATATATATATATATATATATATATATATATATATATATATATAGTGCTATACTTATAAGTAAATAGTGATCAATATCGGGAATAGAGCATGTATTGTTTGAAAATCGCATAGAGGAGAAACTGTCAGTAACCAAACGCTGTTGACTTTCACGCCACCCCAACTTTATTAATATATATATATATATATATATATTATATATATATATATATATATATTATATATATTATTATTATTATTATCACCTTTTGTTCTCCTCTCTCTCTCTCTCTCTCTCTCTCTCTCTCTCTCTCTCTCTCTCTCTCTCTCTCTTCTTCTCTTCTCTCTCTCTGTCTCTCTCTCTCTGGCAGGTCTATTGCACTGCATTCAGTATTCGCACAGGGCAGACTGATATAGGTTTTTGCTGGTTGGCCTATACTAGCATATCCACAGGATAACGTTATTTATGAGTTCGTCCTTGCTTCTCCAGCGGTATCCAGCATTTATAATTTAGTTTGCTATATCTATAAATAAATAGTGTTTAACATCGGTAATATAGCAAATGTATATATATACTGGGTTAGCTCAGTCGGTAGAGCGTTCGGCTAGAAACCACAAGGTTCCTAGTTCGATACCAGCCCTCGCCAACTCAGCGTATGAGTAGCACAGGGATCTGTGCGGTAAAGTAAGGAGCTGATGGTAGGAGTGGCGCTCCACCTCAGATGCTAAAATAATCTCCTTGGTCTAGCGCTAGTGAAAAGGGGATAGACTCTCTCGCTGTGTTGTTGATACCGACATTAGGCTGCACCGACGGGCTTTACTTTATATATATATATATATATATATATATATATAGAGAGAGAGAGAGAGAGAGAGAGAGGGGGGAGACAGAAACGGGGAGAGACAGAAGAGAGAGAGACAGAGAGAGAGAGGGGGAGAGCATGAGGGGGAGAGAAAGCGCATATTTATTGAACCCTTTTTAAAAAGATGATTTAGAGTCCTTATCCATTGATTCAGCATTCACAGATGAAACAACCTTTTTTTCTCTCTCTCTCTGGAGGTTCTTAATGAGCGGAAGCCCCCACCTTGTTAACGCTCCCAAATGGCGAACGCCCCTGAGCTACGGCCCCTAAAACGTCCCTGACTTAATTCGGCATTGTTCTCTGTGCTTCTCTGTAAATATAAAAGCTTCTGTCTCGATACTTTTTGATCTCGCCTCGTGCAGAAACACACACACACACACACACACACACGCACACACACAAACATACATACACACACCCTTACACATACATGCACACACACACGCACGCGCATACACACACACACACATATATATAGTATAAAATGGAAGCTGCTTTCATTCCCCCTTTTTCAGAGTTAACTCGTTACACGTATTGGATGTTAAAGCAATATACACACGAAATAACACCATTGACAAGATGTTGGCGACCCATCGCACTGTCTGCCACCACAAAACAGTACACATGCTAACAATTACACATGTATGATCAACTTCCTTTCTGCCCATTCACTCATCCAACAGGCCCTCCAGCTTATGAGACCACGTGGCGAAAGCACGACTTGACCACCAGCAGTTCACAACGGAAAAATGACCAGTGTATTGTTCCGGCAGTTGTAAGAACTATTCAGTACGTTTCTACCTCGTTAGCTTTTTGCATCAAAAACCCAAGCCCTCTTGTCCGAGTCTCTTTCTCACGTCTGTCTCTCTCTCCTGCCAGATCCGTTCTTTCCTCTTTCTTTCTTCTTTCTTTTTGTTGGGGTTTTTCTATCCGTGGAAGCCACGGTGAATATAATGGCCACTGAACATTACGCCAGAGTGTCCGACAAATGAGCTAAAAAGAATGACCATTCGTATCAATCCATTCCAAGAACTGACCCCCTACAGGCAAAAAAAAAAAAAAAAAGAATAAATAAAAAATAAAAAAAGGTCCTTTCAAGGATCGAACTCACGGCTGGTACTTACAATGAATAGAGTGGTCAGCTTCCCACTGAACGTTTGTGACCAGTGCTTCGTATTTAACAACGATAATACATTCACAAGAAAAGACGAGGAGACAAGAAGACGTAGTGGCCATGTTGTATATATATATATATATATATATGAGACTGCGCATGTGCGTAGCTGTGTGTGTGTGCGCGCATGCGCGAACAATTCAAATTGTTTGCGCGATGGAGCAGTAAATGAACGTCCAGAGATAAAAGCGACAAAACACAAAAGAATGGCGGAAAAGACAGAAAAGAGGACCGTAAAAGAAAGTGAGGGGTTTTTACAAGCTGAGAAAGCAAGCTGAGAAAAAGTGAAAGGAACAGACATGCGCAGAGGCACACATAAAATATATATATATACGTAAGTCGTGGTGGTGGTGGCAGTGGATTTTCATTGATAAAAGTTTGATTGAAAGTGATAGACAACTTTCCACGTTTATATACTGTAGAATTGGATCCAGTGTAAATATCATCTAAATGCATGGGATATTTTGCCTTCCGATTGGGCTCAACTTGCGAATCGGTCGGAAAATTAGGGTGACCCACAAAAAACAGAACCCAAAAGTTTTGTAATAAAACTGTTAATTTTAACTAGGGGGTTAGGGTTAGGATTTAGGGTTAGGGTTGGGGTTTAGGGTTAGTTTAATGGGAAAATAAATAAATAATTTGGGTTCTGATTTTTTCTGGGTCATTTTGTATACAGGGAGACCCAGAAAAAACAGAACCCACACATTTTGTAATAAAACTGTTAATTTTAACTAGGGAGGTTTAGGGTTAGGGTTAGCGTTATGGTTAGGGTTTAGGGTTAGTTTGATGGGAAAATAAATAAATAATTTGGGTTCTGATTTTTCTGGGTCACTATGTATACAGGGTCACCCAGAAGAAACAGAACCCACAAATTTTGTAATAAAACTGTTAATTTTAACTAGGGGGGTTTAGGGCTAGGATTTAGCGTTAGGATTGGGGTTGGGGTTTAGGGTTAGTTTAATGGGAAAATAAATGAATAATTTGGGTTCTGATTTTTCTGGGTCACTATGTATACAGGGTCACCCAGAAGAAACAGAACCTACAAATTTTGTAATAAAATTGTTAATTTTAACTAGGGAGGTTTAGGGTTAGGGTTAGGGGTTAGTTCAGGGTAGGGTTTAGGGTTGGAGTTTAGGGTTAGTTTAATGGGAAAATAAATAAAAATAATTTGGTTTTGTTTTCTGGGTCACTATGTATACAGGGTGACCCAGATAAAAAAGAACCCACAAATTTTGTAATAAAACTGTTATTTTAACTAGGGAGAGGTTTAGGGTTAGGGTTTAGGGTTAGGGTTAGGGTTAGGTTGGAGTTTAGGGTTAGTTTAATGGGAAAATAAATAAATAATTTGGGTTCTGATTTTTCTGGGTCATTATGTATACAGGGTGACCCAGAAAAAACAGAACCCACAAATGTAATAAAACTGTTAATTTTAACTAGGGAGGTTTAGGGTTAGGGTTAGGGTTAGCGTTATGGGTAAGTTTAATGGGAAAATAAATAAATAATCTGGGTTCTGATTTTTCTGGGTCATTATGTAATACAGGGTGACCCCAGAAAACAGAACCCACAAATGTTGTAATAAACTGTTAATTTTAACTAGGGAGGTTTAGGGTAGGGTTAGGTTAGCGTTATGGTTAGGGTTTAGGGTTAGTTTAATGGGAAAATAAATAAATAATTTGGGTTCTGATTTTTCTGGGTCACTATGTATTCAGGGTGACCCAGAAAAAACAGAACCCACAAATTTTGTAATAAAACTGTTAATTTTAACTAGGGAGAGGTTTAGGGTTAGGGTTTAGGGTTAGAGTTGGGGTTGGGTTTTAGGGTTAGTTTAATGGGAAAATAAATAAATAATTTGGGTTCTGATTTTTCTGGGTCACCCTGTAATATGTTTTAATCTTTTCCGACCGATTTGCAAGTTTAGACTCCGATTGTTATCAAACCAAGGAAAAACTATAAATGCTATTCGTATTTCAGTTTCTGGATACTTTTCTTTTTACTTGACCTTTTTACTTTATGTTTTACTAACTTAAAAGCCACCATATCGGACGGCATTTAAGCTAGTTCGTACGAAAGGGCCCTTGCTTATGCCTTCTATCCAACAATGACACTTCATACATTGAGTACATATTTAAGTTTTATTAAACTTGAACAATATTTTTAAGACTATTAAAAATTGTTATCGAAGATTTCAGGTTTGCGGGTTCGGATTCGGCCTGAAATGTTTCTGAAATCAATGAAATAACGATTATTTTTCTCTACAACATTCCCCAGCAAAATACAATACATTAAATGGGACATAGTATGGACTTCGACTACAGTCGCACACAGCACGGTACAGATTACCATACTACAGTTACACGTATAAAAGCTTTAGGAATTCTACATTAGTTTTACGCGGCACGGTGACTGGTGCTGTCACTGCATACAGCACAGCTTTAAGAGATCGACACGTCGCGATGGAAGACGTGGACTGAATAAAGGATTAGGTTCAAAGTTCCGTGATGGCTCCCGATTACGACAAGGTTTCTGATTACGACAAGAAGGTTCCCGAGTCCGAAAAGAAGGTTCTTGAGTCCGAAAAGAAGGTTCCAGCGTTCGTGAAAGTTCCCGAGTCCGACAAGAAATACCTGAAGAAGGCCGGAGTGTATATCGACCGAAACGTTGTACAGATAACAATGAAGATGAGGAAAAGAGTCCGAATAACGCAGATAATACGATGGAAGAAATTCAACAATAGTCGTCGCGCACGTCACGACGCCGTTTGAAATTCTAATCTATCAGACTGCACAGGCACGGTGGTAGCAGTTTCGATAATGATTCACACTCGTAATGGTGGATAGAAAATTCAACTATAGTTCCACGCCGCACGACTGTGTAGGAATTGATGATCAGCTGTATACCGACATGGTTAGAAGATATTTGACTATGATCGCATACGCGTATGATGTAGAAGATGTCAACGAATAGGGTTCCCGTGACAGTACACGGGCTTTACAAGTTCGATTATAGTCACGCGAGGCAATGATGCAAAACAAATGTAATATTAAGTGTCCGCAGCGGGATAAATCCAATATATCTTGATTAAGTCCAGTGGAGTTTAACCCTGAAGATCTTTATGGATGTTGTGCTCTACTAACGTAGGATTGGGTCACATTTATATGTTAGGTGTATAAGTCGCTTTGTCCTTGATACAAATTGATGAAACTTGCATCAACTAACCATTGTGACCATTTTACCACCGGTAAGTCCTTTTTCCACACAATACCATATATATTATATATATTATATATATATATATGTATATAGGATAAGGAAAACTCTGAATTCAAACCTGTCAAACTCCGCTTAAGAAATTTGACCTTCTGTCGCATCTTGCTCGTGCGGAGGTGTTGGTAAAAATATATATTTGTCCTGTTTTTCCTTCTTTATTTATGGGAAAGGATAAAGTTTCTCAGTGGATTACTTTTACTTTTTTAGTTTGAAATCTGACGCAAAAGTTTAGAGAGTTTCTGGTGAAAATCGAAATGAAATTTTTTTTTTCTTTGATAAAATAATACCATCTCTAACATTTGAGAAAAAAATGTTCATTTAACTGAAATGCCAATAACAAGACGACTTCAGTTCCTGTGATCTTCCTGAAAAAGAGATTTTATCTAAAAAAAATTCAAGAATAAATTAACAGGTTAACACACAACACCATAAGTTACCTTATTATTTTTCTTACACCTGCATTGTGATAGCCTTCAAAATCAACCTCCAAACCAATAATATACACAAATGCTTCAACCAATTATAAAACTCTCTCTTTATATATATAGTAATATATATATATATATTATATATATATAATATATATATATATATTATATTATAATATATATATAAAGATAAATCTAATGAGTCAGACGAACTTACTAAAAAGTTTCGCTTAATGCTCTTCAGGGCTAAGATCTGACTCTTAGCCGCTGAAGAGCATTAAATGAAACTTTAGTAGGTTCGACTGACTCATTAGATGTATCTTTTATTATTTTGCTCTACTTAGGTATTGAGTTCTTTTTTCTTATTAGCTTTAGTCTCCTGGCGGGTTTTGTATAATATATATATCTTATATATATATATATATATATATATATAGATATATGCATATAAATGTTTTTCTTTTGGCCAAGAATATTGTACTAATAGATTATTTTTTGTTGGTAGATTATCTTGGTCTTTTCTTTTTTCCAAAAATTGTTTTACTTCCCCAGGTTGATGTTTGGTAGTATATTTTTACAATCAAACTATTGTGCTGGGTTTTTTTCTCATCGCGAGATTTACCAACAAGTTTGGTATATTATAATATATATATATATATATATATATATAGTATATTTATATATATATATGTAGTTAGTTAGTTAGTTAGTTTAGTTGTAAATGCTGACTATAGGAGCGTTGTATCTGTGTGAAAGAAACAAGTTACGTTTATTTTTTTCTACGACAGGATCATTGTGTGTGTGTGGGAAGATAGACATAATCTTTCCAGCATTGCCCGTCGTAGTCCAATCTTTAATCGGCTTGGTTTGTTAAAAAAAAAAAAAAAAAAACAAAAAACTTTTAAGCGGCGTCGGCTTGTTAAATCCATCTCTCCACCCCCAACATCCCTTTCTCCACCCACCCACCCCTGTGCGCTTGAGGCATGTTTTAGATCGTCTGTCTGTGGATTAAATGAAGCGAAAATAAGTCAGCGATGGTTTTATGTCCAATGTAGTAACAGCGTGACCAATCGTTGATGTTACGTCACCAGGGGATGAAGTTGAATGATGGGATTAAACGGTGGACGAGCGACGAAGAGAAGGAAAAAAAATAGATTATTATTAGGCTTTGTTCTTATGTATATTTAAGGATGATTTGCATGGGTGCGTGTATGCATGTGGGGGAGAGTGAGTTAAATGAGAGAGAGAGGGGGAGATAGATAGATAGATAGGTAGATAGGTAGGTAGAGAGAGAGAGAGATGAGCAGAATGAAGAGAGACAAACGAAGAGACAAACATCTAAAGAACGAGATAATTGGTGAGTTGAGTGAGATTTCATCATTATGAGTGAAATACAGAGAGAGAGAGAGGGGGGAGAGAGGAGGGAAGGAGAGAGAGAGAGAGAGGGGGAAGAGAGAAAGAGAAAGAGAATGTCGCCAGTATGAGATAAATTAAGAGAGAGGGGAAGTGTGAGAGAGAGAAGTAAGAGAAAGTGAAAAAGAAAGAGAAAAAGAGAGAGAATGTCGCCAGTATGACGTAAATTAAGAGAGAGGGGGGGAGAGTGAGAGATAGACAGAGAGAAAGAAAGAGAAAGACAAAGAGAGAGAGAATCACCCGTATTAGGTAAATTTAAAAGAGAGAGCAGAGTGAGAGAGAAAGAGAAAGGAATGTCGCCAGTATGAGGAAAATTAAGAAAGAAGGGGAGAGTGAGAGAGAGAGAAAGAGAAAGAGAGAGATAATGTCGTCAGTATGAGGTAAATTAAGAGAGAGAGGGAGAGAAAGGGAAAAAGAGAAAAATAAAGAAAAAGAGAAAGAGAATGTCGCCAGTATGAGGTAAATCAAGAGAGCGGAGAGTGAGAGAGAGAGAGAGAAAGAACGAGGAAGAGAAAGGAAAAGAGAGAGGAGAATGTCGCCAGTATGAGGAAAATTAAGGAGGAGGGGGTGATAGAAGAGAGAAAAGAAAGAAAGAGAAAGGGAAATAGAAAGAGAACGTCGTCAGTATAAGGTAAATTATGAGAGAGGGGGAGAGTGAGTGAGAGAGAGATGTCAGCAATTTAGGAAAAAAGAATATATATTGTAATTGTTACACTATATAATAATAATATATATATATTATAATATATATATAATATTATAATTATTTTACTGCCCTAAAACCAATGGTAACAATTGCACCTTAAATTATTGTACCCTATATATATATATATAAAGATAAATAAAGATATATAAAGATAGAGAGGGGATGAGAGTGACTGATTGAAGATAAAGCAAAAATAAAACACATTTAATGTGTGTGTATATATAAAAAAATATTATAAGATATATATATATGTGTGGTGTGTGTTGTGTTTCATATATATTTTCATATTTTTTGTATGTTTCTTTGAAGTTGTTTTTCTTATTGTTTAAACTCATTTATTCCTTTAGTTGATTTAATTGTATATCGGCTAGATTTTATTAGATTTATGAAAATCAATTCAATTTTTATTGAAAAGTCGGATTCCTAGTTTTTAAGTCAATCAACAATGTTCAATCGTTAAAAAAAAAGTTAAAGAATATCAATATTCGTTGGACATCACGAAACAAATCTACAAAGAATAATAATAAAAATAATAATAAAATAATTCGATCAATCATCATCATCATGTCGGGCAGGCAGCACGGATATCCATGACAATATCTTGCCAACCTTCCCTATCATTCATTGAAGAGGTCTTCTGTGCAGCAACCAACATCCTTGGTAAATGTAGGTCCTTGCTGGGGCGGCCGACATTAGCATATCCATGTGTTGGCTTCCACAGGAAAATGTCATATACGAGCTCGTCCTTGCTTCTCCAGCCGTGTCTTGCTTGTCTAGACCGTCTCACTCGGATGGTCTGTGAGATGGGAGGCTGGTGGCCATACAGCTGCTTTCTTGTGGGGTGCTGTTTCCACGACTTGTTCAAGACTGCACGCAGCACTCTTGTGCAGCTCCCATCTAGCTTATTCTCAAGGCGCTTAGTTAGGGTCCAAGTAATGCAACCATATAGCAGTACTGTATAATAATAATAATAAATAATAATAATAATAATAATAATAAAGTAATAAGATAATGAAATAATAAAAATAATAGATAGATAAGAATATGCTAAATGGGAGAGGGTGGGAGAAGTCCTTATATGGAAGAAATAAAACGGGAGAGTAAAACAGAGATGTCATCAGGAGGAGGGAAAAGATAAAGAGAAAAAGAAATTGTAACAGAAAGAGAAAAGATAGAACAATATAAAGTCTATCGATTTTTAAACATGTTCGTCACCCCCCCCCTCTCTCTCTCTCTCTCTCTCTCTCTCCTCTCTCTCTCTCTCACTGTCTATCTATCTATCTTTATCTATCTTTCTCTCTTCTCTCTCTCTCAACACTGTCTATCTATCTAATTCTATCTATCTTTCTCTCTCTCTCTCTCTCTCTCTCACTGTCTCTCCTCTCTCTCTCTTCTCTCTCTCTCTCTTCACTGTCTATCTATTATCTATTTATCTATCTTTCTCTCTTTCTCCTCTCTCACTGTCTATCTATCTAATTCTATCTATCTTTCTCTCTCTCTCTCTCTCTCTCTCTCTCTCTCACTGTCTATCTCTCTCTCTCTCTCTCTCTTCTCATTGTCTCTCTCTCTCTCTCTCTCTCTCTCTCCACTGTCTATCTATCTATCTATCATCTATCCTTTACTATCTTTCTCTCTTTCTCTCTCTCTCACTGTCTATCTATCTATCTCTAACTATCTTTCTCTCTCTCTCTCTTCTTCACTGTCTGCTATCTCTCTCTCTCTCTCTCATCAACTGTCTATTCTCTCTCTCTTCTTTCTCTCTCTTTCTCTCCTCTCCTCTCTCTCTCTCTCTCTCCTCTCTCATCATCGTTAAGTTTGTTATTATTATATTAAGAAGGCAATTACAAATGTGTATAAAAAAAAAGTCTCTGAAGATAAAGTTTTCTTCGAATCATTTGAACCGAATATTTTTTTTTTTTTTTACATAGATAGAATAGATAGATAGATAGATAGATGAAGTACGGGTTAAGGTTAAAAGAAAGACAGAGACAGAGAGAAAGAGAGAAGTGGCACAAAGGGTAAGTAAAGACAATGACATCGTAAGAGGATAAGAGATATAAATAGAGAACATGTTAACACAGTTCTTATTCCATCAATCAATCAGTCTGTTTATATCGATCCATCTATCTATCTATCTATCTATCTATCTATCTGAGTTTATCTATCTATCTATTCCAGTCTGTTTATATCAATCTGTCTGATTTTTATATTTATCCATCTTAGTCTATAATCTCTCATCAGTCTGTACTATCTATCTGTCTATCTATCTATCTATCTGAGTATCTATCTATCAATCTACCTATCTATTCCAGTCTGTTATATCAATCCGTCTGATTTTTATATTTATCTATCTTAGTCTATACTCACATACCTCTTTACTATCTATCTATCTATCTATCGGTCAATCTCCAGTTTTTCATCTCTTCTGCCTCTACTCACTCCTCTCTCCTCTCTCTCTCATTCCTCTCTCTCTCATCTCTCCCTCTTCTCTCTGCTCTCTACTTACGCATCTGATCCACAATCTGTCTCACGTTTTTACCCGTCTCTCTCTCTCTTCCCTTTCATCGGGGATCTATATCATCTATCCATCTACTATCTCAGTTATCTACTATCTATCCAGTCTGTTCATCATCAATCAGATTTTTTAATTTATCATCTTAGTTTATAATTCTCTCATCAGTCGTTACATCTATCTACTTATCTATCTATCTATCTATCTCAGTTTTCATCTCTCTCCCTGTCTTCTCTTCTCCCCTCTCTCTCCTTTCTCCCCCTCTCCTCTCTCTTCTTCTCCCTTTCTTTTTTTTTACTGCATCTAATCCATCAATCTATCTCCAGTTTTTACCCCCCCTCTCTCTCTACTCTTTCTCTCCCATCCAACAATCTATCTATCTATACTATCTAATCTCAAGTTATATCTATCTAATCCCCCCCCCCCCCCCCCCCCCCCCCCCCTGCCCCCCCACCCCCCCCCCCCCCCCCCCCCCCCCTTCCCCCCCCCCCCCCATCCCCCCCCCCCCCCCGATCCCCACTCGCCCCCCCCCCCCCCCCCCCCCTCCCCCCCCCCCCCCCCCCCCCCCCCCCCCCCCCCCTCCCTTCCTCCCCCCTCCCCCTATCCCCCCCCCCCCCCTCCCCCACCCCCCTACCCCCCCCCCCCCCCCCCCCCCCCCCCCCCCCCCCCCCCCCCCCCCACCCCCCCCCTAATTCGAGGTCTGTTTATATCAATCCGTCTGATTTTTATATTATCTATCTTAGTTCTATAATCTCTCATCCCTTCTGTACTTCTACTATCTATCTATCTATCTGTCAATCTCAGTTTTTCATCTCTCACCCTTCTCTCTCCTCTCTCTCTCTCTCTTCTCTCTCTCCTCTCTCTCTCTTTCTTTCTCATCTTCTCTTTACTGCATCTATCCATCAATCTATCTCAGTTTTCCCCCCTCTCTCTCTCTTTCTCGACTTCTATCTTTCTATCTATCTATCTATCTCAGTTTATCTATCGATCTATTCAAGTCTGTTTATATCAATCCGTCCGATTTTTATATTTATCTATCTTAGTCTATAATCTCTCATCAGTCTGTACTATCTATCTATCTATCTATCTATCTATCTATCCCAGTTTATCTATCGATCTATTCGTCTGTTTATATCAATCCGTCTGATTTTTATATTCATCTATCTTAGTCTATAATCTCTCATCACTCTGTACTATCTATCTATCTATCTATCTATCTATCTATCTATCTATCTATCTGTCTATCTATCTATCTGAGTTTGTTAATATCTATTTATTTATCTATAAATCTATTTATCTACCAATCCTTTGTCTGTCTGTGGTTTTTTTTATGTTTTATTTTTGTTGTTTTTTTCTTCTTCTTCTTTCTCGTAGATTAAAGAGATCCGATCTAATAATCAAACGATTATTGATAAACCGAGACTAGGGCAGCATGACCAAATGAAATGACCTCACAATACAGATAAAAAAAAAATATCGGTCAGATTTCTCAGCAAAGGATTTGGTACTGAGCTTCACTTGTTCACCGTTTCTCTATTGTCAGCCACCAAAAGAGTTTACAACATGATTAGTAGCGATATATATAGACTAGTATAAATACATACACCTACACTACCCACGCATCTGTTCATTATACGTAACTCGGGGGTTTAAACACCCACACAGACACACATACACACACACACATTATATATTCATTTAATAGAATGCGTGGTTTAATGGTTAAAGTCATGGGAAATGGACTCGTCGCCCCGAGTTCAAATCCTGGACGTGTTAATTGCATTTCACTTAGCGCTAATACCTTTGGGAAGTATGAATCCTACTTCCCTTCCAGCTTATGGTTAAATAGTAGGGCAGACTGGGCTTCTTTAACCTTGGTTAGGCAACCGGTCTAGGGAGAAGGGAAAATTCTGAAATTCAAACCTGTTAAACTCCGCTTAAGAAATTGACGTTGTGTTACACATCCTGCTCGTGCGGAGGGTTGGTAAATAAATTATATATATATTCATATATATATATATATTATATATATATATATGTTGTGTGTGTGGTGTCTGTGTTGTGTGTTGTGTGTGTGGTGTGTGTGTATTTGGACAGCATTCTTTCATTTATGCATGTAAAAATTAAACAAAGGACACATCTCCCTGTTTAAGATTTTTTGTGATTTTTTTTCAAGTTTTCTGGCCAACTTTTTAATTATTTGGGTGGAATACGGGAATTAGTCCACAAAGTTCATAATATATATTATTGTTGAAATGGAAAAGGAATTGAGTCCGACAATTATGAGGAAAAATGAGTAAAGAAAAGAAATGGATTAAAATGAATTTAATCGATATCACATTAATCGATATCACTTACACATGTGGTTTCGGTCAGTTTATGTGTTGTGAAAATCTTTCGCGCAACATAGAAGAATCGACCTCATCAGAGTGAACATTTATTTTGAATGAAAAAATTCGTTGGGAAAAAAAACAACAGAGATTTTTTGGAAATATTCGAAAAACTCGAATTTTTTTAAAAAATTTGGAAGCTGAAATAGAACGTTAAGATAGATCGTTATGATTTGGATATTTGTTTTTTTCTAGGGTTATGGTACAAAATAGTTTTTTTATTACAAAAAATAAAAAATAAAAACTATTTTGTTACCATAACCCCTAGAAAAAAACCATCGTTTCACACCTGAGGATGGCAAATTGTATTGCCGAAAGCGCTCGTTTTGAAACCTTGGGGGACTTGTTATACCAGTTACACCCGACACCAGAAAGATGGCCGAAAATTGGAACGGATCAATGGAAAATTTGCCGACAGGAATTGTCTGTACAGTTCAACAAAACTTGTATATATATATATATATATATTATATATATATATATATATATATATATATATATATATATATATATATATATATATATATAACGTTAAATGCCTGTTACCAAGCGCTGTTGACTTCATATCTCGGTATACACGGTCTATCAGTGATATTGAGCACACTTTATACTTATGAATATACCAAATTATATTATCGAATATTAATTTTATATATATATATATATATATATATATATATATGTGTGTGTGTGTGTGTGTGGTGTGTGTGTGTACATATATATGCATGTGTATATTATGTGTGTGTGTGTGTGTGCGTGTGTACGAATGTGTGAGGATAGAGAGAGATAGTGTGACAAAATTACACAGAGGCAGAGAAATGGGAGAGAGAGACAGAGACAGAGACAGAGAGAGGGAGAAAGAAAGACAGACAGACAGACAGAAGAAAGAGAGTGAGAAAGAGAGAGACAGAGAGAAAATGTAGAAAGAGAGAGGGACAGAGAAATAGGAAGAAAGAGAGAGAGCGAGAGAGAAATGTAGAAAGAGAGAGAGGGAGAGAGGGAGAAAGAGAGAGAGAAAGAGAAATGTAGAAAGAGAAAGGGACAGACAGAGAGAAAGAGAGAGAGAGAGAAAGAGAAATGTAGAAAGAGAAAGGGACAGAGAGAGAGAGAGAAAGAGAGAGAGAGAGAGAAAGGGAGAGTATAGCAGACATAAGAGTTTTGAATTAAATTAGAATCACAAAAAAAGCATTTTTCACTGTCCAGAAGCTTATCTTGTGGCAGTTCAGGTGATTAATGTCGTTATAGCCAGATTTAACAGCTTATCTATTTATATATGTATTTGAAACTCTTCCTATCTATCTGGAATTATTCCTAACTAATCAGTTAACAATATATATATATAATATAATATATATATATATATAATTTAATATACCAAACTTATTGGTAAATCCTCGCGGTGAGAAAAAACCCAGGAAATAGTTTGATTGTAAAAATATACTACCAAATATCAACCGGGAAGAAAACAAATTTTGTAAAAAAGAAAAGACCAAGATAATCGTACCAACAAAAAAAATCTATTACTACAATATTTTGGCCAAAAGAAAAAACAATTTATATGCATACATATATATATATAAGATATATATATTCATACAAACCTGCCAGGAGACTAAAGCTAATAAGTAAAAAGAGCTCAATATCTAAGTAGAGCAAATAATAGTCAGATCTTAGCCCGAAGAGCATTAAACGAAACTTTTAGTAGGTCCGTCTGACTCATTAGATTTATCTTTATATAACATATATATTTATATATGTCGATATATATATATATATAATATATAATATATATATATTATATATTATAATATATTATATATATGATAGTATTTGATAATTTGCTTGAAGCATTGTTAAGTATATTATTATTTATTTATATCAATAAGGCAATTACAACGCGTATAAAAAAAATCAATTTCAAAGAACTTCATCTTCAGAGACTGTTTTGAAATAGACCGCGTCCATTTCAAAAACAGTCTCTGAAGATAAAGTTCCTTCGAAATTGATTAGACACTGAACATTATTTTTTTTCTTTATATGCATTGTAATTGCCTGTGTATTTATTCTATGTTATGACGATTTTGCGTAATGTGACGTAAGTAGTGACGTAATTTTTGTTACAGACAAAAACCGGAAGCGAATCTCCATTATTAATAGATTTAATGGACGTTTTATTAGTTTTATCGTTTATTTATACTTGTTTTGCTTTTCTTGTTTTTCAGCTCAACCGAAATATTACAATTTAACAGAGTCATAGGACTGAATGTTAAGTCTTGTATTAGTTTCAAAACAAAAACAGTCAAGCAAAACTTTAGCTGCATTAAATCTAGTGATTTTGTTAAGCTTTTTTTTTTTAAAGGTTAAAATGAAAAGCATCAGCAAATGAATTCGTTCGGTAATCTCGTACGAATTCATACAATGAAGCGAAATATCAACTGAATTCAACTGTCTGTGTTGTCATATCCACACTTTCCTCTATTCTCAACCATATATATAAATATTTGAAGGAGGACCCTATATAGTTGACCTTTTGTGTTTTCCCTTCACCCACAAAACGATTACAAATGTCTTCCCCATATAGCCTGGAAAATATTATCATAATTTATATGGTATAGAATGAGTTAATTGTGTAGATAGCTCACAAATTGAACTTGACTCAAACTAGCAGTACTTATATTACACACGGGTTTCAACATAGTCATGATTAAATATAAAGGACTTCTATTTTTATTTTTTAAAAAAAGTAAAGTCGTCGGGGCGGCCTAATGTCGGTATCAACCAGACAGCGAGGGAGTCTATCCCCTTTTCAATAGCGCTAGACCAAGGAGATTATTTTTTAGCATCTGAGGTGGAGCGCCATACCTACCATCAGCTCCTTACTTTAAAGCACAGATCCCTGTGCTACTCATACACTGAGTTGGCGGGGGCCGATATCGAACTAGGAACCTTGTGGTTTCTAGCCGAACACTCTACCGACTGAGCTAAACCGGACCATATCTTTATTAAAGTTTCGGATAATTATTTGTATTTAATGGACGTTTTTTTTTAGTTTTATCGTTTGTTTATACCGAATGTGGTGTAGTGCACACGGCATCGAGCTCGTTCGTAAATTTCGTACAAATTGATAATGATTTTGAATAAATATTCAATTTTATTAATTTCCTGATTTTGAGGAACTTTACTAACCTCATTTGTTTTGTTTTTTTTGTTTTTTTTAATTGTGTTTCTAGACCAATTTTAAGACTGGGTGACAATTGAAATTAAATGGATTCCCTCTTAGCAGCTCGACACCTGGTCACAAGAGAGAAGATGTAGGTACATATAATGTGGAAGAGAGCAATTTAACGATTATGTGCAATCTTCAAGTTGTTGGATTGTGGTTTCTACGCATTCCTCTATGTTGGCAAGACCTTTTCCCCCTTCCTTTCTTGACACATACAATCTATCTCTATCATCTCTAGGGTGGAGAGCCTTGTGCATGGTCATTAATTTTCTCGTCCTTTGGTCTATCTGTCTGAGTTCTTCTTTTCTCCATTTTAAGAATGGTCCTGAGTATCTTATAATGGGAGCAGCCCAGGTATTAATTCCTTTGATCAGATTTCTGCTGTTAAGTTTCGTTTCTAGAAGTTTTCTAGTTCTCCTGAGATATTCTTTTTTAACTTTTTCCTTTCATTTCTGCTTGCATGATATTGTCCGCTTTCTAAAATTCCTAAGTATTTGTAGCTTTCATTTTCATCAAGAATTTTATAGTTTCCTGATTTGGTAGTTGTATTCCATTCATTAGTTTTCTTTCACCCCTTTTTATTACAAGCATAGCACATTATAACGAGAGAATGGATAAGTGCTGTGAGACGAACACCATTGTTGGTTTATTTGTTTAATGACATATCAAACTTAGTGGGTTATTTAATACCAATACAATCTTTGTAGACGAACGGTAGTGGTATTATTCAATCCATTGATGGGGGATTAGGGATTTCATAACTAAGTCAAAGGTAGTTTTGGTTATTTTATATCATCACATAATCTTACCCGTGATTCATTTTATATTATCAAATAATCTTAGCCATAATCTAAATTCTGGAGCCTATGATCTTTTCATTACATTCACTAGCAAATATATGCACCCTTCGGGTGCAAGAATTTAGGTTTTGATGTAATAAAATATTGTATCAAATTAGAAACTATTTAGAAAATGATAAACTGAGGGGGTATAATCGAAAAATAGAACAGCTTTAAATCTAACTGTTCCATCATTTGCCATCACTCCCGTCTTTCATTTTTCCTAATTTATCTATTTAGTTAGATTATGAATTATTTAATTAAAATTACAGTTCTTTCGTCTGGTTTATGGATTTTTTTAAGATTTATACCCGAGATTTTTGCTCAGATTCGTTAAGAGAAAACCAAACAATTAGAAATCAATAATATTAAGCATATATTTATTAAAATCAAATTCTTAATATCATTATTCAAATTAGCCTTCTCGTTCACACTGTAAACCGCTATTTTGTTGAATATATAAATATACTTGCATGTTATTAGTATGTAGAACCAACAGTATTAATAAGGTATAACAATTTTAAATAAAAAAATAAATTCATGGTGAATGTGATGTCAATAACTAAGGGAATTGTGACTTGAGTAGTGATTTAGTTTCGGTTACAGACAGACAAACACACAATCTCCATTATAATAAGATAAAAGTACATTTCTTAAAATTTATATTTCTAACATTATAAAGGATATTTTTTTGCTGTGATGTCGGGGAAGGGTGGGTGTAGATGGTAACGCGGCACTTCTCGGTAGTGGAATCTTTTTTGTTCGGGCAAACTTTTTTGTTTTTGTAAAAGAGCTCGTTACTACTGTGTAGTGGAATCTGTGTTGATCGGACTAAAATTTATTTTGCGGGAAGAGAGTCTAACTCATAACTATTTCGCTGTGAGACGAACATCATTGTTGGTTTATTTGTTTAATGGCTTAGGGGACTATTTAATACCAATACAATTTTGTAGACGAACGGTAGTGGTACTATTCAAACCATTACTGGGGGATTACTACCTTTCCCAATGGTATTTTTCTGAAGTGAGCATTAATATATATATATATAATTTAATATACCAAACTTGTTGGTAAATCCACGCGATGAGAAAAAAAAAACCAGCAAATAGTTTGATTGTAAAAATATACTACCAAACATCAACCGGGAAGAAAACAAATTTTGTAAAAAAGAAAAGACCAAGATAATCGTAACAACAAAAATGTAGAAAGAGAAAGGTACAGAGAGACAGACAGAGAGAGAGAGAGAGAGAGAGGGGGGGAGAGAGGGAGAGAAAGAGAGACTGGAGTTCGAATTCTTTTAATGATGTCACAGTCCAAAACGTTATCCACTACGCCACGAGTGAATGTTTAAGATTGTGTCGCCACAAACAACCGTTTCTTCCTGTCTCAAACCTGTTCCCGCTACACTTCACTTGTCAAAAGCCTGCTTATTATTAGACAAAGGAAGCACGTGTCATGTAATGGTTACTGTCAAAGGAAATGGACACAGCGAGACGAGTTCAAATCCTGGACGAGCCTGTTTGCATTTCACATAGCCTTCATATGAGTCTAAGAAGAATCTTTAAGTATCATTAAATGTTTTGTTTTCCACTCATAACTTTAACAATTCCTGAATATTTGATTGAAATCGGACAAAATACGACGATCGAACGAACGGACATTTAATAATGAGTAAAGTCGTCGGGGTAGCTTAAAGTCAGTATCAGCCGGACAGCGAGGGAGTCTATCCCCTTTTCACTAGCGCTAGACCAAGGAGATCGTTTTTTAGCGTCTGAGGTGGAGCGCCACACCTACCATCAACTCCTCACTATACCGCACAGATCCCTGTGCTACTGAGTTGGCGAGGACCGGTATCGATTCAGGAACACTGATGTTTCTAGTTGGTCGCTCTACTGACTCAGCTAAACCGGCCCTTAGTAAATTATAATACGATTAAAGAATAAACAAAAACCAAATCAAATACGTCGGGTATATATAAAGTAGTATAAAAATAGAACAGAAAAAAATCCGCTAGTGACACTCTGACCTCCAGTCTTCATCAAAAATCTACCCACACAACTGCTGGTCGAACAACTGGCTTCACACATACCTCGCCCCAGGGTATGAAGAAGAAGGTCTTAATATTGATCGAGTCTAAGCAATCATGGGTGGATTGTCGGTGGGCATTAAGAGCGACTTAGTGGCATTAGCGTAATTTTGTTTCTGTTTTGTTTCAGTTTTTTTAATTATTTTTATCTCGGTTTCATTATTGTATGATAGTATTAGTTACGGGGTTGTCCGATTAGCTTTGTTTGGGTCACTACAAACCAATGATCAGCCGGTGACTTTATCAATAATGATAATTACCTTTAAAACAAAAGTTTCAAAACAGAAATGTACACTGTGGTCCACAAATAAGTATCCAACTCCATCAAGAACTTTTTTGATAAAAAGATCAATTTTTTGCAAAACCAGGATTTTTATTATTTCTAAGGGGTCATCAGATCAGAACGGATATTATTAGATATTATTTATTACATAATTCTACGGAAGAAGAAGAAGAAGAAGAAGAAGAAGAAGAAGAAGAAGAAGAATGAAAGAAGAAGAAGAAGAAGAAGAAGAAGAAGAAGAAGAAGAAGAAGAAGAAGAAGAAGAAGAAGAAGAAGAAGAAGAAGGGAGAATGAAAGAAGAAGAACAAGAACAAGAACAAGAACAAGAACCAGAAGAACAAGAACAACAACAACAACAAGACGAATGGAAGAAGAATAAGAAATACTAGTATTAGTTACGGGTTGTCCGATTAGCTTTGTGTGGGTCACTACAAACCAATGATCAGCTGGTTGACTTTTATCGGTAATATCATAATTACCTTTAAAACAAAAGTTTCGGATC
>CM042172.1:61655588-61659247 GCA_023376005.1 Doryteuthis pealeii | reverse complement strand
TATCTAGTTTTGTCTCAAAGCCTAAGAAAACTTGAGGTGACTATTTAATTGTAATTACTTATAATCTATCTATCTAATTTTACCTAATGTCCTATCGCTCTGTTAAATTCTCCTAGATTTTTTTATTTTTCCGAGGTTAATCCCTTCTCACGACATTCACAAGATATACACAGTCCTGTCAATCTTGCACCTTATCTAAATTATATGTACTCAGAATTTTAATATAATTAGCAAAAGAGTTCCCTATGCGTCTCACATGGACCGGACCTTTATTTATTAATAATCCTCTCCAAGAATATCGGATCCATAAAATAGGCGAAAGATTCTTGAAGCTGCTATTTTGTTCACACTAAAAGCATCCCTACAAATCGGTTGATTTTAGTTTAAATTATTAATTATATTCCTCTTAGATATCTATCTATCTTTCTATCTAATCTATCAAGTAATAAAGTAAGTTCAATTCAACACTAATACATTTTGGACGGTGTTATTCTCCTTAGCTTAAATGCGATAAAATCTACTCTTAAGCGTTGTATGCCTACAGGGATTTCTAAAATTCTGTATGTGACACCTCTCTCTCTCTCTCGTTTCGGGGCTTCATACTGTCGACTGTACGTCTCCGCCCGCCATACAACTTCTTTTATATATATAGAATAGAATTGTCCACACTTCTCCTCTATTCGCGTTGTAGGATTTGTTCATCCCTCTGGCTGGAAAGAGTTATCGTTCTCTCTCTGGGCTTTTCCCGTTTTCCAAACACCTCCAGGGGTTTTGCCTATTTAAAAAACAGGCAAGCGCGGAATTCGAACTTTCTTTCTCTGCCTGTTGGACCTCAACCACATACTCATCTCACTCATCGCCGGGTTTTAGACACATTTATGAGTAACACCCTTCTGTGTGGGGGCTTCATCCCTCTCTCTTCCCCCCCCTCTCTCTCCTTCCTTTCTCCCCTTTTATAAAACTACTATTAACAAGCTAAGTAGCTGTCTTTTAACCTATGGACTCTCCATAAACTATCCCCTATCATTTTTGTATGTACATTTAGATAACCCATTGACTCATACGTATTTTTTTTTTTATTGTATCTTTATCCCCTTTTCTATGTACGAGTATATCACCACTATGTACTTTCTTCATGTTCTTGTAGACGGCAATTACTATCCACTATTCCCACAATGTCTTAATACTACTTCTCCTCCATCGTCGCTTGTATTACACAAGTGTCTTTTTGTGTAATGTATTAACACCACCAACTGGTGTCCGGAACCCCCTCGGAGTTGTTCTTTTGTTCAAACTCATATAGACTCTGAAACCCATCACCTGCCGTGTCATCATTGCTTATCAAAGTCTTCCATTGTCTTTTATCCCCACCTAACATTATGTATTAGAACAAATCTACTCGTGGAATCTATATCTATCACACTGACGTGTCGAGAAAGTGTGTTATTATCTAAATCTAAGTCGTAAACATTCAAATGGATATTTTTTGTATTCATAAATTGGTAATATAATAAAATTGTGCCGTCCATGAATAATTGTTTTATAGCATTTATCATTGTTTGAGTCTGTAGTAGCTGAGATAATCTCCACACTCATCAAGTACAACTTAGGTAATTCTAATCGAGGACTAATCTACATTAATTCTAGATCTATCTATTCCTATCTATATTTCTATCAGCTATACACTCATCCCAAGTTTATCATAGCCATTCCATTAATCCTACATATTCCAAGTTGTCTGTTGCATCCTCCTCCCCTAACATTAATCAGCACCCTTTTTTATAATTTTAATCCCACGTCCCGATATTCGTTAGGTTTATCTATTCTCTCCTCCTCCCATCCATTCATCATATCACATCAATTCATCTCATTCCATCATATCATCATGGCATCAAACGTGTAATACTCATACTCCTGTGTCTGGGTTTTCCATTTTGAGAATATTATTCATTAGTTTCTTTTCATGTAAACTTTATTTGATGTTGTTTGGAAATGTATTTAAAACCTGAGAGAAAATAAGTCTGAGATGTGCTATTTGAGTGCCGAAGGAGTGCTTTCTATTCACATACCTTCAATTATATCAATCTGTATGATAGATATATTTCAAATTTCCATATGCCGCACTACTTTAATCCTTTTTCCTAGTTCTTTTTCATCTCTCTCCCCTGAAGATTGCTCCGGCGAGCTTTCATCAATCATGCTCAACACTCCTACTTGCTCCATGTCTCTCCCTTTATCCCTTTTTTTGTTACTGGGATCATCCAGTCCATCCCTAAGTCTCAAGTTTTTATCCCACGATCATCATCTATCTCCCTTCTCTCTCTCTCTTTCTCGGGCAATCTAAATTCTATCCTATCTATCTATCTATCTATCTCAGTTTATCTATCTATCTATTCGAGTCCTTTTAATATCAATCCGGTTTGATTTTTAAATATTTATCTATCTTAGTCTATATAATCTCTTATACAGTCTGTACTATCTATTCTATCTATTATCTATCTGTCTACTATTCTATCTGACTTTGTTAAACTTCTATTATTTAATCTATAATCTATTTATATCTAACCAATCCTTTGTCTGTTGTGGTTTTTTTTTTTATGTTATTTTTGGTTGTTTTTTTCCTTCTCTCTTGCTTTTCCTTTCCTCCACGTAGATTAAAGAGATCGATCTAAATAATCAACGGAATTATATGATACCGGAGATCTAGGGACAGGCACTGACCCAAATGAAATGCTCTCACAAAATAACAAAGAAGATAAAAAAAAAAAAAAAAAAAAAATAAAAAAAAAAAAAATATCGGTCAGGATTTCTCAGACAAAGATTTGGTTCATCATATCGAGCCTTAGCGTTCACTTTGTTCGGGCCCGTTATAGTATACATTAGTCCTAACGGGTTCTATAGCGGTAGGCTAGGGCGGAAGCGCACCCAAATTAGAGCTTTGTACCCAATACATGGATTGATTAGCACGTGATATATAGAAACATAGGTATAAGGGAAGTAACATACAACAACTTCTGCGACTAAACCCACCTGTGCATTCTGTCATTATAGCGTAACTCGGGGGGTTTTTAACAACCGGGCTATAGGATGCTCACACAGACGTACACATAGACACCACACAGAAGATAACAACATGAATAAATATCTTTCATTTTATTGATTCTTTATTATATGGAAGGTATTGTGATGTTTGTTTCGTAGCTTTTTTCTTTCTGGTCGTGTAACGCGCGCTGAAACTATATTCCCTAACGTAGTCCACACAATACACGTAATCGCCATGCTGATTAGTTTTTTGACAAAATCAAGGATCAGTCAGTTCTCCATAGACTTTATTTTTCTCTAAGCGCTCAATTATTAATAGATTGTCTTAAAAAAATAACATTATTATAATACTGTTACTAATGATCAGCTATAAAAAGAAGATTACACATACAGACCAACATGCAAATATAAAGTTAGTATGGAAGATATTAATAATAGTCATCGTGATAACATACGGGCGAACAAAATAGCGGTTTACCAGTGTGAACGGGAAGGCTAATTTGCATATTAATATTAAAAAATCGAATTTAATAAATATGTGCTTAGTATTATTGATTTCTAACTAACTGCTTGGTTTTATTTTAATGAATATAAGCAAAAATTTCTTCAATGAATCT
>CM042172.1:61648088-61653088 GCA_023376005.1 Doryteuthis pealeii | reverse complement strand
ATCTTTATATATATAATATATATATATATGTCGATATATATATAATATATATAATATATATATATATATATATATATATATATATATATGATAGTATTTGATAATTTGCTTGAAGCATTGTTAAGTATATTATTATTTATTTATATTAATAAGGCAATTACAACGCGTATATAAAAAAAAAAAAATCAATTTCGAAGGAACTGCATCTTCAGAGACTGTTTTTTGAAATAGACCGCGTCCATTTCAAAAACAGTCTCTGAAGATAAAGTTCCTTCGAAATTGATTAGACACTGAACATTATTTTTTTTCTTTATATGCATTGTAATTGCCTGTGTATTTATTCTATGTTATGATGATTTTGCGTAATGTGACGTAAGTAGTGACGTAATTTTTGTTACAGACAAAAACCGGAAGCGAATCTCCATTATTAATAGATTTAATGGACGTTTTATTAGTTTTATCGTTTATTTATATTTGTTTAGCTTTTCTTGTTTTTCAGCTCAACCGAAATATCAAAATTTAACAGAGTCATAGGACTGAATGTTAAGTCTTGTATTAGTTTCAAAACAAAAACAGTCAAGCAAAACTTTAGCTGCATTAAATCTAGTGATTTTGTTAAGCTTTTTTTGTTAAAAGGTTAAAATGAAAAGCATCAGCAAATGAATTCGTTCGGTAATCTCGTACGAATCCATACAATGAAGCGAAATATCAACTGAATTCAACTGTCTGTGTTGTTATATCCACACTTTCCTCTATTCTCAACCATATATATAAATATTTGAAGGACGACCCTATAGAGTTGATCTTTTGTGTTTTCCCTTCACCCACAAAACAATTACAAATGTCTTCCCCATATAGCCCGGAAAAAATATTATCATAATTTATATGGTATAGAATGAGTTAATTGTGTAGATAGCTCACAAATTGAACTTGACTCAAACTAGCAGTATTTATATTACACACGGTTTACAACATAGTCATGATTAAATATAAAGGACTTCTATTTTTATTTTTTTAAAAGTAAAGTCGTCGGGGCGGCCTAATGTCGGTATCAACCAGACAGCGAGGGAGTCTATCCCCTTTTCAATAGCGCTAGAACAAGGAGATTATTTTTTAGCATCTGAGGTGGAGCGCCACATCTACCATCAGCTCCTTACTTTAAAGCACAGATCCCTGTGCTACTCATACACTGAGTTGGCGGGGGCCGATATCGAACTAGGAACCTTGTGGTTTCTAGCCGAACACTCTACCGACTGAGCTAAACCGGCCCATATCTTTATTAAAGTTTCGGATAATTATTTGTATTTAATGGACGTTTTGTTAGTTTTATCGTTTGTTTATACCGATTGTGGTGTAGTGCACACGGCATCGAGATCGTTCGGAAATTTCGTACAAATTGATAATGATTTTGAATAAATATTCAATTTTATTAATTTCCTGATTTTGAGGAACTTTACTAACCTCATTTGTTTTGTTTTTTTGTTTTTTTAATTGTGTTTCTAAGCCAAGTTTTAGGTTTGATGACAATTGAAATTAAATGGATTCCCTCTTAGCAGCTCGACACCTGGTCACAAGAGAGAAGAGGTAGGTACATATAATGTGGAAGAGAGCAATTTGCCTTTCATAACGATTATGTGCAATCTTCAAGTTGTTGGATTGTGGTTTCTACGCATTCCTCTATGTTGGCAAGACCTCTTCCCCCTTCCTTTCTTGACACATACAATCTATCTCTATCATCTCTAGGGTGGAGAGCCTTGTGCGTGGTCATTAATTTTCTCGTCCTTTGGTCTATCTGTCTGAGTTCTTCTTTTGTCCATTTTAAGAATGGTCCTGAGTATCTTGGGGACAGCCCAGGTATTAATTCCTTTGATCAGATTTCTGCTGTTAAGTTTCGTTTCTAGAAGTTTTCTAGTTCTCCTGAGATATTCTTTTTTTTAACTTATCCTTTCATTTCTGCTTGCATGATATTGTCCGCTTCTAAAATTCCTAAGTATTTGTAGCTTTCATTTTCATCAAGAGATTTTATAGTTTCCTGATTTGGTAGTTGTATTCCATTCATTAGTTTTCTTTCACCCCTTTTTATTACAAGCATAGCACATTATAACGAGAGAATTGGATAAGTGCTGTGAGACGAACATCATTGTTGGTTTATTTGTTTAATGGCATATCAAACTTAGTGGGTTATTTAATACCAATACAATCTTTGTAGACGAACGGTAGTGGTATTATTCAATCCATTGATGGGGGATTAGGGATTTCATAACTAAGTCAAAGGTAGTTTTGGTTATTTTATATCATCACATAATCTTACCCGTGATTCATTTTATATTATCAAATAATCTTAGCCATAATCTAAATTCTGGAGCCTATGATCTTTTCATTACATTCACTAGCAAATATATGCACCTTCCTTCGGGTGCAAGTATTTAGGTTTTGATGTAATAAAATATTGTATCAAATTAGAAACTATTTAGAAAATGATAAACTGAGGGGGTATAATCGAAAAATAGAACAGCTTTAAATCTAACTCTTCATCATTTGCCATCACTCCGTCTTTCATTTTTCCTAATTTATTCTATTTAGTTAGATTATGAATTATTTAATAAAATTACAGTTCTTTCGTCTGGTTTATGGATTCTTTTTAAGATTTATACCGAGATTTTTGCTCAGATTCGTTAAGAGAAAACCAAACAATTAGAAATCAATAATATTAAGCATATATTTATTAAAATCAAATTCTTAATATCATTATTCAAATTAGCCTTCTCGTTCACACTGTAAACCGCTATTTTGTTGAATATATAAATATACTTGCATGTTATTAGTATGTAGACCAACAGTATTAATAAGGTATAACAATTTTATCAATAATTGAGGTTTAATAAAAATAAAATTCATGGTGAATGTGATGTCAATAACTAAGGGAATTGTGACTTTGAGTAGTGATTTAGTTTCGGTTACAGACAGACAAACACACACAATCTCCATTATAATAAGATAAAAGTACATTTCTTAAAATTTATATTTCTAACATTATAAAGGATATTTTTTTGCTGTGATGTCGGGGAAGGGTGGGTGTAGATGGTAACGCGGCACTTCTCGGTAGTGGAATCTTTTTTGTTCGGGCAAACTTTTTTGTTTTTTCTAAAAGAGCTCGTTACTACTGTGTAGTGGAATCTGTGTTGATCGGACTAAAATTTATTTTGCGGGAAGAGAGTCTAACTCATAACTATTTCTCGACAAGTAATTGTAAATATTTTCATAACCGAGAGAATGGATAAGTGCTGTGAGACGAACATCATTGTTGGTTCATTTGTTTAATGGCATATCAAACTTAGTGGGTTATTTAATACCAATACAATCTTTGTAGACGAACGGTAGTCGTACTATTCAATCCATTACTGGGGGATTACTACCTTTCCCAACGGTATTTTTCTGAAGTGAGCGTTAATATATACATATAATTTAATATACCAAACTTGTTGGTAAATCCTCGCGATGAGAAAAAAACCAGCAAATAGTTTGATTGTAAAAATATACTACCAAACATCAACCGGGAAGAAAACAAATTTTGTAAAAAAAGAAAAGACCAAGATAATCGTACCAACAAAAATGTAGAAAGAGAAAGGTACAGAGAGAGAGAGAGACAGAGAGACAGAGAGACAGAGAGATGGGAGAGGGAGAGAGAGGGAGAGAAAGAGAAAGAGAGACTGGAGTTCGAATTCTTTTAATGACGTCACAGTCCAGAACGTTATCCACTACGCCACGGGTGAATGTTTAAGATTGTGTCGCCACAAACAACCGTTTCTTCCTGTCTCAAACCTGTTCCCGCTACACTTCACTTGTCAAAAGCCTGCTTATTATTAGACAAAGGAAGCACGTGTCATGTAATGGTTACTGTCAAAGGAAATGGACACAGCGAGACGAGTTCAAATCCTGGACGAGCCTCTTTTGCATTTCACATAGCTTTCATATGAGTCTAAGAGAAGAATCTTTAAGTATCATTAAAATGTTTTGTTTTCCACTCATAACTTTAACATTCCTGAATATTTGATTGAAATCGGACAAAATAACGACGAATCGAACGCGGAACATTTAATAATGAGTAAAACGTCGTCGGGGTAGCTTAAAGTCAGTATCAGCCGGACAGCGAGGGGGTCTATCCCCTTTCACTAGCGCTAAGACCAAGGAGATCGTTTTTGCGTCTGAGGTGGAGGTGGCGCCACACCTACCATCAACTCCACTATACGCACAGATCCCTGTGCTATGAGTTGGCGAGGACCGGTTCGATTCAGGAACATTGAGGTTTCTAGTTGGTCGCTCTACTGACTCAGCTAAACCGGCCCTTAGTAAATTATAATACGATTAAAGAATAAACAAAAACCAAATCAAATACGTCGGGTATATATATAAAGTAGTATAAAAATAGAACAGAAAAAAATCCGCTAGTGACACTCTGACCTCCAGTCTTCATCAAAAATCTACCCACACAACTGCTGGTCGAACAACTGGCTTCACACATACCTCGCCCCAGGGTATGAAGAAGAAGGTCTTAATATTGATCGAGTCTAAGCAATCATGGGTGGATTGTCGGTGGGCATTAGAGCGACTTAGTGGCATTAGCGTAATTTTGTTTCTGTTTTGTTTCAGTTTTTTTTAATTATTTTTTTTATCTCGGTTTCATTAATGTATGATAGTATTAGTTACGGGGTTGTCCGATTAGCTTTGTTTGGGTCACTACAAACCAATGATCAGCTGGTGACTTTATCAGTAATGATGTAGAAAGCGCGTGGTGTAATGGTTAGAGTCATGAGAAATGGACTCGTCGCCCCGAGTTCAAATCCTGGACGTGGTAATTGCATTTCACTTAGCGCTAATACCCTTGGGAAAGGTATGAATTCTACTCTCCCTCCAGCTATGGGTAAATAGTAGGGCAGACTGGGCTCTTTAACGCCTTGGTTAGGCAACCGGTCTAGGAGAAGGAAACTCTGAATTCAAAC
>CM042172.1:61630588-61643088 GCA_023376005.1 Doryteuthis pealeii | reverse complement strand
GAAGGGCGTAGACATAAATGTCTAACCCATGTGTGTGAGGTGCCGCAGAAGTAGGTGATTCGAATCTGGCGCTTGCCTGCTTAAATAGCAAAACCCCTGGAGGTGAAAAACGGAACCCAGAGGGAAGATAACTCTTCCAGCCAGAGGGAAGACAATCCCACAACGCAACAGAGGAAAAATGTGACATCTATCTTCTATATATAAAAGGAAGTTTGGTATGTACGTGTCGACATATAACCCGAAACAAGAGGTCACTCAGATTTGAAATCCTGCATACACCTTAATATTTTTCTAACTAAGAAACACGCCAAATTTGGTTATTGATTTTTACTGATTAAGGGATATAATTAAATAATTAAACTAAAATCAACCGATTTGCGGAACTTTTAGTGAACAAAATAGCAGCTCAGAATATTTTCGCCTATTTATGGTCCAATCTTTATAATT
This sequence comes from Doryteuthis pealeii, assembly GCA_023376005.1. NCBI lineage: Eukaryota > Metazoa > Mollusca > Cephalopoda > Myopsida > Loliginidae > Doryteuthis > Doryteuthis pealeii. The sequence goes on along the minus strand of CM042172.1, from coordinate 61,642,641 downwards.
AGTCCGGTCATGGACCGGGAAGTTTTGCTAGTACATATATAAAGGGCAGTTATGTGTATATCTGTATGTCCGGAGGAAACCTCGAAAATAAAACAATTAACGACAGAGTAAATATATATACACATTAAATATCACCAGTTCTTGGTTTTTGAGCAAAAATAATGAAGGTTTGATTTATATTAGTGAAGATAAATAAGAAATAAAATTTAAATGAATTGAATTTCTTTAGCATTTAATATTCTAAATTTCAGGCATTTATTTTTCTTTTCAGAGTGGCTGGATCAACGCAAAATCTTCTTTTTACATAAGGATTTTAATGGGGCATGCTGCGAGGATCTAATTTGTGATTCCGTAATAATGGATCTGCGAGACTAAATTTTTTTGCTAAGTCGGTAGAGCGTTCGGCAAGAAAGCCGCAAAGTTCCTAGTTCGATACCCGCCCTCGCCAACAGCGTATGAGTAGCACAGGGATCTGTGCGGTAAAGTAAGGGAGCTGATGGTAGGTGTGGCGCTCCACCTCAGACGCTAAAAATAATCTCCTCGGTCTAGCGCTAGTGAAAAGGGGATAGACTCCCTCGCTGTCTGGCTGATACTGACATTATGCCGCCCCAACGACTTTACTTTTTTACCCAGGCGAGGTCGGGTAGTCACTTCAAGTCTTGATGAAAGTCATCATCATCATGTCGCGCAGGCAGCACGGATATCCATGACAATCTCTCGCCAACCTTCCCTATCATTCATCGCTCCAGGGAGTTCTTCCTCTCTGCAGCCAGCATCTTTACATAGCTGGTCAATGTAGGTTCTTGCTGGGCGGCCCACACTGGCATGTCTGTGTGTTCGCTTCCACAGGAGAACATCGCTTATGAGTTCGTCCTTGTTTCTCCAGCAGTGCCCTGTATGCCTAGTCCGTCTCACTCGGGTGATCTGTGAGATAGGGGGCAGGTGGCCATACAGCTGCTGTGGGGTGCTGTTTCCACGACTTGTTCAATACTGCTCGCAGCATTCTTGTGCAGCTCCTATCTAGCTTATTCTCGAGGCGCCTCGTTAGGGTCCAGGTGGTGCAGCCATACAGCAGTACTGATATGACTACAGCCTGGAAGAGATGTCGCTTTAGCTTGTCAGTGAGATCAGATTTCCATATGACAGATAATTTGTTCGTGGCCATCCACGCCTTTCCTATTCGTGTATTAACATCGCTATCTGTGGATGAGATATTACTCCCTAGGTATGTGAATTGTTCCACTGGCTTAAGAGGCTTACCGTCTAATGTGGAGACGTCTCCTTTCTTTTTGAAGTTCTATAAAAGCCATAGAAATAAAAAGAAATCTATTTGTAGTCAAGCAAACACTACTCTCCAAGTTAAGTGCAATTCGAAATTTTAAAAATCTATTTATGGCGTTTTGTTATGTAATTCATAATACCCACTCAAAAAGCTTTGGTTCGTCCGTGGCTCTTCAAGTAAAAAAAAAAGACTATATGGTAATACGGCTTGATGGGAGGTCTGGAAAATAACAGACTCACTCAATAAGATCTTCAGTTCCGTTAGTAATAAATCCAAAGGACAACGCCCTGTCGACTGCTGAGAAGTAAGACCCCACCAAAATCTTTTTAAAGTGGCGGGAGTTCTTGGTATGACACGGAATTGTATCTGGTGGTGAGGCTCCCGTTCTTGAGCTCTGAGAAATGGGGAGTACACTTTATTGTCATTACTACCGAATCCACTCTGACCCTGATGGGCAGTATCTGACATAGTCACGTCTATGGGTCAAATATATTTTTGAAAATTATCTTTAGTATTAGAATATTAATAGTATTTGATAGGAATACTTGAAACCATATAACTGTGCGCAAATTATTAGTAATAGATAGGAATACTCAGAACCATACAACTCTATCCAAACAAACTATTATCATTATTATTATTAAATAATAATAATAATAATAATAATAATAATAATAATAATAATAATAATAATAATAATAATACTCAGAACCATATAACTCTATCCAAACAAACTATTATCATTATTATTAAATAATAATAATAATAATAATAATAATAATAATAATAATAATAATCGGAACCATACAACTCTATCTAAACAAACTATTATCATTATTATTAAATAATAGCTTAGCTTATTATTATTATTATTATTATTATTATTAAATGATGATGATGATGATGATGATGATGATAATGATGATGATGATGATGATGATGATGATCTGTCCTAAAGAACGAGACATATAAAATTCCCTGGGACTTGGAGATAGTGACGATTTACCTACTTTGGACAAGAATATCATACCTTGTGTTGATTAAGAAAAATAAAAAAAGCTTGTTATCTGGTGGATTTTGCCGTTCCGGTTGATCCCAGGGTAAAACTGAAAGAAAACGAAAAGATAGACAAACACTTAGACTATAACAGAAAACTAAAACAAAAACACAAAAGAACCCTGACCCGGAGTGGTAGTACCTGTTAGAGTCCCATGTAAAATGTGTTTATAAAAAAATTGAGTATCCATTAAAAATGAATTTATTTCCAAACTTTGTCAGGATTAAAGGACCCACGGAGATTGATATGCCGTAAAATAAACCAAACCAAACCAGATATAAGTAAAATCTTCAAAAGCAAGCTCTTGTGATAGTGAATGTATATATATATATATTGTGTGTGTGTGTGTGTGTGTGTTGTGTGTATACATATATATATATATATATATATATATATATATATATATTATTATATATTATATATATATATATATATATATATATATATATATACTATGAAAAACTATGAAAATAAAACAATTAACGACAAATATGTATATATATGTATATGTATTATATATATATATATATATATATATATGTATGTATATACACACACACACACACACAAACCCACACCCACATATATATATATATATATATATATATAATATATATTTGTCGTTAATTGTTTTATTTTCATAGTTTCCTCCGGACATACATACAAACACACAACTGCCCTTTATATATGTATAGATTACCAATTGTATTTTGTCCTCTTGGAACGGTCCCCAAGTGTTTGGAAAGGAGACTGGGGAAATAGGAAATAAAAGAAACAACAGCATTGTTAAGATCAGCTACAATACTCAGAAGAAGGAGCGGAAGAAAGAGGAAGGGGAGAAAGATAGAGAGAAAGAGGAAGGGGAGTAAGAGGAAGAAGAGGGAGAGGAAGGGGGAGAAAAAGAAAAAGAGGAAGGGGAAGAAAGATAGAGAGAAAGATCGAGAAAAGAGGAGGGGGAGAAAGATAAAGAAAAAGAGGAAAAAAGTAAGAGGAGAACGAGGGGGAGAAAGAGGAAGAGGAGAAAGATGGGGAGAGGGTGGAAGGGGAGAAAGAGGAAGGAGAGAAAGATAGGGAAGGCATTGTTAACAATATAACAATAAGAATGAAGACAACAGTTGGAAAAATCTAAATAATACAAACAATTGACTTTCACCCCATTCTTTCATGTGTTTTATTCACTGGTGGTAAAAGTAGCATAGTAGTGCTGGTAATGTATACACAATATTTTATTTGTATAGAAATGAAAATGTTTGAATATTAAATGTTTGTACCTGACTTTTCAGACATATCTCAAATACATAAAATGCATGGGGTGAATTATTAATCTACTAGTGCAAAATATTGAAATTTGACAAACTAATAAATGGTATATGCACAACCGTGAAATTGTCCTGGAAAATCAAAAGAATTTCTGGGAAGTTTTTAATTACGGATCTTCAAATCCAGATCTGAAAATTAAGTCTTGTTTTACCGAATAAGATTTAATAAAGACAAAAAAGAAAGCTGGATAGATATGTGGACCTTGTCAGAAAACTGAAAAAATCTATAGAACATTGAAGTGATAGTAACAGTGATGCCAATAGGTGTAGGATGCCTTGGAATAAGACGAAAAACCTCAAAAAGCGAATGGGAGGACTTTGGGAACCATGGAAGGATTGAGACTGTTCAAACCACAGCACTACTAAAATCGTTATGAATATAGAAAAGAGTCTGGAAGGGCTGAGTAGACTTGCTGTCACTCGGTCTCCTGTGAAGGCTACCAGCTGAAACTGAGGTGTAAAACTTGCAAATTGTAGTTGGTGCACTTGGAACAGTCCCAAAAGGATTAGAAAAAGGGCTTGGAAAGTTTGGATATCAGAGGAAGGATTGAAACCATTCAGAACACTGCACTGCTGCAATCTGCCAGAATACTCAGAAGAGTCCTGGAGACCTGAGGAGACTTGCTGTCACTTAGACTCCAGTGAAAGACCATCAGCTAACGCTGATGGGAAAACTCAAAAAGAGTAAATAATAATAATAATCCAGCTGATCTCAATAATGCTGTAATCTGAATGGTCTCGATCTTTCCTCTGATTTCCTTTTCAACTAGGCCTGACAAATACTTGGACCTTGCCAGAGAACTGAAAAAACTGTGGAGCATGAGGTGAAGGTCGTACCAATTGTAATTGGACCCTCGGAACAATCCCCAGCGGGCTGGAAAAGAGCCTGGATGAATTGGAAATCAGAGGATGGATCGAGACCATCCAGACGACAGCATTATTGAGATCGGCTGGAATACTCAGAAGAGTCCGAGGAGCCCACAGTGAACCACCGGCTACGGCAGATGTAAGAAAAAACTCGAATGGAGTGAAATACTACTACTACTACTACTAATAATAATAATATAATAATAATAATAATAATAATAATAATAATAATAATAATAATAATTGAAAATAATAATATTAGTGTATTTCATTTAGAAAATTCAACTAACTGCCCCGGACATTCTTCAGAATGCCATTACTGATGATATTAAAAAGAACAGTCCAATTTTCAGATTGCCTCTTCTCTCGACATTTTTTTTCTTTTCTAGCCATTTTTTTTAAAGGTTTTATTTCTCCATTTTCTTCGTGATTGAATTTTTCATCTTCTTTCTTCTTCTTTTTTTAATGCTTTCAGATCAAATATTTTATTTATTTATTTACGTTGACTCTCGTGTTTTTTTTGTTTGTTTTTTATTTGTGGCTATGTCTTGCCCTAACCTCTCGCTCGTGGCCCCTTTCCTTACACTAACTACCCACTCGTACGTCCGACCCTAGCAATCCTGAAATCCTTTTACTTTTATTCTTTCTTATTTATTTTCTTTTTTTTTTTAAATAAAAGAAGAAACGAAATAGGACAGACGTGAAACTACCTAACATGAAAACTTACTCAAATAAAAACGAACAAATAAACACCCAAACAATTATATAAACAGGAAAGAAAGTCTAAACGACGCATGCGCACAGTGAAATACATATGAACATATACATGCTCATATAAAATAAATACAAAAAAAAAACACAGCTCAAACAGGAAAATGCCAGACACACAGAAAAGAAACAAAGAAATAAAAGTCCAACAACAACATAATAATAATAATAATAATAATAATAATAATAATAATAATAATAATAATAATAATAATAGATACGTTTGGTCTGAGATAACTGCTTGAGAAATAAAAAATAAAAAAGAAATAATAAATAATAAAAATAAAATGACAAAGAAGCTGATACCCAAATTAAATAAATAAATAAATGAATAAATAAAATGCCAAAAAAATAAATGCTTGTCCGTACTTCCTTTTTTCGGCATGGCCAAATATCACCCAGGATTCTGTATACCCTTCACAACTACCGCCATTTTTATAGCAAAAATGAAAAGATAACAACGACTGTGATGATTAGGAGAGAGAGAGAGAGAGAGAGAGAGAGAGAGAGAGAGAGAGAGAGAGAGAGAGAGAGAGAGAGAGAGAGACAGACAGACAGACAGACAGACAGAGAGAGAGACAGTGGAGATGAGGGGAGAGAGAATAAAGATAGGCAAGTTCGAGTGTCGATGTTGTCCCCACCCATCCAACTTGCAAAGAGCCTTAATAAAATGAGGCAAGACTTACATTAGGGGACATTAAGTCTGCAGTCTGTATCGTCTGTCGAGTTTGAAAATTGACCGGAAATGCATTCGTATTCAGAGGAAGAGGAAAGAAAAAAAAAAAAAGGAAAAAAAAAACAACAAACAAACAAAAAAAAACAATCCTAGCCTCGATTCCAACTCTCGTCTCACTCTCACCTTTTTCCCGCCTCTCGTACAATCTGCAATCCCTGGCCACTAACCACAATTCTGCCATCGCCAGAGACACAGCGACCCTAAAATGCAAGATGCACTTATGTATGCATGGGTGTGGCAGGGTGTCTTTAAAAAATAATAATACTGAGGAGGGGAAAAGGCTGACGTATATATAGTTGGTGTGTGCGCATGCGTGTGGCTGAAAAGGAAGACAGTCGAGAAAAAAGGAACAAGCAGGTGCAGTTTTTTAAGTATATGTATGGCCAATGCTGCTTTCGAAAAAAAATAGGATATCACAGACACTGTGTCAACGGCGCTCAGTGACTGTCAGTTTCTCGCCCCTGTGATCCTCAGACCGTGCACCGTTGACACCGTGTATAACTTCGATATATATTATCTATAACCGATATTGAGCAAATTCTTTTTATAAATATACCCAACTACATTATTAGTACACACATACACATACGCATCTATGTATATAATGGAGTAGCATCTGTTTTGGTATGTACGTGTCGACTTATAAATTCCCAAAAAGATGACATTGAGCATTAAAATCGCGAATACAATTTGAAGTGTTTCTAATAACGAAAAGTAGAAAACTTAGTATTATCTGCGTTATTCAGGCTACTGTCTTCATCTTCATTGTTATCTGTACAACGTTTCGGCCGATGTGCCCTCCGGCCTTCTTCAGGTATTTCTTGTCGACTAGAGAACCTTCTTTTCGAACTCGGGAACATTCATTTCGAACTCGGGAACCTTCTTGTCGTAATCGGGAGCCATCATGGAATTTTGAACCTAACCCTTTATTCAATCCCCGGGGGTGTCTTGTTCTCATTCCGCTAACCATAGCTGGAGTAGAGGCGTTAAGCTTTGTTAATTATTATTCTATGTTACTGCTGCCCTTGGCTAGGATTGAACCTGCAGTTCAGAGATAACTGTCGCTTAGAACTGTCTTAACCTAACTCCTTTATCCACTAGGCCATGTGTCCAATTGGACAATCCAGTGTGAATTTTGGGAACTTATAAACCTAATATCTTGTTTTGGCTTGAATATCTACCTATTTACTTATGTATAATTTTTTACCTTTAAGAAATACTTGAAGAAGGCCGGAGGGCACATTGGAAACGAAACGTTGTACAGATAATAATGAAGATGAGGACAGTAGTCCGAATAACGCAGATAATACTAATCATCAAGCCTCATCTCAAACATTCAGAGAAATAGCAGAAAACTTAGTTTTTGATTTTTACTGATTAAATGATATAATTTGATAATCAAAAATCAATTGATTTGTAGAATACTTCACAGTTTATTATAAGTATGTTGATAAAAGGCACTTTCAAATAAATACAAAATATAAATGTGTATTAAGATTGTAGGGAACGCTGTTGTTTGGTGAGTGTTTAGTTGAGGAGTTGAAGAAGATCCGAGTTATGGGTCCCCACAATTTATATGTATAAGACTACGGAAATGAAGTTTCCATAGAAAACAAAAAAAGAAGACAAAATTGATAAAGGAAACAAACTTTATATACATTAATTTACAATTGGTATATTCAATTGTTCTTTCAGTGGTGTTGCTGACTGTATGTGTCTGTACGTAGTTGTGTGTGACAAGTGTGACATGTATTGTTTATATTTGTGCGATTGGTTGTGTCAACATTGTAGCAGTTTTGTCTGTGATTGAAACTTGTGATTGAAATTTGTTGTTGTTGAGCGAGAGAGAGAAAATTGGAAACAAAAATACGAGACCAACCTGATATATCATTTTGTGTCTTCGGGCAGCGTCTTCTCCCCATTGTGTCGATTTTGGGGGAGAACTTTCGCTCCTACTGTCGAGTTAGAGTGCATTCGCCCCAACTCTGTCGAGTCGGGAAGAGCGTAAGCTCCCACTGTCAGGTCTTTCAGCTAAAAGGGTCTTTTTATAATTCTCTCTTTGTCATTGTCTACGTGATCATTAAGCTAAAATATTCATCAAATATCAGGTGATTTGCAATGATGCAATATCGAATGATTTTGGTATCTGTGGAATTCTGGTGACATAAATTATCGGATGAATTTAAACCATTGTTTCTATTGTTTCTAAAATATTTCTAAACTAATATTTATTTGATTCTCTTTTGTTTACCTAATTCTAAACTCATGACATATAATTGTAAAACTAGTTATTTAAGAAAACTTAATTATTTTAATTTGGTCAATTCAACATGCCGTAAAAATATAGGGGCCGATCCGTATAAGATAAAGAATAAAAGTGAGCAGGAGAAAACGGGAGGAAACGCGCGTGCGCGCGCGCGCGAGAGAGAGAGAGAGAGAGAGAGAGAGAGAGAGAGAGCATGTATGAAAGAGTAAGATGAACTGCTTGAAAAAAATGTAAATATATAAAATATAAATATAAATATACAAAGAACGCAATTCCAAAACCTCTAGACATAAAACAACCCTAGATCGTTTAACATACCGTTAAAACAAATAAATCTATCCAAAAATATTCATTAGCTAAATCTGCACTTGACATTATACGAGACAAAAACTACAAAATACCATACAGTGATCTTAAACCAAAAATCAAGCAAATAATGACAATCAAATGGCAGCAATTATGGGATGAAAATCCCCACAACAAACTCTACAAACTACAGCCCAACTTAAAAGAAAGGACACCTGATCCTAGTAATACCAGAAGATAAGAAACCACTATCACCCGGCTACGCATTGGCCACACTAGATTAACCCACTCCTTCATTTTAAAAGAAGAACCTCCACCTAAATGTTCATGTGGAAACCGATACACAATAAAACATATTCTGATTGAATGCACACACCTCTCCCACACTCAAAGAAAGTTCTACAATGTTGACAGCATGAACAAACTATTTGGAAAAATAGATCCCAAGAGGATATTAAACTTTTTGAAAAGAACCGACCTCTTATCAAGGATGTAAGTTCACAGACCTACAAAAATCACCCACTCACTCTCTTGATGTTAAAATTCTCAACGGAAAACTTGATTACAGCAAATAAACCCCTATATATTTTTGAATACCTAATTACCAATAGAAGTATTCGGCATAAAATAACCCAAGGGACAAACTATTTGGAAAAATAAATCCCAAGGGGATATTAAACTTTTTGAAAAGAACCGACCTCTTATCAAGGATGTAAGTTCACAGACTTACAAAAATCACCCACTCACTCTCTTGATGTTAAAATTCTCAACAGAAAACTTGATTACAGCAAATAAACCCCTATACATTTTTGAATACCTAATTACCAATAGAAGTATTTGGCATGAAATAACCCAAGGGGTTTACATGCTGTAAAACCCAACCAACTAATCCAAACCAAAAATATCATATGGACCCCACCAAGGGAGTAATATGGGCCAAGTTTCTAAACTAATATTTATTTGATTCTCTTTTGTTTACCTAATTCTAAACTCATGACATATAATGTAAAACTAGTTATTTAAGAAAACTTAATTATTTTAATTTGGTCAATTCAACATGCCGTAAAAATATAGGGGCCAAATCCCTATAAGATAAAGAATAAAAGTGAGCAGGAGAAAACGGGAGGAAACGCAAGAGAGAGAGAGAGAGATAGGGGGGAGAGAGAGAGAGAGAGAGCATGTATGAAAGAGTAAGATGAACTGCTTGAAAAAAAATGTAAATATATAAAATGTAAATATAGATATACAAAGAACGCAATTCCCAAACCTCTAGACATAAAACAACCCTAGATCGTGTAGTATTATCTGCGTTATTCGGACTATTGTCCCCATCTTCATTGTTATTTGTACAACGTTTCGGCCGATATATCCTCCGACCTTCTTCAGGTATTTCTTGTCGGACTCGGGAACCTTCTCGGATTCGGGAACCTTCTTTTCGAACTCGGGAACTTTCTTGTCGTATTCGGTAGCCATCACGGAACTTTGAACCTAACGCTTTATTTATTCCACGGGGGTATCCTGTTCTCATTCCGCTAACCATAGCTGGGGTAGGAGTTGTGTTAATTAATTATTTTTCTAACTGCTTTCACCCAGGATTGAACTCGGGTTCCAGAGATAACTGTCACTTAGAACTGTCTTAACCTAACTGCCTTATCCACGGCCATGTGTCCAATTGATCGTTTAACATACCGTTAAAACAAATCAATCTATCCCAAAATATCACATGGACCCCACCAAGGGAGTAATATGGGCCAAGTTTTTTAAATTCCTGATATAGATTATGATTGATATATCTCTGTGTGTTTTTTTTTAAATTCTCACCTTATCTTCTATTCACACAACTATTTATTTTCTATTCTTTTTGCTTCACTGATTTTCTTACAATGTTTTTCTCTTTTGATTTGAACTCTCCTATCTTTATTATTTCTATTTAATGAAACGAAAGGAAACAAACAAAAAATGTGAATAATGAAAACTGGTGAAGTGAGGGGAATTTCTATGGGTCAGCGACGAAAAGGTGAAGGGTCCGAGTCTCACGAAATAAAGTCGTAAAGATAAATTAAGAAAGGGGTTGGGTGACAGCGGACTTTGGCGATTGTGACCAGAGGTGAAAAAACGGTCAAACATTTAATCTACAAAGGGTTTTTCTTTCTTTCTTTCTTTCTTTTTTCTTTTGTTAAGTTTTTAAATGGCATCCTTGGCCAGTTGAAAAGGGTTTAAGTATGTAAGTCCTGAGTTATGGATCCTTTGGTAAGTGAATAAGTCCTATCCTGCGTATTGTTAAAGGTCCAGTGATTTACTTCTATGTCCGCCGTCCAGTGAGGGTTCAAAGCAGTTATGCGTAGTTATGACCAGAACAGCCGGTATAAATATAATATTAGCAGCAGAGTACTGCCAGTGATTGGCCAAGAGGTTGATCATATGATTCTCGGCGAGTCTATAAATAGAAGCGGGAATCTAGCACACACCTTATATACCAAAATAAGAAAGCGCGTGGTGTAATGGTTAAAGTCATAGGAAATGGACTCGTCGCCCCGAGTTCAAATCCTGGACGGGGTAATTGCATTTCACTTAGCGCTAATACCATTGGGAAAGGTATGAATTCTACTCTCCCTCCAGCTATGGATAAATAGCAGGGCAGACTGGGCTCTTTAACCATGGATAGGTAATCCGTCTAGGAGAAGGAAATCTCTGAATTCAAACCTGTTAAACTCCGCTTAAGAAATTGACCTTGTGTCATATCCTGCTCGTGCGGAGGGGTCGGTAAATATATATATATATATATATATATACCAAAATAAGTCAACATTTTTTTTTGTACAACGAACTACGCTAATTCAAATCCGATTTTTTTTTTCTATAATTTCCATGGATTTTCATTTTTTTCCAGGTGTGTTTTAGAATTAGATAGAAACAGTGGATCAGGCTCATCGCAGCTTAACATCAGGAATCTTGGGGAAACCGATGTTTTCAGTGTGATTTGACCGTAATATTAGGTAGGTGTACTTGGTAGCATATAACCGTGTGAAAAATGAATAATTATTGTTGACAAAAAAGGGATTACAATATATCGGTGAAAATATAAATAGTTGTGATTATAATAGATCAAATTATATATCTTATTATAATGGAGATTGTGGGTTTTTGTCTGTAACCGAAACTATATTACTATACAAATCACAATTCCCTTTGTTATTTACATCACATTCTCCATGATTTTATTTTTTATTTAAAACCCAATTATTAATAAAATTGTTTTACATCATTAAGACTGTTGACCATATCTACATACTAATAACATGCAATTGTATTTATATATACAACAAAATATCGGTTTACAGTGTGAATGGGAAGGCTAATTTGCATATTGATATTAAAAATTTGATTTTAATAAATATGTGCTTAGTATTATTGATTTCTAATTGTTTGGTTTTATCTTATTGAATATGAGC
>CM042172.1:61615588-61620588 GCA_023376005.1 Doryteuthis pealeii | reverse complement strand
GATATGAACAGTTTAAGATAGATAGATAGATAGATAGATATATATGGATTTTAAGAGAGATAGATAGAGATAGATATATATGGATAGATAGATAGATAGATAGATAGATAGATAGATAGACATGAACAGTTTAAGATAGATAGATAGATAGATAGATAGATATGGACAGTTTAAGATAGATAGATAGATAGATAGATAGATATGGACAGACAGATAGATAGATAGATAGATAGATAGATAGATAGATATGGACAGTTTAAGATAGATAGATAGATAGATAGATAGATAGATAGCTATGGACAGTTTAAGATAGATAAATACATAGATAGATAGATAGATAGATATGACAGTTTAGATAGATAGATAATAGATAGATAGATAGATAGATAGATATGGACAGTTAAGATAGATAGATAGATAATAGAATAGATAGTATGATTTATAGATAGATAGATAGATAGATAGATAGATAGATATGGACAGTTAAGATAGATAGATAGATAGAATAGATATGGGACAGTTTAAGATAGATTAGATAGATAGATAGATAGATAGATAGATAGATAGATAGATAGATAGATAGATATGACAGTTTAGATAGATAGATAAATAATAGATAGATAGATAGATAGCTATGGACAGTTTAAGAGATATAGATAGATAGATAGATAGATAGATAGATATGGACAGTTTAAGATAGACAGACATTTATAGTTTAAGATAGATAGATAGATAGATAGATAGATAGATAGATATTACAATCTGTTATACCTGTCCAGCCACTTGTATTTATCAGATAAAGAAAGCGCGAAATGGGCAGACATACGTCTCTATGACACTTGAGCGCAACAAATCCCCACCGGAAATGACAACTCCCCGAAAAGAGAAAGAAAATTTTTTTTTCTTATTGCCTAATGTGCTTTTGCCCTTACTCTACACAAGAATGTAGGTATTTAAACCAACCCATTCACCACGGGTAGGATGTGACACAAGGTCTCAAGTATGGTACAAGAACGAAAACAATATTCAGTAGTAATTGACTAGCGGGGTCATATGATCTTTAGGCACCCCTTCCGCGATCTCGACTCACAAGGACACTTTTCTCATTTACACCGTCAAAATCCGATTCTTTGTTGGGGGTTAGGGTTAGGGGTCATGGTTAGGGATTAGGGTTAGGGGTTAGTTTATAATTTAAGAAAAAAAACTCTAAAAATTCGTCTGTTAACAATTAACCGGATTTTGACGGTGTAAATGGAAAAATGTTCCCACGAATCGAGATCGCAAAAGGGGTGCCTAAAGGTCATATGGTCCGACTAGCGAGACGAGCTTGTTAACCATTGTACTACGATTCCTGCTTTATATATGCTTTTATTTAACATGGTTATGTAACTCTGAATTCAAACCTATTAAACAGCGCTTAAGAAATTGATCTTGTGTTACATACTGCTCGGGAGGAGGGGTTGGTATATATACATATATAAGAGCATTAAAAAACATAACCCACCTCATAGAGGTTCTTCACGGAACAAATGGACATGCTACTATTAACACACTCGTCTACCCGGATTTTAATAGCATGTCAAACCCTAAAAACATTTCAATTTTTATAGTTCTTCTATAATGCTCCCTTTCAAAAGATCTAAAAACCATTTCTTCAAATAAGAAATTTTCTCCTGACGATGACCTAAGGTCGAAACTAGTTGAGAATAAACAGCATATAAGAAATATTCCTGATTTTCTTATTACTTTTTGTTCATACTATATATATATATATATATATATATATATATAATATATATATATATATACGAAAAATAAAGGATTGGGTTAATCCGACAAAATGTGGTTGAAAATAGAGGAAAAATGCGAATAAATCAACACAACTAAATTCAAATGATATCCGCATTTTCCTCTATTTTCAACCACACAACAAACACACACACATACACACACACACATAGACACACACATACGCACACAAACACGTATACACACCACACTCATATATTATATATATAATATTATATATATATATATATATATATATGAAGTGGTCAAACAATGTGTTTGAAATGGCGAAGGCCGACAATTTTTTGGGAGATTATGTGCTTAATTAAAGTCATACCTAATTCATTAATTAGTTATAATTAAATGAATTAGGCGAGCATATCGGTATAAATTTAAAACGTAAACAAATTGAGAAAAAGTCGATCTCTGTATGTACATTTCAGCCTATTAGGTCTTATCAGCAGAGCACTGCCTGTCTATAGCTCTGCTGATGAGGCCTAATAGGCTGGAATTATAATTAATTAATTAAAAAATTAGGTATGACTTTAATTAAGCACATAATCTCCCCCACCAAAAAAAAATATATATACATACATATATATGTATAGCGGTTAGTCAAATCTGTAGGTATATATATACATCTGTAGGTATATATATATATATATATATAATATTATATATATATATATATATATATATGTGTGTGTGTGTGTGTGTGTGTGTGTGTGTGTGTGTGCTGGTGTATGTATTTGTATTAACGTACATGTACGCTTGTGTATTAATGTTGTATTTGTGTGTGTGTGTTTTAATCTTTTTGCTAATGTGTGTCTAACAAAACACTTTATATTTGTGTGTTTATTTATTTCCCTATGTGGCAAGTGTGTTTTTTCTGTCCTGTTTCTCCGAATACCTTCGTGCAAATGTGATTACACCCCTGCTTTCTTTGATTATCGTTGCATCTATGTGGAGGGCGGGGTCTTTGCAAGTGCCCGTTTGCGTGAATAAATGTCATTGCCTAACCCTGGACAAGTAGCAACCGCACCCATTGACGACAATATCAGTCGACACTAACTGTTGAAATCTTTGTCAGGTCTCACGCCAATAGTGATCGGTAGCCTTCACTAGAGTCTGAGTGACAACAAGTTTTGTCAACTATTCAGTTCACGTAACTAGGTAGTAATATCTCTTTTACAGAAAGTGATGTCAATGTATGCCATCGACAGATTATTGGTCATATGGAAATCTGATCTCACTGATAAGGTAAAGTGAAACCATATCAGTGCTACTGTATGGCGGCACCATTTGGACCCTAACATAGAGCAAGTCACGAACACCATTGGTAAATACCTTGGTGTGTGCACTAAGACGACTGATGTTGAAAAACTTCCCAGACATACATACATACATACATACATACACACCAATTGTCCTTTATATGTATAAATAGATAACCCATGTAGATGGATATGCCATTAAAACAAAGGAACCAAACTTCAGGCTGGTTTTGTGCACAGTTTACAGTGGAACGCCTAGCTGCACCCTGCGGCGCACATAGCTGCATCCCACAGTGCATAGTTTGGGAACCACTGCAATAAGACAGAGTTTTTTTTTTTCACTTCGAACATACTATAATCTAAAATCAGTGAAATATACAGAGCATAATATTACTTATATCCCAACTTACAAGATGTATTTATCCTCTGTGGAAGGCACATATGTTTTTGTATACGATTTAATTAATTACTTCAAAGGTTGTCAGGTGCTCGACTCTGTCGGGATTTAGCAAACAGAATATTATATATATATATATATATATATATATATATATATATATTATAGAGAGAGAGAGAGAGAGAGAGAGAGAGAGAGAGAGAGAGAGAAAGCGTGACAGGATCTATGTAATGATGTTTCCTGCTGTCTGGAACAAATCTTGGAGACAGTACTCCATTAAAACGCAGTTGTATGGTCATTTTTCCCCTATCATACAAACCACCCGAGAAGGACGAACAAGACATTCTGGATACTGCTGGAGAAGCAAGGACAAACCCATAAGTTACGTTCTCCTGTGGACACCCACCCATAGACACTTCAGTGTGTGCCAATCAGCAAAAACATATATTAATCGGCTCTCTGTAGATTCTGGATGCTGACAGCTGTGCTGGGGTGATTTTTTCAGTTCTCTAGCAAGGTATATGTACTTATCTAGATTTCCTGGAACAGTGAAGTCTACAAAGTTCTGTTTCTCTTCTTAACTGTAACGTCTGTTTTCTGGCCTGGAGTTGATGGTCCATTCTTATATAAAAAAAATTCCACGGAATGGGGAGTCCTGCGGCATAGTGGCTTACGTGTTGGACTACGATATCGTACTAAGCGTTATTACATTTACTTCCGAACTGGTACTTTTCGAAAAAGTATGAACACCCTCATTATGGGTTGAATAATGCTGTTCTAATACTCAGGGTGGCTTTGGCATTAAATAACCAATGAAGGTTTATATGCCATTAATGCTGTTCTAATACTCAAGGTGGCTTTGGCATTAAATAACCAATGAAGGTTTATATGCCATTAATGCTGTTCTAATACTCAGGGTGGCTTTGGCATTAAATAACCAATGAAGGTTTATATGCCATTAATGCTGTTCTAATACTCAGGGTGGCTTTGGCATTAAATAAAATGAAGGTTATATGCCATTAATGCTGTTCTAATACCAGGGTGGCTTTGGCATAAATAACCACATTAAATAACCATATGCCATTAAAACAAAGAATGAAACCAAAGAAAGAAACCAAAATCCCAGAGAACTGTGTGTCTCTCATTTTTTAAGTGGATGTTCTGATCTGTGCATTTAACATTAGTCTGTGTGGTAAAACATTCAGTGTTTTGCACAGTTCCCAGTAGATCACTTTTCCCTTCCCAATCATGTATGCTTTCACTTCCTTAATTCACTTATGTGATCAACTGTCTCATTTCCCCCTCTTCGCTTAGACTACACTTTTCCTGAGTTTGTATTTTCATTTAACTGGTAGTTTTCACAGGTCTCACCTCAGATCACCAGGACTCTAGATGATTTTAGCAGTGTTGTACGCTGGACGATCTCAATTCTTACTCGGATCTCCAGTCAAGTTCATGTTCTACTGTTGTGGGTGTGTGTGTGTGTGTGTGTGTGTGTGTGTGTGTGTGTGTGTGTGTGTGTGTTTATTCTAATTTATTTT
>CM042172.1:61605588-61608088 GCA_023376005.1 Doryteuthis pealeii | reverse complement strand
CGATGACCCATGGTCGAAAATGAAAAATAAAAACAATAAAATAAATATTCCTATTTGTCTTATCACTTTTTTTCACACACAAACACACACACACACACACACACACACACATATATTATATATATATATATATATATATATATATATATATATATATATATATTATATAAATTATCATAAAGGTACACGCGATAAACGGTTGCTCAACCGTTTATCGCGAAAAAAACACACATGCGAAATCGACTGCAATTAATCTATATCTTGATTAATCCAATGGATTTAACCCTGAAGGTCCTTATGGTGAAACTCGACTAGGTTATTACCATGTACCTTTATCATAATAAATTTTCTCTATTAACGTATTGAGCACTTTATATTTATTATATCGCTCTTATCATTTTGAAACTTGAATCAACTAACCACTGTGACCATTTTCACCGGTAATCACTTTTTCCACAAATACATATATATATATATATATATATATATATATATATATATGAAGTGAACAAACAATGAGCTCGAAATGGCGAAGGCCGACAATTTTTGGGAGATTATCTACTTAATTAAAGTCATACCTAATTTGTTAATTGATTAATTATAATTAAATGAATCAGGCGTGCATATCGGTTTAAATGTAAAGCGTAAACAAATCGAGAAAAAGTCGATCTCAGTATGTACATTTCAGCCTATTAGGCTTCATCAGCTGAGCTATAGACAGTGCAGTGCTTTGTGCGTGATTCGAACCCTACCTGTAAAATATATATATATATATATATATATATATATATATATTATATAATGTGTGTGTGTGTGTGTGTGTGTGTGTGTGTACGATATATGTTTGTGGGGGTTGTTATTAAATACGCATGTAATATATACGTGCTCATGCATACATGTTATGAATGTATATGTACACGTATTTATGTATAGGTAAATATAAATGTCCTGTGCCGCTAAGAAACATAGAGATCAAGAATGGTACCGCGGTTTTGTAGCAAGTAGGTTGAACTTGCTAAGCCCAAATTACCTGATTTTCAATTCCGAGTTTTTTCCTTTTCCTTGACGGGTTGCCTGGCTAAGACCAAAGAGATTAGTCTGACCTATTTCCCCTAGTTTATAGCAGGGACAGTCAGAGGGTCATTGCCTCGAAGTTAAAACGCAGACAGCCTCGTCGAAGATTTCAATTTGGCTCACTGATAACCGTTACGACACGCGCCTCTAACATAAACGTATCTTAGTGTGTAGGACTAAAAGTATCTTCTTGCAACTTATCTTTCTCACTCCGACCTTCTATGACCCAGCACATTTCATTCACCTATCATGTTTCGTTTTTGACATCGTGGGGGGCATGATACATGTCACCATGGTGTTCATGTCAGCCAATAGACACTGAAAATGATATTAATAAACAACTGTGTTTATTTGTGTGTGTGTGTGTGTGTGTGTGTGTGTGTGTGTGTGTGTTGTGTTTCTGTCAGTAGGTCTGTGTGGTCAAAACCCTCTCTTTTGCTGTACTTGAGAATTGGGGAAAAATGGAAGGTCTAACAAAATATATATATACCGACCCCTCTACACGAGCAGGGTGCGACACAAGGCCAATTTCTTAAGCGGAGCTTAACAGGTTTGAATATCAGAGTTTCCTTCTCCTAGACTGGCTAAAGATCCCAGTCCGCCTTACTATTTAACCAGAGCTGGAGGGAGAGTAGTTGGATGCGTACGTTTCCCAAAGGTATTAGTTTAACAGGTTTTAATTTAGTGTTTGAATTCATGACTAAAGAGCCCAGCCTGCCCTTCTATTTATCCATATCTGGAGGGAGAATGGGATTCATACCTTTCCCAAGGGTTTTAGCGCTATGTGAAATGCAAACAGCTTGGTCCAGGAATTGAATTCGGGACGACGAGTCCATTATCCACGACAATATATACAGGGTCTATTAGAAAGAATGTTTTTGGTTATTTATTAAGCTTTGCTTAGTTGTGGCACAAGGCCTGGTGTATGGGGCACGCAGTGAGACTCGAACTCACAAGTGATTATTTGCTAGTCTAACTTGCTAACAATTACAACAAATGGGGTGACCGTAACCGTCCACCTGACAATTTGTATTCAAACTATCTTAACTTCTTTTTACCACAGAAAATTCTTACAATCTGCTCATAAAATATTAGAAAGTTACATAATTTGAATTCGTATCTATACTAGACTGAAACATATCATCATAAACATCATCATCATCATCATCATCATCATCATCATCAGGCAGTACGTATATCCATGCCCCTCTCTCTCTTCTCTCTCTCTCTCTCTCTCTCTCTCTCTCTCTCTCTCTTCAACCTTCCCTATCGATCTTCGCTCCTGGTAGGTCCTCCTCACGGCAATCCTATATCTCAAGTAGGTGTGGCGCTCCATCTCAGACGCAAAACACAATCTTCTTGGTCTAGCGGTAGTGAAAAGGGGATAGACTCCCTCGCTGATTGGCTGATACCGATTTTAGGCCAC
>CM042172.1:61583088-61600588 GCA_023376005.1 Doryteuthis pealeii | reverse complement strand
ACCACTATAGACGAATGAAAAGTGGGAAGTCAGTGGTTTCACAAGTCGTCTAGTTATAATGCAACAACTACAATTGCAAGTCAATTCATTAGTGTAGTAAGGTCTAATCTGACTCTCCAATCATTTTAACATTGTATCAGACTGGATAAAGCTATCACAAGTAAGTCGTCAGGATGGCCTAAAGTCGGTATCAGCCAATCAGCGAGGGAGTCTCTCCCCTTTTCACTATCACTAGACCAAGGAGATTATTTTAGCGTCTTACTGGGACAGTTTGTGTGATAGGAGGTAAGTGTCCATACACCTACTTTTATATGGGCCACAAAACTAGATATACGCACGAAACACCAAAAGTTATACCTACCATCAGATCCTTACATTACGGCCCAGATCACTGTACAACTCATACGCTAAGTTGGCGAGGGCCGGTATCAAACTAGGAACCTTGTAGTTTATAGCTGAACGCTCTACCGACTGAGCAAACCCGGCCCATATCATAAACGATTCTTATTTCTTTATAATGAATATATTTCCCGCCCAAAATTTTATATTTTTCTTCCTTCCCAATTCAATTTCAATCTTCTTCTTTTTTTTAACATCTGTTGATTTCATCTTGTTCAAGCACTTAATGATTGTCTACCAATAGCGGCCCCTCTCTTATTCTTCGCTCAGCTTCAGAAGACCACCTTTCGGGTTTAGGTGGGTACATCCGAAAATCATGGGGGTTGCTTGTACTAAGAGCTGCCGTTTTTCTCGTTATGAACTAGTGGCTAACACGGCCAGTTTTTTTAAAATTGTTATAGACAACTTAATAATAATAATAATAATAATATAATAATAATAATAATAATAATAATAATAATATGAACGAGGAGGGAACAAAAACGGAAAGGCAAGTATTAACTTTCTTTTAACTTTTTATGGATCATTTAGAAAGGTCTTTAAATAAGACATCCCCATTACACCCATGGTATTTTTTTTTTTTATTTTGCTGGGGTAGGTGGCGTGACGGTTAGCAGCTCAGAAAATGGAACCGGTGAGCCAAGTTCAAAATTACGATCGATGCTGCGGTCATTTCGCACTGTGTCGCATGGGATACGATTTACCCATAGCTGGAGGGAGAATAGTTAGAAGCATACCTTTTCTATGCAAAAGACATGGATCCAAATCCCTCAATCTACCCTCAGCTCTGGGGAGAAATAGCAAGGTAGATTGGGCGGTAGGCAATAAATCTTGGAAAAGGAAAATTTTGAAATCAAAGTGTTGAAAAATTTACTGGAAATCACTCAACTCTTTCTACTAACAGAATTATTTATCCAACCCGTTCGCCATGGGCAGGATATGACACAAAGTAAAGGTTTAAGAGGAGTACAGCTGGGTTTGAATTCAAAGTTTTCATTCTCTTAGAATGTTTATTTAGTCAAGGCTAAAGAACAAAGTTTGGCCAACTACTCGGTCA
The DNA here is from genome assembly GCA_023376005.1 of Doryteuthis pealeii. Classification (NCBI taxonomy): domain Eukaryota; kingdom Metazoa; phylum Mollusca; class Cephalopoda; order Myopsida; family Loliginidae; genus Doryteuthis; species Doryteuthis pealeii. The sequence continues at coordinate 61,599,132 of CM042172.1, read as the reverse complement.
ATGCTGGGAGAAGAACAGATGGGTTCATGCCTTCTCCAAGGACAACAACATGAAATGAAACGCAAACTGCCTCGTCCAGGATTTCACTTCATACAACGATCGCGGTTACATCATGTGTTCTGTGTGAAGTCATATTTAAGGTAATGTGGTTAGAAATGGTTATGGGCAGTCACCGTGGTGTAGTGGTTAACATAGTGGACAGCGTCATCGTAATAAGTGAATTCGAACTGCAGATGCGCTATTACGATTACTATTGGGTAATTACCCTCGGGAAAGGTATCCATCCCTCACGGCGTTGGGATAAATACTACTACTACTACTGTTTTTTCTACAAGCATGGCTTTGGCATTGAATAATCCACAAAAGTTGATATGCCATTAAACAAAAAAAACATACCAAACCAAAGGTTATGTAAAGTAAATGTATCACTTTTGGTGTTTCGTGCGTATATCTAGTTTGGTGGCCATGATACTATGCTAAAAAAAGTGCTTGATGAACAAACGATGATCGGAAGCATGTCGAGCTAAAAAAAAAAAGAAAGTTTTGTACTGCTTTGATCCAACATTACCTTCAATTACACTTCATTCGTTATCTTCCGAACAGAAGATGGGGAAATGCAAATGAACTTATCATTTAAAAAGTCATTATCTTTATTGACTGATCTTCTTGCGTAGAGCTTGTAGCGTAACGATTATCGTCGCTGAAAATATAATCGGCGACCCGATTTCAAATCCTGGATTCGAGCTATTTTAAATGATAACAACTGAACTTGTGTCACATCCTGCTGAAAGATATATATATATATATTATATATATATATATATATATATATATATATATATAGGGTTAAATTTTATTATTGCTGGAGAAAAGATTTTAGAGGGCTCAATTACTTCTGTAAGAGCTGTATTTATTTATTTATTCAATGTCACTTTTTCGGTGTTATTCGTCATCAGAGACGTCTCTGATGACGAATAACACCGAAAAAGTGATATTCAAAACCAATGGTTAGACAGACTTTCATTTGTATTAGTTAAATTGAATAAATAATAAATAAATAAATATTATATATATATATATGTGTGTGTGTGTGTGTGTGTGGTGTGTGTGTGTGTGTGTGTGTGTGTGTCAATACGAAGCTTAGAATACGATGAACGTACAATGGTCTGCCTCGTAGGAAATGGACACAGTGAGACGAGTTCAATTCCTGGACGAGGAGGTTTGCATTTCACATAGCGCTGATACCCTTGGGGAAAGATATCAATCCAACGACTCTTCAATCAGCTATGGGTAAATATTAGGGCGGACTCAAATCTTTAACATTGGCAAGGCAACCAGTCCAGGAGAAGGAAAGCTCTGAATTCAAACCTGTTAAACTACACTTAAGAAATTGACCTTGTGTCACATCCTGCTCGTGCGGATGGGTTGCTTTATATATATATATATATATATATATATATATATATACCAACCCCTCCCCAAGAGCCCAGTCTGCCCTACTATTTATCCATAGCTGGAGGGAGAGTAGGATTCATACCTTTCCCAAGGGTATGAATATATATATATATAGTATCCTCAGATACCGTGTTTCGACTTAACAAGTCTCTTCAATGTGGCTATACATTTGTAAGCTACCTACAGCCCGGGAGATAAGCCAAATCGATTCAGTATTAGTCGGACAGATTAACCACTTGGCTGTCGTCACCTACAAAATGCAAAGGGATTTTAACTGCACACATCTGTATGTATGTAAAGGCGCCACAAGAATGCTCCATCTTTTTATTGGAGGCATTATGTTTACGCTTTAGTTGGTGTCGTCAGCGAATCGCTCAAAGTGCTCATCCAGAGAGATGGGGAGCATATATATATATATATATATATATATATATATATATATATATATATATATATATATATATGAGGTTAAGTAAACAAACAAATGTGTTTATTTTTATATGGCTTTAACCAGACAATTTTTTGGGGGATATGTGCTTAATTGAAGTCATACCTAATTTTGAAAATTAATTAGTTAATAATTAATGAATTTAGGCGGCATATATGTTCAAATGTAAGGCTAAAAACCGAGAAAATGTCAATCCTGAATGTACATTTCGACCTATATATATATAATATATATTATATATATATATATATATATATATATACTAGCAAATATATGCACCCTCCGGGTGCAAGTATTTAAGTTTTAATGTAATAAGATATATTAAATTAGAAAAACTAATGAAAAACTAATGAAACTAAAGACGAATTCAGATTTACAAAAATTTAAACAGAGGGGGGTATAATCGACAAATAGAACAACTGAAACTTACTCTTCCCTCACACCCGTCTTTCATTGCTAAATGTTTCTAACTTAATCATTTAGTTAAAATAGGAAGTACAGAATAAAATGACAGTAATTTCTTATTGTTAATTGATTTTTTTTCAGATTCATTGAAGAGAATTTTTGCTCATATTCATTAAAATAAAACCAAACAATTAGAAATAATAATAATAAGTACATATTTATTAAAGTCAAATTTTTAATATCAATATGCAAATTAGCCTTCCCATTCACACTGTAAACCGCTATTTTGTTGTATATATATATATATATATATTTAGTGTTGAGGTTATGGATCGGCTGTCAGCTTGGCAGTCCGGTTTCAAATCACGCACAGGGCGGTCTTCCGATCTATAGCTCTGCTGATGAGGCCTAATAGGCCGAAATGTACATACAGAGATTGATTTTTCTCGATTTGTTTAGCCATACATTTAATAGGTATTCCCGCCTAATTCATTATTAATTAATTAATTTCTAAATTAGGTACGACTCCAATTAAGCACTTATTCTCCCAAAAATTATCGGCAAAAAGCCATTCTAAACAAACCTTGTTTACAACTTATCATATATATATATATATATATACAATTGCATGTTATTAGATATGTCCAACATTATCAATAATGTAAAACAATTTTATCAATAATTGTGGTTTAAATAGAAATAGAATCATGGAGAATGTGACTTAAATAACTAAGAGAATTGTGACTTGTGTAGTAATATGGTTTCGGTTACAGACAGAAATACACACAATCTCCATTATAATAAGATATATATATATATATATATGAATATAGTTGTGTTTTTATCTTTTTACTTGGTGTATGTTTGTATAAAATACCTTTTTCTGCTCCAGAACTTGTAAGGATCCTGAGAACTCATCACAAATTTTAGTACCCTTTTTTTATTCTATTTTTTCCTTTCTTTTTCGTTCCCTTTTGCTATTGTTTTTATTTGTTTGTGTTTTTGTTGTTTTTTTTCTTCCTTTCTCCATTTCTCTATTGGCCTGAAAAGGTGAAGGGCAATGTTATTCGTCTGCTAAACAAAACAAGTCCCCTACTGTGAGACAAAAACCGCAAGACCACAAGAATATCACAAGAAGAATGGTAAGATTGAAATGTGCAAGTGGGCCTGGCAGTGAAGATAATGGTCGTAGCAGGATTTGCAGAGATGTCTGGAAAATGAATTACAGACATGAAACAATCGCGTACACATCACACACACACACACACACACACACACATATATTATATATATATATATATATATATATATTATATTATATATATATATATATATATATATAATATAACAGGACGTATATACACACACATTTAAAGATACTTTAATAACATCATAATATTCGGAACTCTAGCGTGACACTTACGTGCTTGATGAACAAACGATGATCAGAAGCATGTCGGGCTAAAAAAGAAATAAAAAGAAAGTTTTTGTACTGCCTTGATCCAACATCACATCTAACCCTCAATTACATTTTCATTCGTTATCTTCCGAACAGAAGATGGGGAAATGCAAATGAACTCATCATTTAAAAAGTCATTATCTTTATTGACAGAAAAGTAGAAAATGAAATCGCCGACCCGATTTCAAATCCTGGACTCGAGCTATTTCAACGTTGTCAAATCGACGTCAAAATTAAAACGGAAAATTTTGACGACGATTTACAACACATCAAACGAAATTTTGAAATTAAAATTAATTTTGAAAATCCGATTAAAAATACTTGACTTTTTCTTTTTTTTTTTTTTTTTTTTTTGGTAAGTCAAGTTAGTAATTGTTTTATTTCATTTATTTAACGAATCTTGAAATATTTTCTAAACTAAAATATTCATGTGCAGTTTTCACTAGCGCTAGACCAAGGAGATTATTTTAGCATCTGAGGTGGGGCGCCACACCTACCATCAGCTCCTCACTTTACCGCACAGATCCCTGTGCTACTCATACGCTGAGTTGGCGAGGGCCGATATCGAACCAAGAACCTTGTGATTCCTAGCCGAACGCTCTACCGACTGTGCTAAAGCGACCCTCACAAATCTAAGAAAGTCAATAACAATGGATAGAGCAATTTCTCACCTAAGAGAAAGCATTATTTTTGCACTCATATTGACTTGTACACCTCGCATGTATTTCCCAATACCTCCACCTGTGTAGGATGTTTGGTTTGGTTTGGTTTGTGTAGGATGTGAGGCATGGTTATTTCTTACGTATTAAGAGTTTAACAGGTTTGAATTCAGAGTTTTCTCTGGGCTGGTTGCCTTACCAAGGTTAAAGAGCCCACTCTGCCCTCCTATTTACCTATAGCTGGAAAGGGAGAATAATGGATGCATATCTTTCCCAATAGGTACATATCGTGGTGATTATGAACTTTTGTTTAGTAAATTAGGGTGTCCCAGACAAAACAGAACCCACAAATTTTGTAATAAAACTGTTAATTTTCCCATTAAAGAAATAAATTAGGGTTTAGGGTACAAGCTGACCCAGAAAAAACAGAACCCAAATTATTTATTTATTTTCCCATTAAACTAACCCTAAACTCTAAACCCTAAACCCTAACCCTAATTTATTTGTTTAATGGGAACATTAACAGTTTTATTACAAAATTTGTGGGTTCTGTTTTTTTCTGGGACACCATAATTTACTAAACAAAAGTTCATAATTACCCATATCGTGATGTGAAATGCAAACAGCTATATCCAGGAATTGAACCAGGATCGCCGAGTTCCTATCCTACGACGATAGCCATCACACACACACCACACGCCATATGTATTTATGTAGTGCTCGGAAAAATAAGCACCAGCAAATTTATAATAATAATAATAATAATAAATAATAATAATAATAATAATAATGATGATGATGATGATGATGACGACGACGACGATGATAATAAATAATAATAATAATAATAATAATAATAATAATAATAATATGGAACATGAAAGTGAAAGTGATACCAATTGTAGTTGGTGCACTTGGAACAGTCCCAAAAGGATTAGAAAAGGGTGTGGAAAGTTTAGAAATCAGTGGAAGGATTGAAACCATTCAGAACACTGCACTGCTGCAATCTGCCAGAATACTCAGAAGAGTCCTGGAGACCTGAGGAGACTTGCTGTCACTCAGACTCCAGTGAAAGACCATCAGCTAACACTGATGTGAAAATTCAAAAGGAGATAATAATAATAGTATCCTTTCAGCTAGTATATTAGGTCTGAGACCTGTCAGCTGTTCCTTATAAACATTCATCGTAATTCCACAGAATATTTATAATTTTCCACAGATTATCCAACATTGCCTTGAAGGAGTTTAGAGATGAGGCATTCACTATTGATGACGGTAGTTTATTCCATGTATTCACCACTCAGTTGCTGAAATAATTTTGTCTTTCGTTTGCTTTACAAGATTTTTTAAGGAGTTTTAATTTATGTCCCCTGATATTGACTTACATCTTCACAGTAACGATGATATAGTCGTTGTCAGGAAAGTATTTTCCATGTAATCCACAGTAATCCCTCTTTCACCGGCCCGATTTGCACGGAAGAACGTTTGCACGGAAGAACGTTATTTCGTGATTTGACACTAACTTCGCTGTCGCTACGGCTGAATAACTTTAAAATATTATCTTATGAAGCACTGTTACGGTATATTATATGGATAACATTTGTTTGTTTTTTAGCGGATGGTTCGATTTCCAATAAGGTTAACATTGATAATAAAAGTGTCGCTGCTGAGAACGATTATAAAAGTTATCAATAAAACATATATGTGCATACACAGACTCACGTATATAAGTAGACAGGCTTTCAATTATACACAGGTGTACTCCACAACATTTAAGTTTTCACCTCATAATCTCTCACTCTCTCTCTCTCTCTTTCTCTCTCTCTCTCTCTCTCTCTCTCTATATATATATATATATATATATATATATATAATTTATGTATGAGTAGTGGCTTACCGGTGGGTACGGGTATGATCGTTGGGAGCGCACAGAATCCAGGGGTTAAGACCGTGAAAAAAACAAATACAAAGTGCTCTCTAACCAAACCAAACCAAAACAAACCAATAAATAATTTTAATCTATTTTACTTATTTAACCACTCTCACGCCCCGTAATCTACCCTTTATTAAACAACAATTGAAAAATTAATTCCCACAAATTAATTCACATTTTCCAGTTCAATAAACAAAAACAATTTCCGGTGAGATTTTCAAATTTTTGTAAACAAGCGTCTATCTGTAACGATAAGATCCATTCCAACAGACATACGTGGTATCAACTGATATTAATCGAAAACTCGATTAATTCAGCGGATGTAACCCTGACGATTCAGATGATGAAACTCGAGTAGGTTACTTTATATCCATTTCTTATATATATATATATATATATATATATATATACTGACGTACACTCATACACATATATAAATTAAATTAAAACGGAAAATTTGTTGGTGGTCCCCCATGACAGTTTAACTACAGTCTATTTTGTGTAGGTGATTAGAATGACGGTAATAAAAATGGTGGGATGACGTTATTAGCATGTAATATTGTTTTATACACATTCTGGGTATATATCTCATAGAGAGGGGGTAATCCGTAGTTGTGTATCTATTCTCGAAATGAGGGACACCCGTGGGTTTGTCCTCCGATTTAATCTTCTTACTTGTGCACTTACCTTTTGAATAGCCCTTTCTTACTTTCTTATGAAAGATATCCGTTGTTATATGAACTTTTTGAAAATTGGGTTACGGTTTAGGGGTTTGGGGATTAAGGTTGTTTTTAATTACCTATTGCTTAAAAAACACAACAAAAAACACAAAATTACTATACATTTAATTAACCATTGAAATTAATTATTAAACCAACCCAACATTAGTCTCAGTTGTTTTTGTTAGTATTGCAATGTATAATTTCAATTAAACTTGGTTTTTGAAAAATATGTTTCAACATTAAATGTACTAGCAAATATATGCACCCTCCGGGTGCAAGTATTTAAGTTTTAATGTAATAATATTGTATTAAATTAGAAAGGCTAATGAAACTAAATAGAAATACAGATAAAAAGATTTGAAACAGAGGGAGTATAATAAAAGATTTGAAACAGAGGAGTATAATAAAAAATGGAACACTGAAACTTACTCTTCCATCACTCTCGTCTTTCATTGTTATTTTTTCTAATTTAAGTATTTAGTTATAAGAGGCAGTAAAGAATAAAATGACAGTTATTTTATCTTGTTAATGGATTTCATTTAAGATTCATTGAAGAGATTTTTGCTTATATTCATTAAAATAAAAAAACAGTTAGAAATCAATAATACTAAGCACATATTTATTAAATTCGATTTTTTAATATTAATATGCAAATTAGCCTTCCCGTTCCATTGTAAAGCGCTATGTTGTTGTATATATAAATATAATTGCATGTTGTCAGTATGTAGACATAGTTAACAGTATTAATAATGTAGGACAATTTTATTAATAATTGAGGTTTAGATAAATATAAAATCATGGAGAATGTGATGTCAATAACTAAGAGAATTGTGACTTGAGTAGGAGTATAGTTTCGGTTACAGACAGAAAAGCACACAATCTCCATTATAATAAGATAGTAATTTGGGTATTTTTTCCGTTTTAATTTTCCGACCAATTTGCAAGTTTATCCTAATAATCTTATTATAATGGAGATTGTGGATTTGTCTGTCTGTAACCGAAACTATATTACCATACAAGTCACAATTCCCTTTGATATTTACATCACATTCTCCATGATTTTATTTTTATTTAAACCTCAATTATTAACAAAATTGTTTTACATAATTAAGACTGTTGACCATATCTACATACTAATAATATGCTATTGTATTTATATATACAACAAAATAGTTGATTACAGTGTGAATGGGAAGGCTAATTTGCATATTGATCTTTAAAAAATGATTTTAATAAATATGTGTTTAGTATTATTGATTTCTAATTGTTTGGTTTTATCTTAATGAATATGAGCAAAAATCTCTTCAATAAATCTTAAAAGAAATCCATTAACAAGAAGAAATAACTGTAATATTATCCTTTACTTCCTATTTTAACGAAATAGTTAAATTAGGAACATTTACCAGTGAAAGACGGGAGTAATGGAAAATGATGGAAGAGTTAGTTTCAATGTTGTTCTATTTGTTATTATATCCCCTCTGTTCCAAATATTTTTATCTGCATTTTTATTCAGTTTCCTTAGCCTTTCTAACTTAACATGATATTTCATCATATTAAAACTTAGATACTAGCACCCGGAGGGTGCATATATTTGCTAGTAATAATAATAATAATAATAATAATAATAATAATAATAATAATAATAATAATGGACGCTTCAAACGACAAATAGAAGAGGTTGCACATGGAAAGACTTGAACTTGGTTAAGAAAAGGAAACCTCAAAAGAGAAACTGAATCACTTATAATTGCTGCACAAAATAATGCCATAAGGACGAACTATATCAAAGCGAAAATTGATAAGACCCAACAAAATAGTAAATGTAGACTTTGCGGTAATAGAGATGAGACTGTAAACTATATACTCTGCGAATGTAGCAAACTAGCACAACGAAAATACGAAACTAGACACGACTGGGTTGGGAAGATGATCCACTGGGAATTATGCAAAAAAATTAATTTTGACCATGCAAAAAAATGGTATATGCATAAACCAGAATCTGTTCTTTGAGAACGAAACGCATAAAATTCTCTGGGACTTTGATAAAACGGATCACCTTATCCAGCAAGAAGACCAGACCTAGTGTTTGATAAACAAAATAGAAAGAACTTGTCAACTGGTGGATTTTGCATGCCAGCAGATCACAGGTGAAGCTAAAGGAAAATGAAAAAATAGAAAAATATCTGGACTTGCCAGAGAACTAAAAAAATTATGGAATATGAAAGTGAAAGTGATAGCAATTGTGTTGGTGCATTGGAACAGTCCCAAAAGCATTAGAAAAGGGTCTGGAATTTTTGGGAATCAGAGGAAGATTGAAAACCATTCAGAACACTGCACTGCTGCAATCTGCCAGAATACTCGAAAGAGTCCTGGAGACCTGAGGAGACTTGCTGTCACTCAGACTCCAGTGAAAGACCATCAGCTAATGCTGATGTGAAAACTCAAAAGGAGCAAATAATATAATAATAATAATAATAATAATAATAATAATAATAATAATACGGTTAGAGTCGTAGGAAATAGACACGTCGACCCGGGTTTAAATCCTGGACAGGGCTGTTTGCATTTCACAGAGCATTAATGACCTCATGAAAGGTATGCATCCAACTACCCTCCCTGCAGCTATGGGTAAATAGTAGAATAAACTACGCTTTTTTAACCTTGGCTTGGTAACTAGTCTAGGAGAAGTAAAACTTTAGATTCAAATCTGTTAAACACCGCTTAAGAAATTGACCTTGTGTCAAAACCTGCTTGGGTGGAGAGTTTGGTAAATATATACAGACAGACAGACAGACAGACAGACACGTACACACATACACTGACACGCTTATTTTGATGTTTATTATCATCGAAAATGGAATCGGCGTCCCTAGTTCAAATCCTGGACGAGGCTGTTTGCTTTTCACTTCACTCTAATGCCCTTGGGAAAGGCATCAGTCCATCTCTTCTCCTTGACAGATATGGTAAATAGAAAGACAGACTGAGTTCTTTAGCTTCGATAAGGCAACCAGTCTTGGAAAAGGAAAATTCTGAATTCAAACCAGGGCAAACTTGCAAATCGTCGTCAAAATTAAAACTTAAAATTTTGACGACGATTTGTAACACATCAAACTAAAGTCAGGTTAGTAATTGTTTTATTTCATTTATTTAACGAATCTTGAAAATATTTTCTAAACTGCGCATAAATATTTTAGTTTAGAAAATATTCAAGATTCGTTAAGTAAATGAAATAAAACAATTATTAACATGACTTACCCCCCCCAAAAAAAGTAAAGTATTTTTGAATCGGATTTTTTGAAATTAATTTTAATTTCAAAATCTAGTTTGATGTGTTGCAAATAGTCGTCAAAATTTTTTCGTTTTAATTTTGACGACGATTTGAAAGTTTAGCCCAAACCAGTTGTATTCCGCTTAAAATTGACCTTGTACCAAATCCTGTCCGAGATAGAAGACGTACGTACAGAGACTTTCAAATTAAATGTACAAGCTCACCCACTCTTATAAGGACACATGCACTGGCATAAAGACACACGGACACACAGACACACAGACACACAGCAAATACATTCGCAGATAGGCACTCAAATAAGAGACACAGAAGCACATATATACACATAAGCTCTAGTGTTAAAACACATCATACATCCTTACACGGTAAAGCGTACAGACACACACATATCTATACGTGTCCATACGTATATACTCACACGCAACAGCGTGCAAATATACGCCTACGCATATGCGCACGCAAACACGTACATACATATACACGCAAAGAGACACGCAAAATATATAACTACTATTTCAAAGGCAACCGGCTAGTTGAGTATACACGAAGTGGCCGATGGGGCAGACGAGACAAAGCCAGTGTATGGTATGCGAGGGGGTGGGTTGGGGAGACCGGCATGGTTAAGCCAATTTCCGGTTCGCCTTGTCAGTCCATTTACCCTTTGATCTGTAGACAGCCAGTAGCCCAAACATCCCAAAGTCCACCCGACAGACCTGTTGGCCTCTCAACCTAACCATTAGACATTACTGTCCACCATTGCATTCTCGTAGAGGTTGTGAATTCGCTTATTATTATTAAAAGGGAACAAGGGAAGAAGAAGAAGGCTTTGGAGGTGCGGTTGCTTTTTTTTGATGAGTGGGGGAAGGCGAGGTAAACAAGCAGGCCAGTTACGTGATGGACAGCAAAACTGGGAGAGAGAGAAAGGAGAGAGAGAGAGAGTGGTGTGTGTGTGAGAGAGAGTGAAAGGGCGAGAGAGAGGGGTGGAGAGAGTATTCGGCCTAGAAAGATAGGTCAATGAGTAGAGATATACTGTCTGTAGGTGTGTAGTAGATAAGCCAAGTTGAATAATGGAGAGGAAAATATGCCGCTTCATAGATAGATAAGTACAGTATCACCAATAAATAAGTACACTCTAAATACGCGGGTGGTGTAGTGGTTAACGTGCTGGACAGCGACGTCGTAGTGAACAAGTTTGTGCTATTCGCAGAGTTCCGTCCCGGCCTTCTGCCTTAAAAAACGCTAGACGGTGATAGGTCAAAAAACAAACCCACCCATGAATGAAGTCCCTAGCTGAAGTGGTGCCTGTTATATATGAAAAAATAAGCGCGTGGTGTAATGGTTAAAGTCATGGGAAATGGACTCGTCGCCCCGAGTTCAAATCCTGGACGTGTAATTGCATTTCACTTAGCGCTAATACCCTTGGGAAAGGTATGAATCCTACTCCCCCTCCAACTATGGGTAAATAGTAGGGCAGATTGGGCTCTTTAACCATGGCTAGGTAACCAGTCTAGGATAAGGAAAACTCTGAATTCAAACCTGTTAAACTCCGCTTAAGAAATTGACCTTGTGTCACATTCTGCTCATGCGGAGGGGTTGGTAAATATATATATATGAAAAAATAATTTGTCGATTGAAGGCGTTTTTATCGACAATATTTTTTTTTTTTGTTTGAAGGCGTTAAAAGTAAACCATATTTTAAAGGGTTAAAATATTTACAGTTTGCTTGTCGAAAAAAGACTGGAGGTGGTAAAATATCACATTATTTTTTTGGGAAAAACGCCTTAAGCGCTGTTTTTTGTGTTATTTTTTGTTTTTTTGTTTTTTGTCTTACTTTTAACGCCTTCAATTAATTTGTCGATAAAAACGCCTTCAATCGACAAATTATTTTTTCATATACAGGCACCGCTTCATGCGTTGGGTTTGTTTTTTTACCTATCACCGCCTAGCGTTTTTTAAGGCAGGAGGTTGGGATGGAACTCTGCGAATAGGGCCCAAGTTTTGAACTCCTATTGCGCTATTACGTTCATTTTCAGACTAATAATATGAATTAAATATTACTACTGTTCTTCAACAAGGATGATTTGGGTATTAAATAACCCATGAAGGTTGATATACTATTTTAAAAAATCAAACACACTAAACATTTTTTGATTGATTGATAACGGCATGACAATCCGTCTAGGGATATATAATGCTTAGATCTTTGGGATGGTTCAGTCGGTAGAGTGTCGGACTAGGAACCACAAAGTTTCGAATTCGATACCGGCCCTCGCCAACTCAGCGTAGGAGTAGCACAGGGATATGTGCGGTAAAGTGAGGAACTGTTGGTAAGTGTGGCACTCCGTTTGAGATGCCAAAAAACAATCTCCTTGGTCTAGCGCTAATGAAAAGGGGATAGACTCCCTCGCTGTATGGTCGATACCAACTTTAGGCCACCCCGACAACTTTACTTTACTTATACGTTTATATTTTTATTTATAGTGCAGCTGTTTCTTAAGATTTTTTTTTTCGTAGTTATATATTAACTATTCCATTCTAATTCAAATAATTTTCAAACAGATCTATTTGACTCAAAGATAAGACCCCAAAGATGAGACTCCGGGTCAGAGTGGACCTGGGAGTGATACAAATGAATAGGTACTCCACGTTCCCCAGAGCTCTTGATCTAGAGCCTCACTATCAAATGCAGTTTAGTGTCATACACACGACATCTCCTTTTGAGAATGTGTTACCCCTCTGGTATGATACAGTCAGTATATTCTAAGCCCCACCGACGGTGTGGTTTAGATTTTTGATAACATTTTAATTTTTTTTCTAAACAAAAATTAGCAGGATTTTATCATTTCTAGTAGAATTCTGTTATATGAAACTACATTTAATTGAACTATAATTACTTCGGTATCAAATAACCCAACAAGGGTTGACATGCCGTAAATCAACCAATGGGAAAAGGACATATCGTGCATGCTTTGTGTACGCTCAGTCGGTGTGGCTGGCAGAGAAGACCCCTTAAAAAATGGGTGTCTTGGCTGTGAAAACAAAACTGCATCTGATGGTGAGGCTCCATTTCTTTGCCATCACCCCCAAGTCCTCTCTGGCCTGAAGTGGTAGTGCCTATTGAGGTATCATATATGGGTGAAATAAATATGTGGCCCGGAGCGGTAGAGTTGATTGAGGTGTCATATATTGGTGAAATAGATCTGTTTAAAAACGTTCGTATTCAGGACGACCGTGTGCACAAGAAAAACTCTTAAGAAACACAAAATTATACGCATGAACGTACAATGAATGCGATTTCCTAACCCCTAGGCATGAATTAGACGTGGTGGCATGCTGTTAATATTAATCAATCTACAGCATTGAAATTCTGGGGTTTTTAAATTATGTAATAGCTTTAAAAGACTGATTTTGGTACCAAATAACACAAGAAGGGTTAACATGCTCTAACCTAGGTCAAGTGACAAAAAGAACAAATGGATAATTAACACAGCTTAACACTTGTACCCGGTCAGAGTTAACGGAATGAGAAAAGTCTACCCCTGTGGATTGAATTAAAGGGTTCGGTTTGAAGTTCCGTAAAGGCTCCTGATTACGACATGAAGGCTCACGAGTTGGACAAGAAGGCTCCCGAGTCCGACTAGAAAGACCTGAAGACGACCGGATGGCACATCAGCTGAAGCGTTGAGTAGATAACAATAAAGTGCGGGAAAATAGTCCGAATAATCTAAGATAATATATATTTCTTATTATGTGAGTAATCAAAGCAAGTATCATAATTCTGTTTTTTTGTTTTGTTTTGTTTTTTTTTGTTTTTTAATTATATAATTGCTTTAACAGACTGATTTTGGTACCAAATAACCCAAGAAGGGTTGACATGCCGTAACCTCAGTCAAGTGGCAAAAAGAACATATTTCTTATTGTGAATAATTAACACAGCTTAACACTTGTACCCTGTCAGAGTTAACGGAAAGAGAACAGTCTACCCCCTGGATTGAATAAAGGGTTCGGTTCGAAGTATTTAATATGTATTATATTATTTAATATGTATTATTTGGATCATTCGGACTATTGAGTCCGAATAATCCAAATAATACATATTTCTTATTGTGTGAGTAATTCAAGCAAGGATTTTAACACAACAAAAAAATGTATGTTATATTAAACCAATAACTGCAGACATCATGACATAACCCAACTAATCTTTATTTGAAGCAAAACAAAGAAAACAAGGAAAGTTTTTTTTTAGGCTCATTCCAAATATGCAATGATATTGTTGGGGTATATTAAATTACCCCCAAATAAAATCTGATAAAAATCAGGCCTTAGCTGACATCAGCAATGACCCATTTTTTTCTTCTTTCTATGCAATGAACAGACAGAGTCTAATGTGATGAGCGACTCGTTTTCAGTCTAAAGGATTTTTTTAGTCGGAGAGGCTTGGATTACGCATTCACAGTTCGTTTTCCCCACTTTTTATTTTATCACAAGGGCTCCGAAAGTAATATCTGTTATTCATTTCGACAAAAATGACAACAAAGAGAAGAACCCCAATAATACCATTAGATGGACTCACAATACAGATTTTTTTTCACATAGTCAATATCATTGCTCAGAGACATTTTCGCCATTTTTTTAATGAAAAAAGAGCCTGTCTCATTCACAAGAGCATTGCTACGAGTATAGTTTCACCTATTTTATCACGTTGTACTAAAGCATGTCTTTTTAATTATTCTTCAATTAAATAGTCCCATCGTGGTTTAATGGTTAACAGACTAGTCTCGCTGGTTAGTACTGGTACTCTACGCGGAGTTCCGTCCCAGCCCCCTGCTCAAAAAACCTCTAGCCGGTGGCTGCTGAAAAAACAACACCAGCTACGATTGAAGTCCGTAGCCGAAGTGGTCACACTTGAAAAAAAAAAAAAAGAAAAAAAGAAAAAAAGAAAACAACTTAGGGCGTTTTTCCCCGAAAACCCAGCCCCAACCCTAAGCCTAACCCTAAATCCTAACCCCCCCCCAGTTAAAATTAACAGTTTTATTACAAAATTTGTGGGTTCTGTATTTTCTAGGTTACCCTGTATACAGGGTGACCCAGAAAAAACATAGACCAATTTATTTATTTTCCCATTAAACTAACCCTAAACCCCAACCCCAACACTAATCCTAACCCTAAACCTAGTTTTTTTTTCAAGTGATACCGCTTCGGCTACGGACTTCAATAATACCTGGGGGGGGGGGTCAGCAGCCACCGGCAAGCGGTTTTTCATTGAATAATGTTCCACTAGAAATGTTAAAATTCTGCGATTTTTGGTTTTAAAAAAGAAAAAAAAACCTTTTATTTGAATGTTTGAGATGAGGCTTGATGATTAGTATTATCTGTGTTATTCGGACTATTGTCCTCATTTTTATTGTTATCTGTACAACGCTTCGGCTGATGTGTCCCCGGCCTTCTTCAGGTATTTCTTGTCGGACTCGGATCGGGACAATAGTCCGGATAACGGAAATAATACTAAAAAAAAAAAACTCTTTATCGAAAAACTATTTGGTATGTACTTGGTATGGGAGATTCAATAGTTATTTTTTTATAAGCATTTCTCTCTCCATTATTCGAAATTTGCTTATCTACTACACACTTACATACAATATCTGCTCATTGGCCTTTTTTTCTAGGACGAAAT
>CM042172.1:61570588-61575588 GCA_023376005.1 Doryteuthis pealeii | reverse complement strand
TATGTTAAATTCATAGAGAGGAGGATTTGCTGCATGGGAACATCTCATCCTCATATGAACCACCCAGGCTATGTAGTTTAAAAAAAAAAAAAAAAAAAAATTGACACTACTCCATCGTCTTCGTAGACGGGGGCTGCCAATCAACCAACAATGAAAATGTGAAGTCAGCGGAGGGTCTATGTTGATATTAGCGGACAGCGAGGGAGTCTAACATCTTTTCACAGGTGATAAACCAAGGACAGTGCTTGCAGCTGAGGTTGGAGTGACACATCTACTATCATTTCCCACTTTACTATCAGATCCAAGCTGTGCTAATCTTGTGCTAAGTGGTGAGGCACGTATCGAACCCAGAATGTGTAGTTCTAGAAAGGTCAGCCTGCAACGGATTTTTCAAAAAAGAAATATTTTTCAACTATAAAATATTTTCATTTTAACAGCATGTGTGTGTTTCATATCCTTTATCTATACTTATATCGTCGGATTTATCCTTACTCTTATTTTAAAGATACTAGCAATATATGCCCTCGGGGCAAGTATTTAAGTTTTAATATATAAATATATATTAAATTAGAAAGGCTAATGAAACTATAAATGCCGAAAAAAAAAATTGGAACAGGGGGTATGATTGAAATAGAACACTTTGAAACTAACTCTTCATCATTCTCTATTACACCGTCTTTCTTGTAATTTTTAATTTAACTATTTAGTTAAATGGAAGTAAGGAATTAAAATACAGTTATTTCTTCTTGTTAATAGATTTATTTTAAGATTTTCCCGAGATTTAGCTCATATTCAATAAGATAAAACAACAATTAGAAATCATATATATAAGCTAATTTATTAAAACCTTTTTTTAAATTATATGCAAATTAGCTTCCCTTCACACTGTAAACCGCTATTTCTTTGTATATATAATACAATTGCATTTATTAGTAAGTAGATACGGTCTACTCTTAATGATGTGAAAACAATTTATCAATATTGAGGTTTGAATAAAAATAAATCAGAGGAAGTGATGTAAATAACAAAGGAAATTGTAACTTGAGTAGTAACATAGTTTCGGTTACAGACAGAAAACATCCATATATTAGATATTATTATATATATATATATATATATATATGAAAGTTACAATTTGTAAATGCTTCTGATTTTAAAAATTAAAATAAAATTAATTTTATTTTAACAGAACACCATTTTTTTTAATTTTCAGCGGTTGAATACAGCGTTCGTTTTTGTAAACAGTCTTTTAACGGATATCTTTCTTCGCTGTCTATGTAGCTCGTGATGAAGACCATATTATCGATTTGGTCGAAACAGTTTTGTTCAGCAAGTAATAACAAACTTCATTTATTTTTTCAAAATGCTAAATTTCATACTGTCGGATTAATTTCCATCGATGTTTATTATAATATATATATATTTATATAATTATATTTATATTTAGATAGATAGATAGATAGATAGATAGAGAGAGAGAAGAGAGAGAGAGAGGGGGATGTATTTTTATGAGATTTCAAAAAGGCGTGTCATTTTAGTTTAACTAATCGATTTTATCACATTATTGCCATAATAAAAGGTGCTTGCGTATGAATACAGCATATTAAGCTGTTGTGGTGGCTTTTGATATCTGCAGCAGCGGCAGAGGTTGTGGGGGGGGTAGAGAGGAATATGTAGGATGGGTGAGAGTTAGAGTTAAAGGAAATTAATAGATATAAAGTGATTGAAAAAAAGGAATAGAGAAAGAGGAGAGAAATGAGGAGAGGAGAGAGAGAGAGAGAGAGAGAAGAGAGAGAGAGAGGGGAGGGGTATGGATATGAACAAGAAATTTTAATATAGGAATACTAATGGAAGAAAAATTGAAATGATAAAAAAGTTACTTGAGATATAATGAAGAGGGAGATATAAAGAAAAGAGGGATGGAATGAGAGAGAGAGAGAGGAGAGAGAGGAGAGGAGAGAGAGAGGTGAAGGAGCGTTACTTGTTTGTTTTTTTGTTTGTTTGTTTGTTTTTTATTATATTTTAATTACTAGATTGTCTGTGTGAGGAGGAAGGTGGAAAGCCATGGTTAAAGATATATGCTACCAACAGGAATGAAATGAAAATTAATGAGGACAATGAGAGGTAGGTGTGTGTGTTGTGTGTGTGTGTGGAGAGAGAGAGGAGAGAGAGAGGAGAGAAGAGGAGGAGAGAGAGAGGAGAGAAGAGGGTTGGATATTTCAAGAAACTTTAAAGGATAGGAAGACCAATAGGAAGAAAATTGAAAAGATAAGATTTTTGAATATATTGAAGGGAGAAGGAAGAGGATATGCGAGTGAAATATATATTATATTTATATTATATATATAAAAGGGGAGAGAGAGAGAGGAGAAAGTATATAAAAGAGAGAGATAAGTAGCAATGAATAAATAAGAATACAGATAAAAGTTTTAAACGATGGGCAGTATAATAAGAAGGATTTCGAAACGAGGAGTATAATTAACAAATGGAACACTGAAACTACTGCTTCCATCACTCTGGTCTTTCATTGTTATTTTTTTTTAATTTAAGGCATTTAGTTATAAAGGAGGAAGTAAAGAATAAAATACAGTTATTTTATCTTGTTAATGGATTTCATTTAAAGATTCATTGAAGAGATTTTTGCTTATATTCATTAAAATAAAACCAAACAGTTAGAAATCAAATACTAAGCACATATTATTTAAAATTCGATTTTTTTAAATATTAATATGCAAATTAGCCTTCCTGTTCACACTGTAAACCGCTATTTGTTGTATATTAAATATAATTGCATATTGTCAGTATGTAGATATAGTTAACAGTAATTAATAATGTAAGACAATTTTATATAATTGAGTTTAGATAAAAATAAAATCATGGAGAATGTGATGTCTATAACTAAGAATATTGTGACTTGAGTAGGAATTATATTTTCGGTTACAGACAGAAAAACACACAATCTCCATTATAATTAAGATATAATATATATATTATATATATATAATAGATAAAGAAAGGAAATGAATCCGACGGTATGAGTATATATAAAAAAGATATGAAACACCACAAAATGCTGTTAAAGTGAAAACATTCTATAACTTTATAGCAAGCTCTGATGACGATTTTCATAAAATCGAAATATTGTTCAATATCAGCGAAGTTATAAAATGTTTTCACTTTAACAGCATTTTGTGGTGTTTTCATATCTTTTTTATATATACTCATATATATATAGTCAGATTTTATATATACGCATATATATATAGTCAGATCTTAGCCCTGAAGAGCATTAAGCGAAACTAATAGTAGGTTCGTCTGACTCATTAGATTTATCTTTATTATTTGCTCTACTTAGGTATTGAGCACTTTTTACTTATTAGCTATTCTCCTAGCGGTTATATGAATATATATATATCTTATATACATATATATACATATAAATTGTTTTTTCTTTTGGACAAATACTTTACCAATAGATTATTTTTTGTTGGTACGACTATCTTGGTCTTTTCTTTTTTTCAAAAAAATTTTTCTCCTCGGTTGATGTTTGGTAGTATATTTTTACAATCAAACTATTTGCTGGGTTTTTTTCTCACTGCAAGGATTTACCAACACGCTTTTTGGTTGGTTTGTTTGGTTTTACGGCATATCAACCTCAGTGGGTCATTTATGCCGATAAAGTTTTGAAATAAATCAATTATTAATGGATAATACAATTTTTTATAAACACATTTTTCTATTTAACCCATAGATGGGCAACACGCTTGGTATATTAAATTATATATATATATATATATATATATATATATATATATATTATATATACTAGCAAATATATGCACCCTCCGGGTGCAAGTATTTAAGTTTTAATGTAATAAAATATTGTATTAAATCAGAAAGGCTAATGAAACTAAATAAGAATGCAGATAAAAAGATTTGAAACAGAGGGAGTATAAAAAAAAAATAGAACAACTGAAACTTACTCTTCCATCACTCTCGTCTTTCATTGTTATTTTTTTCTAATTTAAGTATTTAGTTGAAAGAGGAAGTAAATAATAAAATGACAGTTATTTCAACTTGTTAATAGATCTCATTTAAGATTCATTGAAGAGATTGTTGCTTATATTCATTAAAATAAAACCAAACAGTTAGAAATCAATAATACTAAGCACATATTTATTAAATTCGATTTTTTAATATTAATATGCAAATTAGCCTTCCCATTCACACTGTAAACCACTATTTTGTTGTATATATAAATGTAATAGCATGTTGTCAGTATGTGGACATGGTTAACAGTATTAATAATGTAAAATAATTTTATTAATGATTGAGGTTTAAATAAAATATAAATCATAGAGAATGTGATGTCAATAACTAAGGAATTGTGACTTGAATAGTAATATAGTTTCGGTTACAGACAGAAAAAACACACAATCTCCATTATAATAAGATATATATGTATATATATATATATATATATATGTATAATATATATATATATGTATATGGGGGTAATTATGTATGTATGTGCTTCTGTCTTGTGTGTGTCTGTTTGTAGAAAATGGGATATGTGTATTATGTTGCAAGTATATGTTGGCTCGGTTTTTCCTAAGCATCCATTATCTTTCTATTTAAGTCATAAATTTATGATGACTTCATGCATACAAATTGAACTCATCTTCATCTTTTCACGTCAATCTTTTCAAAAGATCCGACTTTCTTGATATATTCATGTGTGTAAGTGTGTGTGCATGTGTGTGTATATATATATGTATGTGAGGGTGTGTGTGCGTGTGTCCATGCACTTTTCTGTCCGTGTTTGGGTCGGCGCCCGTTATGATGTGCGCGGGCCTCTGACAAGCCAGGCGATATCTAGCGCCCTCTGTCGGCAATGTTTTAAGTCAGGTCCAAAAAATGACATCGGACAGATGGTCCATTGTCTTAAGTTGTTAAATAAAGAAATAATAAAATAAAAAAATGAAAAAAAAAAAATAGGG
>CM042172.1:61518088-61568088 GCA_023376005.1 Doryteuthis pealeii | reverse complement strand
CTAAGCCAAGGAGATTATTTAAATGCGTCGGAGGTAGAGCGCAACACCTAACCATCAGCCCTTACTTTACCGCATCAGGGTCCCGTGCTACTCATACCCTGAGTGGGGCGAGGGCCGTATTGACTAGAAACTTGTGAATTCCTAGCCGAACGCTCTACCGACTGAGTCAGCCATATATATAGTATATTGGAGCTTTGGCCTTGGCGTGTCCCGAAAAGAATGTGGGATATTGGAGGTTTCGGAAGGTGTTTATTTTATTGGGTGAATTCATCATCCAAGATGTTTGGGTGTGCAGTGCGGAGGGCTTAAGATGAAAAAACCTATTATATTACCTCTTTTGGTGTAACTCTCCTCACATTTCTCCCATATATATATAATATAATATATATATATATATATATGAATGAATGAAAAATAAAGTTTAGCTTAAATTTATTTACATGGGAAACAATATTAGCAACCAATGTTTTCCCTGCTACGAAATAGTTTTTTTTAAAATTTCGTTTACGTGACGAATTGCGTTAAGCAGGAATCCATTGTGAAATATGTTTCCCTAAAATAATAAAGCTAAACCTTTTATTTGTTCATTCATTCATCTATCAATCTCTATCACAGATATTGAGCATCTGCTTCTAAATAACACTGTACGTTGGAATTGCTACTGCTTTTTCAAGTAATGATAGTGCTAACCATACGCACTATAATATATATATATATATATAATATATTTTTAAGAATGAAATAGTAACCTACTCGAGTTTCATCGATAGATTCTTCAGGGTTACTTTTAAATTAATCGAGTTTACGATTAATCTTTGGTGTTATAACATGCCCGTTGGAATGGGACTTAAATTCAGTAGAGGAACGCTTGTTTGGCATGTTTATAACACCAAAGATTAATCGTAAACTCGATTAATTTAAAAGTAACCCTGAAGATCTATCGATGAAACTCGAGTAGGTTACTCATTTCCATTCTTAAATAAATTTATGCTCTACATTGTATTGAGCACTTTGTATTGTTTTTTCTCAACCTAACCTCTGGATATTGTGCGCTTCCAAACGTTCGTTCTTATACCCACCGGTAAGTTAATACTTATACATATACAAATATATAATATATATATATATATATATATATACATATCCACACAACAACACACACACATATATATATATATATAATTATAATATATATATATATATATATATATTTAACGCCAACTATCAAATCCTTAATCTGAATTGCACGCTCTTCAACGGTTATTGATATTTTTAATTGCTTGACGATCGCTAAAGCTCGTGGAAGTCCATGTGATATTTAATATCTTATGTTATTTGTAAGTAAGTATGTAATAATTCTAGAATTTAAAAAAGTTAATCAATTCTTATCAAAGATCATCAATCATCAAATCCGGTCACGCTCACAGCACGGATTCCCATGACTCCTCCCCTCTCTCTCCTCTCTCTCTCTCTCTCTTCTCTCTCTCTCTCTCTCTCTCTCTCTCCGTTCCTCTGTCATCTGCCTGGCCTCTATTATCCGCACATAGCTGGTGGATGTAGGTTTCACTGGAGAATGTCACTTATAATTTCGATGTTGCTTCTCCAGCAGTGTCCAGCATGCCTTGTTTTGTCGTACTTTGATAGCTCTGTGATGAGAGGTAAGTGACCGTACAGTTATTTTTGGGGTGCTTATTGCAGGATTTGTTCAAGTCAGCAAGCAGCATCTTTGTGCTTGTGTACTTACTCTCTATCTTTTTTTTCAAGAGCTTCGTTAAAGTGCAAGTGGTGTAACCTTACAGTAGTACTGACACTACAGCTTGGAATAATTATTGATTTATGTTATCAGAAAGATCAGATTTCTATATGATCGATAATAGCAATCTATAAAGAAAACTGATAGAATTCGTCGGAATATTCCAGATGAGGATTGATAATTTGCATTATTTGGATTTTTGGGACTGTTGTCCTCATCTTTATGTTTTATACTCCCATGTTGGGTTTATACACAAGTGTTCTTTTGTGTCAGAGGAGAGAGAGAGAGAGAGAAGAGAGAGAGAGAGAGAGAGAGAGAGAGAGGGGTATCAGAGAGATGAGATGCATAATTGCATTACTTGCTTCTTTCTTCTCTGGCCATTCGTTTTTGCTAAGTTGCCATGTTGAATTCTATCTTCTACTTCTTGTTGTTGATTTTTTTTTCTAGCTAACCATTCATTGACCAACAACGCCAAGTTACTTCTTAATCTTTTATTTATAATCTTACCTAACTATCATCGCGCGCGTGTACGTGATGTGTTCCAGTTAAGCAAGAAACGTCTCTCTTCGTCAACATCATGCCTGGAACTGGCGAGCTAACTAGCTCTCACGTGACTTCACGTGATTCGCGGGTTTTCCTGCTGTGGGGTCAAAAGGTCTCCAACGATTTGTAAATTTCCATTTACGCTACACAGTGTTGTTAATAGTCTATGCTACCATAGATTATGCAACATTTATTGTTGTATACACAACATTTCAGCCGATGTGATCTCCGGTCGAAATCAATGAGAAGTTTCCCGAGTTCGAGAAGTTTCCCGAGTTTGACAAGAAACACCTATTTATTAAGTGGTGCAGTCATACAGTAACACTTATACGGCTAAAGCTTTGAATAATTCTTGTTTTATATTATCAGAGAGATCAGAATTCCATATGATCGATTATCTGTATTTGTTGGGAAGATTTGCAGCGCAGTATTTCCTCTTTACCTTTATGACCTATGATAAAAAGAAAATTGGCCCTTCTCATCTTGTATGAAAAATACCGAATGTATTCATGCTCTACCTTCTACTAAGACACTCAGACACTTCCCATGTTCCTGTCTATGGACCTGATTGACTAGCTTGGATCGCTGTCAATCATGGCTTGGATCACACCGAGAAATTCGAGTGTTATTTTTTATCAAAACAATCAGAGTGATGCTTTCAAGTTGTCATACGTTTGTAATTACCTTTGGATTCATATAAGTATTTTCTGATCTTCTTATTGACATCTAAACACTGTGAATTCCTTATATTAGAGCGTTCAGTGTGATTGCCAAACTGCAAAACATATCTGTCAATTGCAGATCCAATGTATTTTTATAATAAAAAATAATTTCTAATCCCTTTTGATAGTAAAAATCAATTTCAATGCATTTTCATACTAAAAATCATTTCTAATGCCTTTTTATACTAAAAATCATTTCAAATAGATTTTTCTATTATAAATCATTTCCAATGCATTTTTACAATAAAAATCATTTCCAATGCATTTTTATAGTAAAAATAATTTCCAATGAATTTTCATACTAAAAATCCTTTCCAATGCATTTTATAGTAAAAATCATTTTCGGTGCATTTTATAGTAAAAATCATTTTCGGTGCATTTTTATAATAAAAATCATTTCCAATGCATTTTTTTATATAAAAAAATCATTTCCAATGCATTTTCATAGTGAAAACAATTTCCAATGTATTTTTGTATAGTAAAAGGGTTCTTTAGCCACGGTTTGACAACTAGTCTTGGAGAAGAAAAACTCTAAATTCAAACCATCTTAAAAAACTGACCTTGTGTCACATCCTGCCCGTGGCAGAGGGATTGGGTAAATACATAGAGAAAATTATTTCTACTCGCCCAAATTCTTGCTTTCCGGATGAAGTCATTCAAGGTCAAAACAGTCAGTGATTAATTGAATAATTAGTTAATTGCCAATTAATATTTTATGAGTTTATATTTCCTTGGTCAGTGCGTGCGTACTTAAGCCTACTCAAGTGTAAAGAGGAGGCAAGGAGGCGAGAGAAGGAAAGTCTTATACAGCCCATCGTAATTACGGTATGGGCAAAAAAGGCTTCTGAGTGTTAATGTTAATGATCTATGTATTAATGTGCTTGTTTGTAACAACGTACCTATCGTGACGTGTGTGTCACATCCTGTCATCACCTTAGACTAAAAATGGATCGTTCCATTAAGAAGAAGCCGTTTAAATTGAAAGGAAGTGAAATGTGAAAGAAAGGAAGGAAGTGAAATAAGTGAAAGGAAGTGACGAGGTTAAATAGAAAAGGAAAGAAAGAAAGAAAGGAATTTATGAAGAAGGAAGAAAGGGAAAAAAGAAGTGACGATTTAAAGAGAGAGAAAGAACAGAAACGAAGAAGAAAGAAAAGGAGAAAGACAAAAGAAAGAAAGAAAGAAAGAATTTATAAAGGAGGAAGGAAGAAGGGAGAAGGAAAAAAAGTGACGATTTAAAGAAGACAAAAGGAATGACAAGGAGAGAAAGAACAGAACGAGAAGAAACAAAAGGAGAAAGAAAACAAAGGAGAAAGAAAGAAAGAAAGAAAGAAAGGAAAAAGGAAGAGAAAAGAGGCGAAGAGTGAAAGGAAGAATTAAATAGAAAAAGAAAGAGATGAGTTAAAAAGGAAAAAAGGAAGAAAAGGAAGTGATGAAAGAAAGAGAGAAATAAAGCGATGAGAAGAAGAAAAAAAGGAACCAGGTATAACTTGAAAGCAAGAAAGAAAGAAAATGATGAGAGAATAAAAGAAAGAAAGAAAGAAAGAAAGAAAATTGAAGAGGGAAGGAAAGGAAGCGTGATTAAACGAAAAAGGAAGCTTAGAGTGAATAAAAAGAAGAGAGTAGTAATAGAAAGTGGTGAGTTAAAGAAGAAGGAAAAGAATAAATATATAAATGATGGAAGGAAGGAAGGAAGGAAGTGATGAGTAAAAGAAAGACAGAAAGAAAGGATTGTGGGTGAGAATGAACGGAAAGGAGAAGAAAGAAGAAAGAAAGAAAGAAAGAAGAAAGAATGAAAGAGAGTGAAGAGAAGAAAGAAACAAAGGAATTGAAGAGTGAAGAAAAGAAGAAGAAAGAAAGCAAAGAAAGAAAGAAAAAGAAAAGAGTGAAAAAAGGAAAGGAAGCGGAAGTTTCAAAGAAAGAAAATAGAAAAAATGAATGAAAGAAAGAAAGAAAGAAAAGAAAAAAGAAAAAGAAAAGAGTGAAAAAAAGGAAAGAAGCGAAGTTTAAAAAAGAAAGATAGAAAAATGAAAGAAAGAAAGAAAGAATGAAAGAAAGAAAGAAAGAAAGAAGAGAAAGAAGAAAATCGAAAAAATGAAAGAAAAAAAAGAGGGAAAAAAGGAAACGAAACGAAGAAAGAAAGAAAGAAAGAAAGAAAGATAGAAAGAAAGAAAGAAATTTCGCGCTTCTGGTATTAAGTCACCTAGTATAAATTGCATCTTATTAGTGAAGTAAATAAGTATAAGTAAGTAAGCATATTGGCGTTCGTCAATCTTTTATGCGAAAACTTATCCCCCTCTTATTTAGTCTTGTATGTAGGCAAACCACACTAACAAAAAGAAACGTGTCGGCATGACATAATATCTTACCACATTGGGTCAGGTCAGAAATTGATGATTGATTAAGTTAGGCAGGGGTCCTTCCTTCTGACTGGTAACATATAAACTAGTACAATCTGTCCCATGTTATTTAGAGATGAGAGACAGATACGGTCAAGTCAGCCATTTACCCCCATCCCCCCTGAAAGATGCGATGAAGGGATAGTGCTCAGCATGGCGACATATTGACGTGAAAAAGGTTTTTGAACTATTTACCTTATTTCATTTTCCATAAACCCATAGAGCAGGATTGTGGTGGCTGGGAGTCTATGACCTGGGTACTGAGTGGTCCCATGATTTGCAACACTCTACTTCCGTATTTAATTGGGCTAGACAGGCAGTCAGAGAGGCCCCCAACTGATCAATCGGCTGGTCATGTCAAACCTTAGCAACTATATGATTGTCCCAACAGTATTCTTCAAATTGCTCTTAAGACAAACACAGTTTGTAATATATAAGTGAATCAGGGCCAACCAATTCTTTTTAACAATTAGATATTTTTCCTTGTTTTTTAATAGAACTAGCAAATATATGCACCCTCCGGGTGCAAGTATTTAAGTTTTAATGTAATAAAATTTCGTATAAATTAGAAAGTCTAATAAGAATGCAGATAAAAAGATTTGAAACAGAGTGGGGGTATAATAGAAAAATAGAAATGAAACTTACTCTTCAATCACCACCGTCTTCCATTGCTGAATTACTTATTTAACTATTAGTTAAATTAGGAAATAAAGAATAAAATTACACTTATTTTTTCTTGTTAGTGGATTTTATTTTAAGATTCTTTGAGAGATTTTGCTTATATTCATTAAAATAAAACCAAACAATTAGAAATCAATAATACAAAGCACATATTAATAAAATCACATTTTAATATCAATATACAAATTAGCCTTCCCGTTCACACTGCAAACCGCTATTTTGTATATATAATACAATAGCATGTTATTAGTCTGTAGACATGGACAACACTAATAAAAGGTGAAGCAATTTTATTAATAATGAGGTTCAAATATAAATAAAAATCATGAAAAATGTAATGTAAAATAACTAGTAATTTTGACTCGATTAGTAATATAGTTTCGGTTACAGACAGAAAAACACACAATCTCCATTATAATAAGATGTTGAAATATTTTTCCAATAATTATCTTATATAATGGAGATTGTGGGTTAGTCTGTCTGTAACCGAAACTATATTACACTCAAGTCACAAATTCCTTAGTTATTTATATCACATTCTCCATGATTTTATTTTTATTTAAACCTCAATTATTAATAAAATTTTTTACTTATTAAAGACTGTTGACCACATCCACATACTAATAACATGCAATTGTATTATATATACAACAAAATAGCGGGTTACAGTGTCAATGGGAAGGCTAATTTGCATATTGATATTAAAAATTTGATTAAAAAAATATATGCTTAGTATTATTGATTTCTAATTGTTTGGTTTTATCTTATTGAATATGAGAAAAAATTTCGGGGATAAATCTTAAGAGAAATCCATTAACAAGAAGAAATGACAGTAATTTTATTGTTTACTTCCTATTTTAACTAAATAGTTAAATTAGGAAAATTTACCAATGAAAGACGGGAGTAATGGAAAATGATGGAAGAGTTAGTTTCAAAGTTGTTCTTTTTTTATCAATCATACTCCTCTCTGTTCCAAATCTTTTTATCTGCATTCTTATTCAGTTTCATTAGCCTTCTAATTTAACATGATATTTTATTATATTAAAACTTAAATACTTGCACCCAGAGGGTGCACATATTTGCTAGTAATAATAATGATGATGATAATAATATTATTGTAGAGTTGAAAATTAAATTTGTATAAAACAAAAATTAGTATTATTAGCGTTGTTCGGACTATTGTCCCCATCTTCATTGTTATTTGTACAACGTTTCGGCCGATATACCCTCCGGCCTTCTTCAGTTATTTCTTGTCGGACTCGGGAACCTTCTCGGACTCGGGAACCTTCTTTTCGAACTCGGGAATTTTCTTGTCGTATTGGGGAGCCATCACGAACTTTGAACCTAACCCTTTATTTATTCCGCGGGAGTATCCTGTTCTCATTCCGCTAACCATAGCTGGGGGGGGGGGTAGGAGTTGTGCTAATTAATTAATTTTCTAAGTGCTTTCACTCAGGATTGAACTCGGGAACCAGAGATAACTGTCACTTAGAAGAGTCCGACAAGAAATACCTGAAGAAGACCGGAGGGTATATCGGCCGAAACGTTGTACAAATAACAATGAAGATGGGGACAATAGTCCGAACAACGCTAATAATACCAAAACAAAAATTGTTAGTTTTATTAGAATCTTCTAAAATTCAGAGGCCTTAAATCAAGATAAGAAATTCACATCATTTTTGTTTTGGTGGTGAGTTGGGATCAGGGTTTACCCCCTCAGAAAAATAAAAAAATGTCAACACTTGATATCTCTGCAGAGAATCAAGCACCATTGAGAGAGCACAGATACAGGTGGTCAATCTCAGTAGTCTTAGAATATTTAGCAAGAAGAAGAAAAAAATCAACTTAAAGTCAATTATTTATCAAAAATATATCAAGAAAATTAGGAGTCATGATTGAAAAATATCTTGGTGTAAACATTTTCAAAAATTAATATGTCAAGTCCCAGGGGTTCCTCCTTCTTGGGAGCACCTGCCCCTTTGTCTGAATGGAGTGGAGTTATATTTATTGCTACGAAGGAGCAATTCAGACAGGTTTTGACAATTTTTGCGACTACCCCACTCGACGGGGTCACTTTCTGGGGGGATCCCTGCAAGAAACTAAAAATCCAATATAAACCATAGATAAAATCACTTTTTAACATCACACACACACACACACACACACACACACACATATATATATAATATATATATATATATATATATATATATATATATATATATATATATATGGTGTTAAAAAGTGATTTTATCCATGATCTATATTCGACTTTTAGTTTATTGCAGGGATCCTCCCAGAAAGTGACCCCCTCGAGTGGGGCAGGCGCAAAAAGTTACACCTAATGAGTCAGATATACCTACTAACAGTTTCGCATAGTAGCTCTTCAGGGCAAAGATCTTTCCTTTTTAGTTTTAGATAATCCTGGCGGTTTATATATATACATATTATATACTAGCAAATATATGCACCCTCCGGGTGCAAGTATTTAAGTTTTAATGTAATAAAATATTAGATTAAATTAGAAATACTAATGAAACTAAATAACAATGCAGATTTAAAAAGTTGAAACAGAGGGGGGTATAATCGAAAAATAGAACAGCTGAAATATTCTCTTCCATCACTCTCGTCTTTCATTACTAAATTTTCTTAATTTAACTATTTAGCTAAAATAGAAAGTAAAGAACAAAAGTACAGTTATTTCTTCTTGTTAATATATTTCGTTTAAGATTCATACCCGACAATTTTAGTCATATTCATTAAGATAAAACCAAACAATTAGAAATCAATAATACTGAGCACATATTTAATAAAATCAAATTTTTGATATCAATATGCAAATTAGCCTTCCCGTTAACACCCTAAACCTCTATTTTGTTGTATATATAAATATAATTGCATGGTATTACTATGTAGATAAGGCCAACAGTATTAACCTAAAACAATTTTATCAGTAATTGAGTTTTAGATAAAAATAAAGTCACGAGGATTGTAACGTAAATAACTAAGGGAATTGTGACTTGAGTAGTAATATAGTTTCGGTTACAGACAGAAAAACACACAATCTCCATTATAATAAGATATATAATCTTTTTTCTTTTGGCCAAGTATTATAGCACCAACCAAATATTTTCGGTTGTATGACTATCGTTTTTTTTTTTTTTCAAAATTTTTCCCCAGTGTTGTTTGGTACTATATTTTTACAATCAAAACAATTTGCCGGTTTTTTTTACCGCAAGTGTTTACCAACAAGTTTGCAATATATATATATATATATATATAAATATATAATATATAATATATATAGTGTTGTTAGTAGTATCTTATGTATGCCTCTAATAGATATATGATGGAGTTGGGAAATATATTGAGTTGGTTGGAAACATATAAGTAAAGATAAGGGATAAATAACCAAATTCAAAGTGATTAATATTGTGTTGTTTTTCAATCTATTATGAACTTATATTTCAGGTGGCGCTCCACCTTTTGCTAATGGTTCTGTAGAATGATTGTTTTATCTTTCCTTATAATATAGTATATTCCCATTCTTCCAATACAACTAAAAAGTTTTCCCAGCATCTATCACACATACATACGCGCATATATATATAATATATATATATATAATATATATATATAATATATATAATAAATAGTAATCCACAGACACGTGTTTCAAGGTATCACCTTTCATCAGTGTGGCTATACCGTAACAGCTACCTCTGGCCGGGTTCGAGACCCGAATGAACTTTCGTTCGCCAAAACTTTAACCCGTACGGCCAGAGGCAGCTGTCCAAATATAGAGAATAAATAATCGCTACATTTCTAAGCGAAATGAAATTCACTAGAGTCCTCAAACGTTTATGTAAACAAACGCGAGGGTTAGCTATACGCCGTAACGGTGAATCTGCAATAAGTCCCTATTCAGAGAACTCAACCATTAGTCAATGGGAGTATATATATAATAAATAAGTAATCCACAGACACGTGTTCAAGGTATCACCTTTCATCAGTGTGGCTATTACCGTAACAGCTACCTCTGGCCGGATTCGAGACATATATATATATATATATATATATATATATATATATATATATATATATAGCGTCTGTGTGTGTAACGATAGCAAGGACACGTAATGCTTGGTAACTGACCGTTTTCTCACCTATGCAATCATTAGACTAATGTCTTAAATAGTTGAATTAATAACTTTTCCAAGCGTATTAGTGTTGCACGAAATGCAAACAGATTGGGGAATAAAATGAACTACAATGACCAAATCCTGGGGGGGGGGTAGTAAAGCCCTGGGGTAAGCTTTATATTGAGCTTTGTCAAATAGCCACTCCCCCCAGCTATAGTTAATGAATAGTGCAGATAGTGATCTTTAACGTTGATACGGAAAAACCGCTTAAAAACTGACCTTGTGTCACTCCCTGCTCAGAGTGGAGAGAGTGGGTGAATACATACATAGACACTTCGAAACAACACCCTCCATATATATATATAATATATATATATATATATATATATATATATTGGAGGATATGTCTTAATAGAAGTCATACCTATTTTTTGAAAACTAATTAGTTATTAATTTATGAATTTAGGCGGGCATATATGTTCAAATGTAAGGCTAAACAAACCGAGAAAATGTCAATCCCTGAATGTACATTTCGACCTATTGACATTTTCTCGATTTGTTTATCCTTACATATGAACATATATGCCCGCCTAAATTCATTAATTATTAACTAATTAATTTTCAAAATTAGGTGTGACTTCAATTAAGCACATATCCTCCAAAATTGTCGGCTAAAAGCCATATCAAATAAACACAGTGTTTATTTACGTATTCTCTTTATATATATATATATATATATATATATATATATTATATATATATATATATATAATATAAAACAGTAAACACTGATGAGAAGTAAACTTCGAAACACGTGTATGTAGATGACTTATATATAATAGGCCGAAATGTACATACAGAGATCGACTTTTTTCTCGATTTGTTTGCGCCTTACATTTGAACAGATATATTCGCCTAATTCATTAATTATCAACTAATTAATTTTCAAGTTAGGTATGACTTCAATTAAGCACATATTCTCCAAAAAATATACCTTAGTAACGATTAAAATCCAGAAAGAGTAAATTGATATAAAACCCCTGAAGAATCGCGATCTGGTTTGAAACCATTCGCTTTTTAATCGCATATATATATATATATATATATATTATATATATATATATATATATGTTGTGTGTGTGGTGTGTGTGTGTGGGGTGTGTGTGTGACAAAGAATGAAAGAGAGACATAGTTATATATTTGTAAATAGACGGAGAATGTACTTCGTACTTGTCGTGGTCAATAAAACTCTGAACTAGTAAAATCTGAAATGCCCCAAATTGCATTTGAGCAGTAATACAAGTGAATAATTAGGCAACCTCTGATTCCCGCCCCCCCACACACACACACACACACGCCCGGTCCCTCCCCATCTGAGCACCTGCCAGCCATCCATTTCACAAATACTCTACGCACTTTTGCCTTTCCTAAACAACCAGCCAACAACAACAAAAAAGAAGGAGAAAGAAAAGAAGAGAAGAAAAGAAAGGAAAGAAGAAAGAAAAAAAGGAAAGAGAAAAACAAAGAGAAACCATCCAACCATCGAACCCACCCTTCTATCCGTGTTAATGTAACACTTGTCGCTTATTGAGCGTCTCACCTTCTGTCCTTTAGCTTATCGTCTATAGAATTTCTATAAAACATTGCGACGGTCTGGCGGTCTTAGTCAAGGTAATATGCATGCAGCCAATGTTTCTTTCTTTTTTTTTTCTATGTCGCAATCACAATGCTCAAAACTCGAGGTTGTGTCTATACGTGTGTGTGTGAGTATGTGTATGTGTGTGTGTGTGTCCCTCGCTGTGTGAGAGTGCCCGGATGTTTATCAGTGGATCTTTCTTTGTGTTACTCTGTCCGTTTCTCTGTGTGTATGCAGTCGATGCTCAAAACTCGAGGTTGTGTCTATACGTGATTGGTGCTTGTGTGTATGTGTGTGGGTATGTGAGTGTGTGTGTGTGTGTATGTGTATGTATGTGTGTGTGTGTTATGCTTTGTTTACGTGTGGTGTGTATGTGTGTGTGTGTGTGTCACTCGCTGTGTGAGAGTGCCCGGATGTTTAATCTTTTGTGTTACTCTCTCCGTTTCTCTGTGTGTATGCAGTCGATGCTCAAAACTCGAGGTTGCGTCTATACGTGATTGTGTGTTTGTTATGTGTGTGGGTATGGTGTGTGTGTATGTATGTGTGTGTGTGTGTGTATGCTTGTGTTTACGTGTGTGTGTGTATGTGTGTGTGTGTGTGTCCCTCGCTGTGTGAGAGTGCCTGGATGTTTATCCTTTGTGTTTCTCTGTCTGTCCGTTTTTGTGTGTATGCAGCCAATGCTCAAAACTCGAGGTTGTGTCTATACGTGATTGTGTGCGTGTGTGTGTGTGTGTGTGTGGTGTGTATGTGTG
The DNA here is from genome assembly GCA_023376005.1 of Doryteuthis pealeii. Lineage (NCBI taxonomy): Eukaryota > Metazoa > Mollusca > Cephalopoda > Myopsida > Loliginidae > Doryteuthis > Doryteuthis pealeii. The sequence goes on along the minus strand of CM042172.1, from coordinate 61,555,463 downwards.
TGTGTGTATGCTTGTGTTTACGTGTGTGTGTGTGTGTGTGTGTGTGTGTATGTGTGTGTCTCGCTGTGTGATTTGCCCGGATGTTTATCCTTTGTGTTTCTCTGTCTGTCCGTTTTTGTGTGTATGCAGCCAATGCTCAAAACTCGAGGTGGTGTCTATACGTGAGCGTGTGCCTGTGTGTATGTATGTGTGTGTGTGCTTATGTTTATGTGTGTGTTTATGTGTGTGTGTGTGTGTGTGTGTGTGTGTTGTGTCCCTCGCTGTGTGAGAGTGCCCGGATGTTTATCAGTGGATCTTTCTTTGTGTTTCTCTGTCTGTCCGTTTCTCGGTGTGTAGGTGCGCATGTGCTTGTTTGTATTTGTGTGTTATATATTTACTTATATTTGCTTGGTGTGCGTGTAAGTACTTGCCCGTGTGCGTACGCCTACATTTCTCAGTGCATGTTTGTTTGTGTGCGCACGTGTGTGTGAGTGTGTCTTCGTGTGTGTCCCGATATAGCTGTGAATCTTTCTTTTTTGTATGCGTTTGTGTGTATGTTTAGATGAGTGAGTGTGAGTGAAACTGTGTGTGTGTTTGTGTGCATGTGACTACTTGTATCTGTGTGCTGGGTGTACTTGTACATTCGTACGTGTATTTGTGTGTGCTTGCATGTTTGTGAATGTATATTTCTGTGTGCTTGCGTGGGTATACGTAAATTTGTGTGTGTGTGTATGTGTGTGTGATTGTTTTTGTATGTGTGTGTGTGTATATTTCTATGTTCAGATATGTTTCAGTGTATTTGTACGCTGTTGTTTTTGCGTGTACACATATGTTGGTCAATAGATATTTGTTTGTGGTGCGTGTGTGTGTGTGTGTGTGAGTGTTTGTTTATGTATGCGTATGTTTAGGTTTGTCTATTTGTATGTCTGCATACGCACATAATTCTGTGTGATTATGCGTATATATATATTTACCAACCCATCCGCACGAGCAGGATGTGACACAAGGTCAATTTATTAAGTGGAGTTCAGCAGGTTTGAATTCAGAGTTTTCCTTCTCCTAGACCGGTTGCCTAACCAAGGTTAAAGAGCCCAGTCTGCCCTACTATTTACCCATAGCTGGAGGGAGAGTAGGATTTATACCTTTCCCAAGGGTATTAGCGCTAAGTGAAATGCAATTACCACGTCCAGGATTTGAACTCGGGGCGACGAGTCCTTTTCCCATGATTTTAACCATTACACCACGCGCTTCCTTCCGATTATGCGTATATAAGTGCGTGTATGAACATGCACGCTTATTTTCCCGTAGGAGCGCGGTAATTTTTATCTGTGCGTGCTAGTGAGTGCACGTGACTCTCTCTGTGTGTGTGTGTGTGTGTGTGTGTGTGTGTGTGTGTGTGTGTGTGTACGCACGTGTTGGTATTTACATCTGAAAGTGAATATATTTAAGTATGTTCGTGGTTGTATGCATGTGTTTGTGGTGAGTATGAATTCTCTATAGATGTTTCCGACTGTATATGCAGGTATGTGTATGGTGTGAATGTGTATGTATGCACATTCGTTTTTCGTTGAACCTGTGTGTGTGTGAGTGTGTGTGTGTGTGGATGCTGTATCAGCATGTGAGTACAGTCCTATTTGTATCCTTGCACGTGTGTATTTGCGTGTTTGCAGGTACGTCTGTGCCCCCCCCAACACACACACACGCACATGTGTGTGTCTAAATTTCTATCGACTGAGATACTAACCTATGTAGCATAAAGTATAAATCCTTATAATAAAATTAATTGTAGTCATAATACCAACAATAAACTGTCTCCATCAATTCTTTTTTTTTTATCAATATTTTATGACATCAATAAAAAGCATAAAACATACCGCTTTTTTATCGAATAATAATAATAATAAATCTTATTATAATGGAGATTGTGGGTTTGTCTGTCTGTAACCGAAACTATATTACTATACAAGTCACAATTCCTTTCGTTATTTACATCATATTCTCCATGATTTTATTTTTATTTAAACCTCAATTATTAATAAAATTGTTTTACATTACTTACACTGTTGACCATATCTACATACTAATAACATGCAATTGTATTTATATATACAACAAAATAGAGGTTTACAGTGTGAATGGGAAGGCTAATTTGCATATTGATCTTAAAAAATTGATTTTAATAAATATATGCTTAGTATTATTGATTTCTAATTGTTTGGTTTTATCTTATTTTAACTAAACAGTTTAATTAGGATAAGTTACCAATGAAAGACGGCAGTAACGGAAAATGATGGAAGAGTTAGTTCTATTTTTCAATCATACCCCCTCTGTTCAAAATCTTTTTATCTACATTCTTATTCAGTTTCATTAGCCTTTCTAATTTAAAAGATATTTTATTATAAAATTTAACTAAAATACTTGCACCCGGAGGGTGCATATATTTGCTAGTAATAATAATAATAATAATAATAATAATAATAATAATAATAATAATAATAAAAGGGAGTAAAAAACTAGACACGACTGGGTTGGGAAGGTGATCCACTGGGAATTATGCAAACAATTAAATTTTGACCATACAACAAAATGGTATATGCATAAACCAGAATCTGTTCTTAAGAACGAAACGCATAAAATTCTCTGGGACTTTGAAATAAAAACGGATCACCTTATCCCAGCAAGAATACCATACCTAGTGTTGATTAACAAAAAAGAAAGAACTTGTCAACTGGTGGATTTTTCATTTCCAGCAGATCACAGGGTGAAGTTAAAAGAAAATGAAAAAATGGACAAATACTTGGACCTTGGCAAAGAACCGAAAAAGTTATGGAATATGAAAGTCAAAGTGATACCAATTGTAGTTGGTGCACTTGGAACGGTCCCAAAAGGATTGAAAAAGGGTTTGAAAAGTCTGGAAATCAGAGGAAGGATTGATACCATTCCGATCACTGCACTGCTGCAATCTGCCAGAATACTTAGAAGAGTCCTGGAGACCTGAGGAGATTTGCTGTCACTCAGACTCCAGTGAAAGACCATCAGCTAACACTGATGTGAAAACTCAAAAGAAGTAAAAATAATAATAATAATAATAATAATAATTATAAAACATACACACACATATAACTTAGGGTAGCAACGACATAAAGTCAGCGGCGTTTGGTAACAGTCAGTTTCTCGCCTATGCAAGTTTCAAATCAAGTCTAAATATATATATATATATATATATATATATATATATATATATATATATATATATGTGTGTGTGTGTGTGTGTTATCAAAAATGTTCAAAATATGATCCAGCATTAAGTTGTTTACAATCCACAGTACAATTGAAAGAAGATGTTAAAATTTTAAAAAGTTTGTGGTGTAGGTAACTTTTTTTTTTTTTTTTTTTTGTAGTGTTCGTAGAATAATCTTCGGAGGTGTAAAAATCCGTATATTTTGTTTTTTCATGAGACAAATGTGTAAATAAATGGAAATTATCCGACAGAATGAATTTAACAGTTTGAAAAAACAATTAGTAATTATTATCTGCTGACAGAATCTGTTTCGACGCCTTAGTAGAAGGGTCATCATCAACGAGCAAAAAATATATGAAAGAGAGAAGGGATAAAAAACCGTTTGAAGAAAATAGGGGGTACAAACACACGCTGGAATGCTTGAATTTTTTCAAATGCGCATACTGTTTCAAAAATAAAATAAATTTTATTTTTAAAATCAGAAGCATTTTTAATTCAAAAATAAACTCAAAAAGATATATGTGTGTGTGTGTGTGTGTGTGTGTGTGTGTGGTGTGTGTGTGTTTATATATATATATATATTGTTGTAGATTCTTTTCTGTCTCTCAACCATGGTTTCGGTGTTCAAGATACACTTTCCTCAGGAGAACTAAAAAAAATTTATAGGAAGCTAATTTTATATATATACTTGTTTGGTGGCATGCCTTCGTGTTGTTCATGTTTGCTCGTTCCAGCACATCTGTGTTGGGCACTTTGTCCTGCCAGCGTATGCGTATAAAAAGCACACACACACACACATATATATATATATATATATATATATATATATATATATATATATATATATATATATATGTCTGTGTGTGTGTGTGTGTGTGTGTGTGTGTGTGTGTGTGTGTACAACACTTCGCAAAAAAGCAGCTGTATGGCTCTCCTATCATCAAGTAACATGAACAAGGCATGATGGACACTGCGCGCGCATATGTGTGATGTTTGGAAGCTTTTGGGCTGCATTGGAAGCATGAAATATATAAAATAAGGAATAATAACCAAATTTTAAAGTGATGGATGTTGTGTAGTTTTTAATCTTATCTATTGATTCTAATATTTCAGATGGTCCTCCACCTTTTGTCAAAGGTTATTGGAGGATCGTGACTATTCGGTAAATATGAACAGTACTCGCGAAAAAAACTTAGTTCAGCCATTTACGACACAGCAACTTCTGTTAGTTAGTTTTTAAACGACTGATAGGAAGACTGTGTTGAAGAATAAAAGAAAGAAGAAAGAAGAGCAGAAATGAAAGAAAAAAGACACAATAATAAGAAAGAAAAAGAAAGAAAGAGAGAAAGAAAGTGTAATCGAAAGAAGGAAGAAAGAAAGAAAGAAAAAAGAAAGAAAGAAAGTGTAAACGAAGAAAAAAACAAAGAAAGTAAGCAGAGTAGAAAGAAAGAAAGAAAGAAAGAAAGAACGAAGCAAAGAAAGAAAAGGATTGAAGAAGACAGTCTGAAAGGAAACAAAAGAAAGGGGAAAGTGTAAAGGTAAGACAAATAAATAAATAAATAAAGAAAGAAGAAAGAAAGAAAGAAAGAAAATGTAAACGAATGAGAGAAAGAAAGAAAGCGATGTAGAAAAGAAAGAAAGAAAGAAGGAAGGAAGGAAAGAAAGAAGAAAAGAAAGAAAGAAAGAGGGAGGTGGAAAATAAAGAAAAAGAAAGAAAAGGTGCGATAGGAAACGAAAGAAGGGAGAAAACCTAAAGAAAAAAGAAAAGAAAGAAAGAAAGAAAGAAAGAGGTAGAAAATAAAGAAAAGGAAAAAAGTGTGAGGGGAAATGAAAGAAGAGGGAAAACGTAAAGATACAAGAAAGAAAGAAAGAAAGAAAGAAAGAAAGAAAGAAAGAAAGAAACTGTAAACGAATAAGAGAAAGAAAGAAAGAAAGAAAGAAAGAAAGAGGTGGAAAATAAAGAAAAGAAAAGAAAGTGTGAGAGGAAATGAAAGAAGAGGGAAAACGTAAACATACAAGAAAGAAAGAAAGAAAGAAAGAAAGAAAGAAAGAAAGAAAGAAAGGGATGGAAAAGAAAGAAAGTGTAAAGAGAAAAGAATGGAGAAATGAAGCATAAAAGGAATAAAAAGGGATAAGGAAAGAAAGAAAGAAAGAAAGAAAGAAAGAAAGAAACTGTAAACGAATAAGAGAAAGAAAGAAAAAACTGTAGGAAAGAAAGAAAGAAAGAAAGAAAGAAAGAAAGAAAGAAACTGTAAACGAATGAGAGAAAGAAAGAAAGAAAAAACTGTAGGAAAAAAAGAAAGAAAGAAAGAAAGGTATGGAAAAGAAAGAAAGTGTAAATAAAAGAATGGAGAAATGAAGCATAAAAGGAATTAAAAGGGATAAGGAAAGAAAGAAAGAAAGAAAGAAAGAAATGTAGGAAAGAAAGAAAGAAAAAAAGAAAGAAAGAAAGGTATGGAAAAGAAAGAAAGTGTAAATTGAAAAGAATGGAGAAATGAAGCATAAAAGGAATAAAAAGGGATAAGAAAAGAAAGAAAGAAAGAAAGAAAGAAAGAAAGAAAGAAAAAGACAGCATAAAAAAGACAAAAGAAAGTAAATGATAGAGCAAAAGTAAGAAACAAACACAACTAACAAACAAGAGAAAAAAAGAAAAAAAGAAAAAAAAAAAAAAGAAAAGGAAACATCTGAAAAGAAGCGTGACATAAATAAATAATAAATAAATAGATTCAAATAAAATAAAAAAAAATAAAAAAAGGTCATTTAAAACCGACAGACTGAACGAACGGAGAAAAAAAAAAGTTTGAAAAAAAAAATGTACTCAATTAAAGAGAATAGAATAGAACCGGCGACGTGGCATAAAACCAGAGGCCGACAATATTTTATCCTCATATCATTGTGGTCATTTTTCGCATGAATATACATAAGTGTCGTGGGATTGGACAGTTAACGCTTTGTAATCAAATGGTGTCAAGTTCTTGTTCCTTTTGCCTAAAACTAATGTCTCCTATGTATATCGACAAACATATCTATTGATTCAAGCCCCCCTCTCTCTCTCCCTCTCTCTCTCTCTCTCTCTCTCTCTCACACACACACACACACACACACACACATACATACACATACACACTATCTCTCTCACTCTTTCCTTTCACTTCTCGTCTATTGTTTATCTATCTTCGTATCTATTTGTGAAAGAAAGTGTTTTCGCTGTTAATACTAAAAACAAGAATGTATTTGGGACATTTAATCGGTTGAGTCCGAAGGGAGGACAGTCATACCTCGTTTTATCTTTCTTTCACTACCTTTTCTCTCTACTCACCCATATATTATATATATATATATATATATATATATATATATATACTAGCAAATATATGTACCCTCCGGGTGCAAGTATTTAAGTTTTAATGTAATAAAATATTGTATTAAATTAGAAAGGCTAATGAAACTAAATAAGAATGCAGATAAAAAGATTTGACACAGAGGGGACACTTACAATTTTATCAGAATGCTACCCATTACCATGTACATTCTGCACATAAGACAAAATCAGTATCGTTACTGTGTTGCAATTTTACTTTTCTACTGTATATATATATATATATATATATATATATATATATATATATATATATATTATACTTTGGCGTGGTACCAAGTTTCTTGGTACAAGGTGATTCTAGGCTGGTCCTAATTCTCTACCAGTAGTTTGTTGTAGAGTTCAGGTTCCTTGTGAGAGCTCAATGTTTAATTATTGTAAACAGAGCAAAATTATTTGTGAATAAAAAGGCCTTAAATACCATGGGTATCGTGGTTATGGACCATTTCCACTCGTGGTTATCTAGGGCCCACGAAGCTTCTTCAGACCACGTATATTTTTTATTTAGACAGGCACATAGCCAAATTCATTTTATATTCATACATTTTCCCCGCCTCTAGGGGCGATATTATTGTATTTTTTCTTTTCGAGTGTCTTTTTGATTGGTGGAATTTTTTTTCTCCTCCTTCAGTTTACGTAGCTGGTGGTGTTTTTTGTCTGTCTATGTCTGGTGGTTAATTCCTTAGTTGGTTTCAAATGACCCACAGAGTTCTACTCTTTTAGTCTGCCCTATTTTGGTGGAAATGGTCCATAACCATGATAACCATGGTATTTAAGGCCTTTTTATTCACAAATATATATATATATATAATATATATATATGTGTGTGTGTGTGTGTGTGTGTGTGTGTGTGTGTGTGTGTGTGTGTGTCATGGTTAACGGAATTAACATAAATCGTTTCCAATGGGTTAAAAAAAGGGTCCTGCTCAAAGTTCCACTAAGACTGCCGAGTTTGACTTGAAGTTTCCTGAGTTCGACAAGAAACTCTTGAAGAAGGCCGGAGAGCCCATGGACTGAAACGTTGCATACACAACAAGAAAGATGAGGACAACAGTCCGAAAACTCTGGATAATGCAAGATAATTTAGGTTATAACAGGAGTAGTTTTCTTCTTTTCTTTAGGCGAAAATATGGAGATTGTTTCTTTCTGGAAAAAGAAAAGTACTAACATCAACATTTTTACAATTTTTATTTAGGCTTTAAATTTGTTCTCAAAGATTGCGCCAAAGATACGAAGATTGTGAAATATTGATCAATTGAGAGATAGAGAGATAGATAGATCTGAATAGACGCAGATATAGATAGATAGATCTGAATAGACGCAGATAGATAGATAGATAGATAGATAGATATGAATAGACGCAGATAGATAGATCGACAGATAGATATGAATAGACGCAGATAGATCGATAGATAGATAGATAGGTTTGAATAGACGCAGATAGATAGATAGATATATAGATAGATAGATATGAATAGACGCAGATAGATAGATAGATATATATAGATAGATAGATATGAATTGACGTAGATAGATAGATAGATAGATCGATAGATAGATAGATCGATATGAATAGACGCAGATAGATAGATAGATAGATAGATAGATATGAAATAGACGCAGATAGATAGATAGATAGATAGATCGATATATTATATATATATATATATATATATATATATATATATTTTAAATTTTTACTTGAAGGCACTTACAACCCATGTATCGCATATATATATATATATATGAATAGACACAGATAGATAGATCAATAGATAGATATGAATAGACGCAGATAGATAGATAGATAGATCGATAGATAGATATGAATATACGCAGACAGATATAATATATATATATATATATATATATTATATATATATATATATATATAGAGAGAGAGAGAGAGAGAGAGAGATAGATAGATAGATAGATAGATAGATAGATAAAACAGACCGTTAGGGGGCGGATGACAGAAAATGTAAGATTAAGTTTAATAACATGCTACCGAACAATATAGACATGAAAAAATATGAATTGATAAGGGAGATAGACAGACTAATATAATATACGAATCAGATAGCTTAAGAGGGAGGAGAGAGTGTGAGGGGTAGAGGGAGAGAGAGAGAGGGGGGGTGCGAGTGTGTTTTGGTTGATTGTGAGAAATAGCGGGAGATAGTGGACAGATTAAGTTTATAAAAGGCTTACAAATTAATGAACATGAATAGATAAGAGAAAATATAAAAATATTGAAAATACACAAGAAGGGTCTTAGATATTATCTGTATTACATAGATAGATGGATAGATAGATGGATAGATAGATAATGAATATAATAAGATTTGTAGAAAGAAAATGAATAGACAAAAAATATATATATATATATACACAACCGCACGCACTCTCAAACACACACAATTATATATATATATATACATATATATATATATATATATATATATATATATATATATATATATATATATAATATATATATATAATCCAAAAGTCCAGAGAAGAAATCTTCCTTACGACATAGGAGTTTTTTTAAAAACAACTTGTCGCAGTTTGAGAGCAATTACATATATATATATATATATATATATAATATACCAAGCGTGTTGGTAGATCCTTGCGGAGAGAAAAAACTCGGCAGAGAGTTTGATTGTAAAAATATACTACCAAACATCAACCAGGAAGAAAAAAATTTTTGAAAAAAAGAAAAGACCAAAATATTCGTACCAACAAAAATAATCTATTGGTATAGTATTTGGCCAAAAGAAAAAACAATTTATATGTATATATATGTATATATAGATATATATATATTCATATAACCGCTAGGAGAAGCTAATTGTAAAAAGTGCTCGATACCTAAGTAGAGCCAAGTATATATATATATATATATATATATATATATATATATATATATAATATATATATATATATTATTTATTATAGTGTACGGTACATTTAAGGTGCGATTGTTACCATTGGTTTCTAAGCAGCATGTTAGCCACTTGTCTTCAAAACTGTCAAGAAATACAGTGAATGTTAATTAATTTATATATGCACGTATTTTTTATTGTTAATGTTATTCAGATTCGAAATTTTGCATACACCTTGATATTCTTATAACTAAGAAACACACCAAATTTGGTTATTGATTTTTACTGATTTAAGGATATAATTAATTAGTTAAACAAAAATCAAACGATTTGCGATAATCATGACATGGCTGTTGCTGCTAATATAAAAACAACCGGTGGCTGCTGGCTATATTCAGCAAAGATTCAAAAGGCCCTATGGAGCCGCTGGCAAATTCGTGCCTTAGTTCGTTTCAGTTTGGAATTTCTCGCGTATTTCGGCCAAATCTGATAGATATATATTTGGCCAGAAAGCAAAGAAAATATTATTTCTAAATATGTAATTTGTATGTGGTTTTATCGATTGAATTATCTTTACAGCGAATTAAATAACAATAAAAAAAGAAAAGATTTAACATATGTGTGTGTGTGTGTGTATGTGTGTGTATGTGTGTATGTGTGTGTGTATGTGTGTGTATGTGTGTGTTTGGATGGGTAGATAGATAAATAGATAGATACAATATCCAAATAGATTTTTTAGACGGTCAAGATTATTCGGAATCTATAGATTTATTAATAGAAATGTTTCATTATTCATTACAAGTCGTATTTCAGGAAGTACTATTTTTAGAAGAAAGGTTAAGAGAAAGGAAATGAATCCGACGGTATAAGTATAGATAAAAGGATATGAAAACACACAATGCTGTTAAAATGAAAATATTTTTATGTCGCTGACCGAGAAACGCGTAGCGGATGTGCTTATGAAGAAACGATCGCATGACTTTTTGGAACATCAATGTTTTCGTTTTGAATTCAAATTATTTTCAGCTTCTCTCTCGATGAGTCCGGAATAAAAAAACAAGCTCTGAAGATGATTTTTATAAATCGAAATATTGTTCAATATTAGCTATGAATATGATATAAAATATTTTCATTTCAACAGCATTGTGTGTTTTCATATCCTTATATATATATATATATATATATATATGGGAGAAATATGAGGAGATTATCCGATAGTATTTGGAGAAGGGTAGACAAACACGGGATGTTGTAGATCACTACCTACAATAAACATCCATTTTCTACAACATTCCGTGTTTGTCTACCTTTCTACATATACACACACACACACATATATATATATATGTATAATAAGGGCCGAGTTAGCTCAATCGGTAGAGCGTTCGGCTAGAAACCACGAGGTTCCTAGTTCGATACCGGCCCTCGTTGACTCAGCGTATGAGTAGCACATGGATCTGTGCGGTAAAGTAAGGAGATATTGTTCGGTGTGACGCTCCACCTCAGACACTAAGATAATCTCCTTGGTCTAGCGTTAGTGAAAAGGGGATAGACTCCCTCGCTGATTGGCTGATAGCGACTTTAGGCCGCCCTGACTATATATATATATATATATATATATATATATAGAGAGAGAGAGAGAGAGAGAGAGAAGGGGACTGCGAGAGAGAGAGAGAGAGTTCCGCAGACTATCCTGTTTCGACGCATCAGGTCTCCTCAGTACGACTTGATTTAGCTACCTCCAGCCGGGATCGAAACTCGACCGATTTTTCATCAGTCCGAGTCCCTAACCACCGGGGTGGGCACACAAGGCAATTGTATGGTTAAAACTGAAGATTATAAAAAGTTCAGCGAAATCATGATGACCGCTCCTAGTTATTTTATCGACAGGGCGAGTTTCACGAGACGACCTGTTTTTTGTTGGTTTTTTCTTTATTGCTTCAGTGATATTTAGCACTCTTTACTTATGAATATACCAAATTATATTATCGATATTAATTATATATATATATATATATATATATATATATATATATATATATGCATGTGTGCATATATATATATATATATATATATATATATATATATATATATATATATATATATGCATGTGTATATATGTGTGTGTGTGCGCGCGTGTGTACGAATGTGTGAGGGGATAGGGAGAGATAGTGAGACAAAATTACACAGAGGCAGAGAAATGGGAGACAGAGACAGAGACAGAGAGAGAGAAAGAGACAGACAGACAGACAAACAGACAGACAGAGAGAAAGAGAGAGAGAGAAAGCGAGAGAGAGAAATGTAGAAAGAGAGGGGGACAGAGAAATAGGAAGAGAGAGAGAGAAAGAGAGAGAGAGAGAGAGAAAGAGAGGCAGAAAGGAAGAGAGAAAGAGAGAGAAAGAAAGACAGAGAAAGAGAAAGAGAGAGAAATAGAGAGATAGAGATAGAGAAAGAGAAAGAGAAAGAAAGAGAAAGAAAGAGAGAGAGCAAAAGAGAGAGAGAGAGAGCAAAAGAGAGAGGGGGGGATTGGACGTGTATTGCGAATGGGTGGCGAGATAGCAATGGAGATGGCTTTTCAATCAATAGGGTTTCTTTTCTTTCTTTTTCTTTCTTTCTTTCTTTCTTTTTTTTTTTTTTTTTTCTTTTTTCTTTCTTTCTTCTTTCTTTCTTTCTTTCTTTCTTTCTTTTTTTCTTTTCTTTCTTTCTTTCTTTTTTCTTTTTTTTTTTTGCTTCAGCCAGTCCACGTATGACGTCTTATCTTTTCCTCTTCTGACCCCAATTAATGGATGGCTGGACATGAAAAGCAGTAATATTTAATGTATACATTCATAACGCTACAACATTCAATTTTAGTTTTCCGCTTTTGCTGTAAACACACACTCACACATACACACCTCACATATACATGCACACACAAGAATCTACTAACACATATATATATATATATATATATATATATATATATATATATGGCTGTGTAATGGCACATAAGTGTAGACACGTGAACAAATAAATATTTACACGTCAGCGTAAATATTTGTGAATACGGAAATTTGCATAGGGACCGGCTTAGTCGGTAGAGCGTTCGGCTAGAAACCTCAAGGTTCCTAGTTCGATACCGGCCCTCGCCAACTCAGCGTATGAGTAGCACAGGGATCTGTGCGGTAAAGTAAGGAGATGATGGTAGGTGTGGCGCCCCACCTCTGATGCTAAAACAATATCCTTGGTCTAGCGCTATTGAAAAAGGGATAGACTCCCTCGCTGACTGGCTGATACCGACTTTAGGCTGCCCCGTTGACTTTATATATATATATATATATATATATATATATATATATATTGGAGGATATGTGCTTAATTGAAGTCATACGTAATTTTGAAAATTAATTAGTTAATAATTAACGAATTTAGGCGGGCATGTATGTTCAAATGTAAGGCTAAACAAATCGAGAAAATGTCAATCCCTGTATGTACATTTCGACCTATTAGGTCTCATCAGCAAGTTATAAACATATGAGACTGATGAGACCTAATAGGTCGAAATGTACATACAGGGATTGACATTTTCTCGATTTGTTTAGCCTTGCATTTGAACATATATACCCGCTTAAATTCATTAATTATTAACTAATTAATTTTCAAAATTAGGCATGACTTCAATTAAACACATATCCTCCAAAAATTGTCGGCCATATAAAAAAAAATAAACACATTGTTTATTTACTTACTTTCATATATATATGTGTGCGTGTGTGTGTGTGTGTGTGTTTATGTATGCGTTTATATATGTGTGTTTTTTTATCTATGTATGTATATGTGTGTAGGTTTTTGCTTTGTTTGTTTGTTTGATTTGGTTTTCTGGTATCTGACCTAAAATGTTAAAACATTCACAATTTCTTGATCATAAGAAACGACTGAGAATTTCTAAAACTCAAAGTTATCAGATGGGGATGATGTTCTTTTTTTATTAATATTATTACAACCCTATCGACGAGATTTAGAATACGCTGACTGTCTCCCCTACCGAAGAATATCCCCCCCAGAAAAAATAGGGTCCTGGATATGACTGCATCAGGCTCTTGTTCTGGAACTCTGGTCAGTTTTGAAGTTAGTTTTCATTGACATTACTCCCAGGCCAACTCTGGCCCGAAGTGATAGTGCCTGTTAGGGTATCATTAATAGGTTAAAGTGATATATTTCCAAATTATACTTGATACCATATAACTTTAAATGGTTTGTATTAAGAATAGCCCCATGAAGCTATAATTGTTTACAAATTATTTTTATTGTAAGATATTCGAAATCATATAATTGCTAGAAATTTGTTTTCTCGTAATTTTTCTGTTCACATACCTTTCCGTAATTTGTGCTAGTATTTGTCTTCTCGTAATTTGTCTGTTCCCATACCTTTCTCATAATTTATGCTAGTATTTGTCTTCTCGTAATGTGTCTGTTCACATACCTTTCTCGTAATTTGTGCTAGTATTTGTCTTCTCGTAATGTGTCTGTTCACATACCTTTCTCGTAATTGTGCTAGTATGTGTCTTCTCGTAATGTGTCTGTTCACATACCTTTCTCGTAATTTGTGCTAGTATTTGTTTTCTCGTAATTTGTTTGTTCTCATACCTTTCTCGTAATTGGTGCTAGTATTTGTTTTCTCGTAATTTCTCTGTTCACATATCTTTCTCTTGATTTGTCAATAATTTCTCGTCTATGTTCTCTTTTTTATTTACGACTATTCGGCCGCTTATCTGTCGGCCTTCGGACGATAATTTTGTATATATTTAACAAGTGTCACGCTGTGAATAAAGTCCATTAGAATTCATATATAAATATGAATTTTAATCATTCGAAAATTGTTAAACTGAACGCTACTCGTTCTACAAACTTCCCAACCCCATCACCCCCCAAAAAAGAAATGAATAGAAAAACATCGAGACAGAGACAAACACTTCCTCTGGCCTTTAATAAAAAAAAAACTTGTTTACAAAAGAAATTGCTGCCAAAATAGTATATATATATATATATATATATATATATATGTGTGTGTGTGTGTGTGTGTGTGTGCTTGTTTTCGTTTTCATGACAAAGGCTATCGCTGGTCACAGGCGACTGACTAGCCTGACCTATTTACTTCAACATCAATAGACTTACAATGACGTTTTAAGCTTGACCAAGATCGCCTGCAACCAGCTGATACAAATTAACCAATGGTAACATCTTGAAGATCGGCAATTAGATATTCGGCTCAGTGGTTGTGTGGCGGGAGCAAAGTTCAAGGTTTCAGCCTTTCTGTCTCGGTAAGAAAAAAAAGAAGCTTTCAACTCACATGTAAACTCAGTTTTAGGGACGTTTCTTTATTCATTTATTTAATCGCTCATTCATTAAATATACGGGGGTGAAATTAAAGGTGATGTTATATTTGGGTTATTTTATGCTGAAGACATTTTTATTATTGATGAGTACTTATATTTTTTAAAACTCATTTTCTGTATTTAACCCATAGATGGTACCCAAACAGGTATTACCACTTCGGGCCTGGGAGTAATGGTGATGAAGAAGTACTCCAAATTCCACAAAGCTCCAGAATTGGAACTTCATCAAATTGAACGCCATACCAAAGACATAACCATAACCAAGACATAACGCCATACCTAGGACATAGGACCTTCAGCCACCGCCTTCTAGCATATATATGATAAAAATGAGGTGTGTGGTGAAATGGCTAGAGTAGTAGGAAATACTCGTCGACCCGAGTTCAAATCCTGGATAGGGATGTTTGCATTTCACATAGCACTAATACCCTTTGGAAAGGTATGCAACCAACTACTCTCCCTCCATCAATGGGTAAATAGGACAAAAAAGGCTCTTTAACCTTGTCTAGTGGTTGTGTGGCGGGAGCAAAGTTCAAGGTTTTAGCCTTTCTGTCTCGGTAAAAAAAAAGCTTTCAACTCACATGTAAACTCAGTTTTACGGACATTTTTTTATTCATTTATTTAATCGTTTATTCATTAATCATACGGAGGTGAAATTAAAGGTGATGTTATCGTCTAAGAAAATGAACCCGGCAAGCCTTTTCAAATACTTGATGAGGTTGTTCATGTCTCACTTTACACAAATACTGATGGGAAAGGTAAGTATTTATCCAACGTATTCGTCAGAAAGCGAATAGGAAAGGCATAGTCGGCCACAAACAAATTATCAGTCATATAGAAATCCGATCTCACTGACAAGTTAAAGCGACAATTCTTCCAGGCTGTGGTTATATCAGTACTGCTGTATGGGTTGCACCACTTAGACCCTAATGAAGCGTCTTGAGATTAAACTAGATGGGAGCTGTACAAGAATGCTGCGTGCAGTCTTGAATAAGTCGTGGAAACAGCACCACACAAGAAAGCAGCTGTATGGCCACCTGCCCCCCATCTCACAAACTATCCGAATTGAGTCGGTAGAGCGTTCGGCTAGAAACCACAAGGTTCCTAGTTCGATACCGGTCCTCGCCAACTCAGCGTATGACTAACACAGAGATATATGCGGTAAAGTAAGGAGCTGATGGTAGGTGTGGCGCTCCACCTCAGACGCCAAAACAATCTCCTTGGTCTAGCGCTATTGAAAAGGGGATAGACTCCCTTGCTGACTGGCTGATACCGACTTTAGGCCGCCCCAACGACTTTACTAAAAGGCATGCAGGACACTGCTGGAGAAGCAAGGACGAGCTCATAAGCGACGTTCGTTGTGGAAGCCAACACATGGACACGCCAGTGTGTGTCGCCCACCAAGGACCTACATTGACCAACTATGCGAGGATGCTGGTTGCTGCAGAGAAGACTTCCCAGGGGCAATGAATGATAGGGAAGGTTGGCGAGAGATTGTCATGGATATCCGTGCTGCTTGCGTGACATGATGAGGATGATGATTCGTCACGGGTAGGGTGAGACACAAGATCGCAAGTGCGGGACATCCAACAAGGATTGAACACGCTATTCGGGAGTAATGGATCTGTAAGACTCGCTTGCTAACTATTAGACCACGATGGGATGCATTAGTCATGGGAAAGGTATGTATCTATCTCTTCTGTGTTTAGCTATCGAAAAATAGTAGGGCAGGTGACAGAGAAGCTCCAACCTTAGAAGGTCAACAAGAGTAAGAAAAACTGAAATAAAAAACAGAAACCATTCGACCTCATCCAGTATATATATATATAAGTAAAGTCGTCGGGGCGACCTAATGACGGTATCAGCCATGCAACGAGTGAGTCTATCCCCTTTTCACTTGCGCTAGACCAAGGAGATTATTTTAGCGTCTGATGTGGAGCTCCTTACTTTACCATACAGATCCCTGTGCTACTCATACGCTGATTTGGCGAGGACCGGTATATATATTTAGAAGTAAATGATTTTTTTTTAAATCTAGTAGGGGTCTATATATTCATTGGATAATGTATATACATTACACACAAACATGTATATGAGATGTGATCAAACATATTGAGATTAAGGCTTTAAAATTTAAATGAAAACTTGGGCATAGCTAAATATATCTTATTATAAGTGATGTCTGGACGTCTAGAATATTGTTTAGTTAAATCTGCTAATTGGCTGATTGGATTTTACGGCATGTCAACCTTTGTTGGGTTATTTTATGCTGAATATTTTGCTTTATTATTGATGAATACTCACATTTCTTTAAACTCATTTTTTGTATTTAGCCCATAGATGGGACCCAAACAGGTACTACCACTTCGGGTCAGAGTGGACCTGGGAGTAATGGTGATGAAGAAGTATTCCACATTCCCCAAAGCTCCAGAATTGGAACTTCATCAAGTTGAACGCCATAGCCAGGATATAAGACCTTCAGCCACCGCCTTCTAGCATATATATGATAAAAAGGAGGTGAGGCTAGAATCTTATCCCTCTGTAGAGGTGCAGTCGATGCATTCTAACGCCCCAGCCGACAGGGCGGAAAGCTCTATTTATACATAGATGGTACTGCTACTTGAAGTCAGAGTTGACATGGGAATATTGGCAACGAAAGGTTGGGAAAGGTATGAATCCAACTATTCTCCCTCCAGCTATGGGTAAATAAGAGGGTAGACTGGGATCTTTAACCTTGAAGAAATAAGAACTCGGCAGATAAGCAACACCAAATGGATTCGTCGATCCGAGTTCAAATCCTGGACAAACAAGGCTCTTTAACCTTGTCTAGCAAATCGGTCTAGGAGAATCCTGCTCGTGTGGAGGGTGGGTAAACATATATATGATGAAAAGGGTTTGGAGTTGCCATAAGGACAATAGAGTTGGGACAATTATATAGGTGCTAGAGTTTGATGTGACCAGCCGACTGATCGGAGTCAAACTTACTTGTCCGTGTACAAGGACATTTTATTTAATTCCATTTTTCGTTCGTCTTCATACTTCGACAAATTGATTAGTCCGCCTCTGAATGATTAAAAGAAATATTTATTCTGTGCAATAATCCTTAATCTTTTATCATTTCTTTAACAATAAATTAGACTCTGACCACCCGTCTAGCTTAAGTAAAGCTTGCCAATTGTAAAGAAAATATGAAGTTAATGTCAATACTTTTTGACGGAGCTTTTTTTATTATCGGAACACGTGATTTTGTGAGTGTATTCAACAGACATGTTTGTGCAACTTTCACTTCTTTCAAAACAGAAAATTCATCTCAAAGGTAAGATTTGAGGAAGTAGAGGACATCAAAATAAGTACGACGATGCAGTTTCACACTAATCCAAAAGAGCAATTTCAGAGGTGCTTTGACCAATAGAAAACTCGCTGGAATTAATGTGTGTGCCAAGGCAATTATTTTGGAGAAAATTATCATTTAGAACTTTATCGTTTCTGTCTTGCTAAATAAAGCTTCAATGTAGTTTTTGTACCTACAGTGTATACGAATATGACCACACACAGACACACACACGCACATACAGACACATGCACACACACACACATATATATATATATATATATATATATAATATATATATATATATATAAGCACATACTCATATATATGAGTGTGTGTGTGTGTGTATGTATCTTTGTGTATGTGTGGAATATAACCGTACAAATCGATGACTAATAGAATTGCTTTTGGTAATATTTTCAACAGCTGTTTGTTTTCCTACTGATTATTACCAGGACTAATTGAAAATCGATCTAGTGCTGTTACTAGCCCCACCCTCGGGGCCCTCTTCCTAAATTCACCAACACGTGTCTTTAAACCAACAGGCAAACTTACTTGTCCGTGTACAAGGACATTTTATTTAATTCCATTTTTCTTTCGTCTTCATACTTCGACAAATCGATAAGTCCGCCTCTGAATGATTAAAAGAAATATTTATTCTGTGCAATAATAATCCTTAATCTTTTATCATTTCTTTAACAATAACTTAGATCTTCTCTCATAATCTTATAAACCAGTGATTCCCAATCATTTTATTTTTACTGTAAATATACGCTCCTATATTTGGGGCGCTGGTGGTTGTCGTCAGTGATGTAATCCGCAGGGTTCATTGGGAAGTTTCGGGTCTTCCAACATCAGACTTCCCTCGCCCTGCTGACCCTATCAGAGGTGATCAAACTCTGGTACAACCGCCAACAATAGACGCTAAAAGACGTTTGACTTATTTCTTTTGGCGGTTGTAGAACTCTATCCCATTTAAATACAAGGCAACGCGCATCTGATTGGTTGTTAGCAATAGCCAATCAGATGAGCAACAGCAATTCATATTATACTGCGGACCCCTTTCATCAAATAATTGTAGAACCCATACTTGCATTTTCGAGTTAAAATTACAAATCATCGTCAAAATTAAAACGGAAAAATTGGCTTGGGCATAGATTTTAATGAATTTCATCATTACTAAGGACACGATTTATGTTATTTCTTACTTAAATTTTAACCGTTAGTTAGTGTAAATAAAGAGTTTCCATCGTTCATGACATCCTGTGTTTGTTTTCTTTAAAATTTTCTCCATATACAGTCGGATTAATTTCCTCATCTTACTTCCATATATATAAAAAAAAAATGGAAAACCCTCTCATCATGAAGCTCTTGAATAGATTAGACTTGATGTCTAACTCTAAGGAGATTATGATATGCTGGATCCCAAGTGATATAGGAGTGAGGGGGAATAAAAGAGCAGACACCGCAGCTAAATCGGCTCTAGATTTGATCCTCGACAAGTTCAAGATACCATATACTGATTTGAAACCTAAAATTAATAGATTACTTCAAACAAAATGGCAACAACACTGTAATAACAACATCCACAATAAACTCTTCTTAATCAAACCCACTTTGGGAGGCTGGAGACCATCTTTAAGGAAGTTTAGAAAGGAACAAGACATTGTGTCCCGATTACGCATTGGTCATAGAAGACTAACGCACTCCTATATACTCAAACAAGAACAACAACCACAACGCGGAACATGTCAAACACCTTTGACAGTTAAACACTTATTCATTGAATGCAGTTTTTTTGCTCACATCAGAAACCGTTATTTTAAAGCAAACAATATGAAAGATCTGTTTGAAAATGTCAACATAGAGGATATTCTTCCTTTTTTAAGGAAAATAAAATTATACCATAGAATATAGGCATGAAACAAATTAATACCATACAACATAATCCCCAATAATGCTAACACATTGTCAAAACCAATTACTAAAAAGCATAAATATAAATACACGATATGTATCACTTCCTAATCGTTATGCATGACATAACCCCAGACGATTTGATATGCCGTTAAAAAATCAATAAACAAGCAAATAAACTTGTCTCTTATTCGGTGTACTTTTTCATGCTCAGTTTTGTATCCCTCAGTCTTTTTTATTTGCTCCTACACTCCATATATATATATATAATATATATATATATATATATATATATATATATATATATAATGTGTGTGTTTTTTATATGATTGTGTTTTGACATTTTCCTTGGTTTCTTTATGTCCAGGCTCGTTTTCCCTAAGGCCTAGCGGCAAAAATATCGGACAAAGCTTGTCAATTAGGTAGTCAAAGGCGAAGTAGAAATCATTCTTTCGTTCAAGTTAACTTTAATACGATATCAATCAAAACTTGATACAGTATGAGACAAGCAAATAAAAAACACAAAAGAAATCAAAGGTCTTCAAACAACGCCAATATGATTCAAGCGATGGTCATACAACGCATGCGCATTCACAGCAAATATGAATCGGCGTACAAGGTTTTTTGGCCAGGATCTTCCAAGGCGGTTCCCAGGCTTTGTGTGTTGCACAGTAGGGGAAAAAAGCCGTTGCAATGCAACCGGATGCTACAGGAATTGTAGGACAATTGATTGCAATTCATCTACGATGGTTGACATAGAAAAAGAACAACTCATAAAAAGGATATTTGAACCTTTTTTTTAACGTAGTCTTAACACCGACGCTGAGTAAGATTCACTAAACAAATTATCAAGAATAAATATTCCCTATAAGAGGCCGGGTTAGCTCAGTCGGTAGAGCGTTCGACTAGAAATCACAAGGTTCCTCGTTCGATACCGGTCCTCGCCAACTCTTTATTTCAATAAGTACTAACTGTCTTGGCACTGGTTCAGTTGTGCTTGGCTAGTTGCTGTTGTTCAAACCTACAGTACACTGACTCACTTCAACATGCCAGTGATTTTATCCAGTCATATGCAACTTAGTAGTGACTCTAGCATATATGGAATTTTAGGATGGAACGCGTGGTGTAATGGTTAAAGTCATGGGAAATGGACTCGTCGCCCCGAGTTCAAATCCTGGACGTTATAATTGCATTTCACTTAGCGCTAATACCCTTGGGAAATGTATGAATTCTAACCTCCCTCCAGCTATGGGTAAATAGTAGGGCAGATTAGGCTCTTTAACATTGGTTAGGCAACCGGTCTAGGAGAAGGAAAACTCTGAATTCAAAGCTATTGAAATCCGCTTAATAAATTGACCTTGTGTCACATCCTGCCCGTGCGGAGGGGTTGGTATATATATATATATATATATATATGAAATTTTAGGTATCTCCCGTTTTTTTCTTCTGAATTGATCTTTTTCTCAGTCGGTAGAGCGTTCGGCTAGAAACCACAAGATTCCTAGTTCGATACCGGTCCTCGCCAACTCAGCGTATGAGTAGCACGAGTAACATTTTGGGTTAGGGGTTAGTTTTATAATTTAAAAAAAAACCCTCCAAAATCGTCTGTTAGCTAGAGATTAGATGGACTCGTGCCTTTCTCAAAAATATTAACGCTAAGTGAAACGCAAACAGCATCGTCCAGTAATTAGACTCGGGTCACTGATTCTATTTCCTTCGATGATAACCGTTACACTAAGCGCACCCGCAATGGTGCATTGTAAGTGTATTATTATTATTATATTATTATTATTATTATTATTATTATTATTATTCAGGGGCAAAGTGAATAAAAGAAGAAGTCTTAATTCTTCCTGATCTCTCGTTACCCCCAGTTATTTTACAGGTTCTTGGGCATTGTTCCAAGAACTCCAGCTATGGCTGGTATCACAGTCAACATGTTCCCTAACTTTTCCAGGTCTTTGGTAAGATCCAGATATTTGTCGAGTTTTTCGCTTTCTTTAATTTTTTGTTTTGTTTGTTATCTGCCACCAGAAGTTATTTTCTTTTAGTTAATCAAAGCTACGTCTGTTCTTCTGGCCGAGATTGGGTAATCCGTTTATATCTCAAAATTCCCAATAATTTTATGCATCTAATTTTCTAGAGTATATTCTGGTTTGTGCTATTTGTCAATATTGTTAAACTTAAGTCTCTTGCACAATTCCAAGTGATCTGCTGGCACTGCAAAATCCACCAGTTGACAAGTTCTTTCTTTTTTGTTTATCAACACTAGGTCTGGTCTTCTTGCTGGGATAAGGTGATCCGTTTCTATTTCAAAGTCCCAGAGAATTTTATGCGTTTCGTTCTCAAGACCAAATTCTGGTTTATGCATATACCATTTTGTTGTATGGTCAGAATTTAATTTTTTGCATAATTCCCAGTGGATCACCTTCCCAACCCAATCGTGTCTAGTTTTGTATTCTCGTTGTGCTAGATTATTATTATTATTATTATTATTATTATTATTATTATTATTATTATTATTTGTTACCGTTTTATAATCAATAAATTTGACTTTCTTTTTCAACTATATTATCATCATAATTAGTATGGCAGGTCACTCAAACAGGGCTACTGCTACCACGTAACCCTATGCTACCTGCCCAATGGTCGAGTGGTCGGTGACTAAACTGGCTCACCCGTCAGTTTTTCCCGGTGAAGATGGTGGCTAGACAGCCGACAGGATTTAAAAAAAAAACACCTGTCAAAGGGCGGATGAACCATCATGAAGGGTCAACGGGCATCTATCATAGGCGGGCCGTGAAGTGCGAGGAGGACACCCCTTGTATTCGAGCAACTGATCCTCCAACAGCTGTACTGGGCCACACCTTGCCGCTCTGTCCAGAAGGAGATGCTGAGACGAGTGGGTTGGGGGGGGTCTGGATCTGTGCAAGCCCTTACTCACCTAAATCCACTAGCACACGTATTTTTTTTAAATTCTTTTTTTTTTTCTTCTTTTGTTTTTATAGAAGTATCTTCATCCTTTGGGATGTAGGGCGGACATTACGATAACTTAGTTTGTTTCTAATATCTTATTATTGACATTGATATTGTTATTTTCTTCATCATACTTTTTATTATCAATTGTCCGTCAATAATAATAATAATAATAATAATAATAATAAGGAGAAGAAGAAGAAAAGTAGTAGTAGTAGTAGTAAGAGTTGTATTGTGTTATCATATTCCCCTCGCCCCCTCCTCCCATCTCTCTCTCTCTCTCACACACACACACACACCTCTCTCTCTCTCTCTCTCTCTCTCTCTCTCTCTCTCTCTCTCTCTCTCTCTCTCGCTCGCTCTCTTGCAGTTTGTGTTGTCCAGTCTGCTATGATTCAATCAATAATAATAATAATAATAAGAAGAAGAAGAAAGAAGAGAAGAAGAAAAGTAGTAGTTGTAGTTGTAGTAGTAGTAGTAAGAGCTGTATTGTGTTATCACGTTCCCCCCCTCTCTCTCTCTCTCTCTCTCTATCTCTCTCTCTCTCTCTCTCTCGCAGTTTGTGTTGTCCAGTCTGCTATGATTCAATCAATCAATCAATCAAAATAATAATAATAATAATATATAATAAGAAGAAGAAGAGAAAAGAAGAAGAAGAAGAAGAAGAAGAAGAAAGCTAGTAGAAGTAGTAGTAGTAGTAGTAAGTATTGTCTTGTGTTATTAATTCCCTCTTCCCTCCTCTCTCTCTCCTCTCTCTCTCTCTCTCTCTCCTCCCTCTCTCTCTCGCAGTTTGTGTTGTCCAGTCTGCTATGATTCAATCAAGCAAATGAAATAACCTTGATTAGCTTTTGCAACTTTCTTTTTCAAACTTCAGAATCCTTTTTCGTTTGTTGCTTTTCCTTTCTCCCCCTCACCCCCCACATTTTTTTTTAATCAAAGAACTCCAAGACAGTCGGCGCCGAAATGATTCCAAAGAATGGCGGTGAGCCTCATCAAGAAGAAGAAAAAAAAGTGACGCTAATTTTGTCACCAGCAATATAAGGTCAAATGGAAGATATGAAAAATAAAAACAAAAAACATCTTCATTTTAACCAAACATTTTCCCTTTCTTCTTCCGATAACTAGAACGAGAATCTTGCAATGCCAGGATAGTGAAGATTATTACTATACCACCAGCGAAAAGACGGCGTTTCTAAAGGTTTGATTGCAATAGAATTATTAGCACTTAATATATGAAGGTTCATAACTGAATAAATTGACAAAAAAACAACACACACACACAACATATATATATATGCGCGTGTGTGTGTGTGTGTGTGTGTGTGTGTGTGTGAGAGAATGGAATTGAATCCGACAGTTTCCTCTTGTCTGGTTGAGAAAGTCCAAGTTTAGATGGTATATATATATATATATATATATATGTATATTTAAAAAAGATTCAGGTGGTCCTGTTAGTAAAAACAAAAAAATTATGCTCAGAGGGCGAGCCAGATCTGGAATTATAATTAAAAAACTGAACAGGCTCGCGCGCGGGCACACACACACACACACACACACACACACACACACACACACACACACATACCTAGTTTGGAAAACATGAGACAGAATCAAATGGACAGTCACTAGCAACAACTTCAGTTCTGGAGGTCTTCTGTGGATGAAATTTTATCTCGAAATATTAAGAATAAATGAAGATTAACAAACACACCATAGTTATCTTCATTTTTCTTTACACTTACATTGTGATAGCCTTCAAAACCAATCAACAAACTATAGGCATTTTAAAATGTGTGTACTGCATTGGAAATTAATTTTGTTTAAGGATGGTTTGTATTGTTTTTTCTATAAAGCTTCTAGTATTTCTGCACAAAGAAAAAATAAACAAAAACTCCAAATACTAGAAGCTTTATACATAAAAAAATACAAACTATCCTTAAAGAAAATTAATTCCCAATGCAGTACACACATTTTAAAATGCCTATAGCACCTTTCCCATCAATTCTCCTCCTTCCAGCGTCCACATCTATTAATATAATTTGAAAAAATGGAACACATCACCCCTGATGATGGCACTTCGAAGTGCCGAAATTACTCGGGACATGAACTTTGGTGGACTAATCCACGAATTCCACCCAAATGTTAAAAAGTTGGCCAGAAAACTTGAAAAAATCACAAATAAAATTGTTAACCAGGAGATGTGTCTTTTGATTAATTCAACATGCATATAATATATATATATATATATATAATATATATATTGTGGGATTGTTACTGTTACAGCTTTTACTGGAACGGTGTGTCAAAATGCAGTATTATTGGAAGAGTGCTCAATATAGAAATTGAGCTATTATATAATATAATAAAAATATATATAAAAGTTTTACATATCTATTTATTTGTTCCATTGTCATCAAATAAATAGATATGTAAAACCTTTTATATATTTATTTTATTATATATAATATATATATATATATATTATATATATATATATATATGGGAGAATATGTGCTTAATTGAAGTCGTACCTAATTTTGAAAATTAATTAATTAATAATTAATTAATTAGGCGGGAATGCCAATTAATTAATCATTAATTAATTAATTTTCAAAATTATGTACGACTTCAATTAAGCACATATTCTCACAAAAATTGTCGGCAAAAAAGCCACATCCAAACACATCGTGTTTACATACTTATCATATATATAATATATATATATATATATATATATATATATATAGACAGAGAGAGAGACAGAGAGAGGCAGAAAGAGAGAAATAGATATATATATAGAGAGAGAGAGATATAGAGAGTGAGGGAAAGTGAGAAGAGGTTGGTTGTCTTTTTCACCAGGAATTATAAAATTTCATAATAGAAATTTTAAAAGATTAGCAAGAATACTCTTTTTGCATGGTCTTACTTTCTCATATAAACCCTTTGAAATCTGCCATTTGAATACATTGGGTTAAGGCATGGTTAGGGAATGACACAGAAATGACAATTCAAAATTCTGTATAAGTTATTGAATTCATTTATTGTTATTTAGGATTATAAACAACTTGTTTTTCGTTACGTAAAGAAAGTGTTTGTGCATCAAATTATTTTTAGTTCGTATTCATCAACAGCTTTAAGGGGATTTTAAGATGTTTACGCCTATATATAAAGATGGGGAAGAAAACATGGATTTTAAGTAGATTTTTAAAAATCAATATGTATGCTTTTGTAAGCGAACTGTGACTCTTACCGCCTCCTGCTTAAGGGTGGACGGGTGGTTGTCACAATCGTCACTTACAAATAAAGAAAACAAGCACTTTCTACATAAGCGCCCGATGATCAATTTTAAGGAATTATGACAACAATTAAACGTTTTTCAAAAGCTGTTTTTTCTAGAATAATCGTACTAGTCCAATTACCGTCGAATTGGTAAGACAAGGCAGCAAATAGTCGTAACTGAATACGAACATATCTTGCTGCAATGCCACTTCAAAATGCCAGGTTATTGTTACATAATATATGCGGTTGCATAAGATTATTGTCAATCCCCTGTATTTCTAAAGGGATGGCCTTTTTTATATCACGGCGGGATTTTCCATGGAATATTACAGAAAGCCCGCGAAATACGTGAAGTCACGTGGGACCTGGTTGAGTTCTCAGTTTCAGTTTGACGTCAGGCAGAGAAGACGTCCTGCCTTAACTGGAACTCACTGCATACGCGCGCTATGTTAGTCAGATGTTTAGTTACATGAAATATTTAGTTAAGTAAATAAAAGCTTAAGAAAATTACACGGTCTTGTGATTAATGAATGTCTTGGTAACAAGACTGATCTAGAAGAAGAAATGAGTTAAGTGCGACCGATCACCAAGAGAAGACCAAGACGCTAGAAGAGATGTTAGAAGAAGAATAGAAGTAAGTAAAGAAAAGGGTATACAACATTATTTATGAAGCCTCATAACATCATAGAAACCAAGCAGCCAATCAGGACTCAGGGAATGGAATCACCCAAATGCAAGAATGGGCTATTCTTTATTTCAATAAATACTAACTGTCTTGGCACTGGTTCAGTTGTGCTTAGCTAGTTGCTGTTGTTCAGACCAACAGTACACTGACTCACTTTAACATCCAAGTGATTTTATCCAGCCATTTGCAAACTAAGTAGTGACTCTAGCATATATGGAATTTTAGGATGGAAGCGCATGGTGTAATGGTTAAAGTCATGGGAAATGGACTCGTCGCCCCCGAGTTCAAATCCTGGACGTTGTAATTTCATTTCACTTAGCGTTAATACCCTTGGGAAATGTATGAATTCTACCTCCCTCCAGCTATGGGTAGATAAAGTAGGGGCAGCTTGAACTGGGTTTCTAACCTTGGTTAGGCAACCGGTCTAGAAAAGGAGAACTCTGAATCCAACCTGTTGAAACTCGGCTTATAAATTGACCTTGGGTACACTCTGCGTGCGGGAGGGTTTTTGGTAAATATATTTATATATATGGAATTTTAGGTATCTCTTTTTTTTTTTTTCTGAAATTGATCTTGTTATAACCGCATGTAATAATGGCTGTCACGTCGTTTCGAGTAAGACCATTTCCTATTTTTTTTTTTGTTTGTTTATCTTTTTATCATCAATTGGTTATCATCATAATTGGTGGCCAGTAGTATTTGATACTCTAAGTCCTTGTGTTTTTCTCAGCTGACTCACCAGGCCAGCCCTAGAGATACAAGTTTTCCACATCTACATGTTGAACTCTCTACTTTGAATGTTGCTGGGCTGTAAACATTACCCTTTTCTAATAGCCCGCTTCAATTTTTGGTGTTTAATTGTTGACTCAAATCTCCACAGATAGGTAGACGGTGGCTCTCCAGCCAGGTCTTTACAAGCTAGCTTCTCCCATCCTCCACAGCATAGCAGGTTCTTTCAGAGTGTCTTGTGGAGCAGTCCCTTAAACCTCAATTTGGTTTGCACTGACAACGTTTGCCTGTTGAGATTATCCTGTGTAATATTTTTATGTAAACATCATAAACTTCCTCCATTGTTATTGTTTATTATACTTATCCATTTCAGGAATTCTTATTGACTTGCTATGTACGTAACAATTATTTATATACATTCATTTATTAAATTTGTTAAATCATAATATATTGTTATTACATATGTAATATTTTATGTTGCCTTTATATATTGATAAATTCTATTATATATAAAAGTTGTTATGGTAATATATATATAATAATATATATATATATATATATATATATATATTATGGTGATATATATTCATATAATATGATATTATATATGTACTATTGTACAGACAAAAAAAAATATGTCCAGAATAATTTCTATAATTTTTCTTAATTTTTTCTTTATAAAATTTCTTGTCATTTGGCCTGTCTATCATCTAACCTTCTATGCATTGCTGAGGTGACACCTGCTAAATTAACATACAAAAAAAGATGTCAATCACTAGCTGCGCTAAGTTTTGACTTTGGATTCTACGTTCAGTTCTCTCTCTCTCTCTTTCTCTCTCTTCTCTCTCTCTCATCTCTCTCTCTCTCTCTCCTCTTCTCTCTCTGCTCACCTCTCATCTCTTGAACTGCATATGTTCCGATAGTACCAAATTACTATCATTAATGTTGAAAAATTTTTTTTAGACTAAGTTTAATTGAAAATTATACTTGCCAATACTACACAAACATGCTGTCTCAATAATAGATTCAATAATTATTTCAATGGTTAATTAAATGTACTAGCAAAATAAAAAGACACCCTCCGGGCGATGTAAGAATTATTTTTTGAAAGATATAGCCTGTGGGGATGAGCTGAAAATTCAATGTCATAAGTGTGTACCATAAGTATGTTAAATCGTCAATTTATTAAAGGAGTAAAAAAATAGAAGAGAGAAAGACAATTTGAAATGGGAAACAGTTCCGATAATTTAAATATTATATTAGAATAAAACAATCTATATATAATATATAACACCGGGCATCTATTATTGAAACAATGAGGATTGTCTAACGTTGCATGCTCACATTTTGAGTATATTTATTCTATGTTATGACGTTTGATTATGTGTTGGGTAATGTGACGTAAGCAGTGACACAGTTTTTGTTACAGACAAAAACCGGAAGCAAATCTCCATTATTAATAGATAGATTTGGGTTTTTTGTTGTTTATTTTTCTTAAGAAATACGTAATTAAAAACAACCTTAATCCCCTAAAACCGTAACCCAATTTGCAAAATGTTAATTCATAGACTGTAGTTAAACTATCATTGGGTACCACCAAAAAGCTTTCCGTGTTGGATTTTCCGACCTAAATCAGAAGTCAGCCAAATTTCACTGTGTATTTAAACTTATGTAAACAGATTTGAATAATTTTATATTTCTTGATATGCCACAAGAACTAAAAAATGGACATGGCCGACGTGAACTGCAATGTATTACTGCACTTCCCTCGACACTAACTGATAATGCTGTGTTGAGTTTGTGGAAATATACGAGATACAAGTAAGTTTATTAATTTCGGTATACTTGATCTCATAATCTCGATGACAAAGTGGATTTTTCTTTTGTAGGATCAATCAGTTAATGGAAATCTAACATCTGTTATGACAAACAATAAAATTGACTTGTAAATATAAAGACTGTGAACAGGCAACACAATAGTATGTCTATAATGTTTTGACACATATGCCTATGGTTGGTATATATATATTTACCAACCCCTCCACACGAGCAGGATGTGACACAAGGTCAATTTCTTAAACGGAGTTCAACAGGTTTGAATTCAGAGTTTTCCTTCCTAGACTGGTTGTCTAACCAAGGTTAAAGAGCCCTACTATTTACAAATAGCTGGAGGGAGATTAGGATTCATACCTTTCCCAAGGGTATTAGCACTAAGTGAAAATGCAGTTACCACGTCCAGGATTTGAACTCGTGGCGACGAGTCCATTTCCCATGACTTTAACCATTACACCACGCGCTTCCATACTACATTTGTAACATTAAAAAGATGGAGATCAAAGCGTACCTAATAAGTCATTTCCCTAACAATTGATTTGGTACTTCGCGGAGAGCGTCCTGCCTTCTGCCTCAAAAAATGCTAGCCGGTGGCTGCTGAAAAACAACCAGCAACGATTGAAGTCGCGAGCCGAAGCGGTTGTCACTTGCAAAAAAAAACAAAAAAAACAACTTAGGGCTTTTCCCCCGAAACACAAGGAGGTCAAAATATTCCAATCTAGGAATTCCATTTAGTGGTGTCATAATGTGAACAGGATGTAAATAAGAAGAATAGTAGTAGATATCTAAATAGACATTATGTCAGAATAAGAGAATTAGAAAAGAACACGGCAAAAATACTTAGAGTGATAACAAGCAATTCAATATAAGCACAAGACCGCCAACAAAGCATGAAATAGAGACGTGTAGTTTAAAGTAAAATACAAGATGATACAGTAAATGATAGGAAGAAGAGCAAACGTAAAACAAAAGAAGGAGAAAGGAATGTCAGATTGAAAATGAGAATGCAGGAAGCGTAAAATATCCAATATCAACACGATAAACAAGAGGAAATATAATATATGAAAATAGTACATGAATACAAGAGTCAATACGAAATCTCAATAGTGTTATTGTAGTCACATCATGTAATTAACAGAATAGTGATGTCTGTAAGATAAAAATATTATAAAGGCAGAGCATATGAATCAAACAAATTAAACATACTTAAACAAAATACGTACGGTTACAGAGCAAACCAGAAGACCACAAGGTACAAACGGATTATCAACTAAGCCCACCCTTACACGCCTAACCCTAACCCTAACCCTACCCCCCTAGCTAAAATTTTTATACCAAAAAAAAAATTTTGGTTTTTTTTTGGGGGCCCCTTTTTTTTTGTTTTTTTTCTGGATACCTGAATCAGGGTGACCGTCAAAATAGTTAAGGTCATGGGAATGGACTCGTCCCCACGAGTTCAAATCCTGGACGTGGTAATGCATTTTCACTTAGTGCTAATACCCTTGGGAAAGGTAATGATACTATCTCCCTCCAGCTATTTGTAAATAGTAGGGCTCTTAACCTTGGTTAGACAACGCAGTTTCTAGGAGAAGAAAACTCTGAATTCAAACCTGTTGAAGCTCGTTTAAGAAATTGACCTTGTGTCACATCCTGCCGTGTGGAGGGTTGGTAAATATAATATAATACCAACCATAGGCATATGTGTCAAAAATTATAGACATATATTTGTTGCCTGTTTCACAGTCTTTATATTTACAAGTCATTTTTATTGTTTGTCATAACAGATGTTTTAGATTTCCTATTAACTGATTGATCCTAAAAAGAAAATCCACTTTGTCATCGGAGATTTATGAATAAGTAGTACGAAATTAATAACTCTTGTATCTCGTATATTTCCCAAACTCAACACAGCATTATCCCAGTTTAGTGTCGAGGGAAGTGCAGTAATACATTGGCAGTTCACGTCGGCCATGTCTTTTTTAGTCTTGTGGCATATCAAGAAATATAAAATTATTCAAAACTGTTTACATAGTTTAAATAACAGTGAAATTTGGCTGACTTCTGATTTGGTCGGAAGAATCAACCGGAAAGCTTTTGGTGGTACCATGAATAGTTTAACTACAGTCTATGATTAACATTTTGCAAATTGGGTTACGGTTTAGGGGATTAAGTTGTTTTAATTACGTATTCTTAAGAAAAATAAACTAACAAAAACCCAAATTGCTATCTATTAATAAATGGAGATTGCTTCGGTTTTTGTCTGTAACAAAACTGTGTCACTGCTTACGTCACATTACCCAACACATAATCAAACGTCATAACATAGAATAAATATACTCAAAATGTGAGCATGCAACGTTTAGACAATCATCATTGTTTTCAATAAATAGATGCCCGGTGTTTATATTTAATATAGATTGTTTTATTCTAATATAATATTTAAATATCGGAACTGTTTCATTTCAAATTGGTCTTTCTTTCTTTCTATTTTTTACCCTTTAATAAATTTGACGATTTGACATACTTATGGTCACACTCTATGACATTGATTTTCAGTCCATCCCCACAGCTATATCTTTCAAAAATAATTCTTACATCGCCGGAGGGTGTCTTTTTATTTTGCTTAGTACATTTAATTAACCATTGAAATTATTATTGAAATCTATATTGAGACAGCTTGTTTGTGTTAGTATTGCAAAGTATAATTTCACATTAAACTTAGTCCTAAAAATATTTTTCAAACTTAAATGTATAGTAATTTGGTAAATCTAATGCGGACATATCA
This sequence comes from Doryteuthis pealeii, assembly GCA_023376005.1. Taxonomy (NCBI): domain Eukaryota; kingdom Metazoa; phylum Mollusca; class Cephalopoda; order Myopsida; family Loliginidae; genus Doryteuthis; species Doryteuthis pealeii. Next base: position 61,523,066 of record CM042172.1, on the reverse strand, counting down.
GTTCAGAGAGAGAGAGAGGAGGAGAAGAGAGAGAGAGAGAGAGAGCGAGAGAGAAGAGAGAGAGAGAGAGAGATTACTGAACCGTAGAGAGAAGATTGTGAGTAAAAAGAGTCGAAAGAGAAAGTGGTGTGATTCCCAAAGTCTAAACTTAGCGCAGCTTAGTGATTGACATGTTTTTTTGTAATTTAGCAGGTGTCCCCTCAGCAATGCATAGAAGGTTAGATGATAGACAGGCAAAAGGAAAAACAGAAATTTTTTAGAAGAAATTAAGAAAATTATTAGAAATTTTCTGGACATAATTTTTTTTTTGTCTGTACATATAGTAGCATATATAATATCATATATATAATATATATCACCATATATATATATATATATATATATATATAATATATATTATATATATACCATAACAAACTTTTATATATAATAGAAATTATCATATAATATAAAGGCAACATATATATATTACATATGTAATTAACAATATATTATATTTAACAAATTTAATAAATGAAATGTATACTAATATAAAATTGTTACGTACATAGCAAGTTAATAGAATTTCCTGAAATGATAAGTAAATAACAATAACATGGAGTAAGTATGATGTACATAAAATATACACAGGAAATCTCAACTGCACGTTGTCAGTGCAAACCCAAATTGAGGTTAAGGACTGCCTCAGGACACTCTGAAGAACCTGCATTGCCTGTGAGACTGGAGAAGCTAGCTTGTAATAGACCTGGCTGGAGAGCCACGTCTACCTATCTGTGGAAAGAATTTGAGTCCAACCGAATTAAACACCAAAAATTGAAGCGGGCTATAGAAAGGGTAATTTTCAGCCCAGCAACCTTCAAAGTAGAGAAGTTCCAAACAGTAGTTTAATGTGGAAAACTATGTATCTCTAGGGCTGGCCCTGGTGAGTCATCTGAGAACACAAGGATTAGAGTATCAATACTACTGGCACCCAATTTGAGATAAAAAAGAATAAACAAACAAAAAAAAATAGGAAATGGTTTACTCGAACGAGTTGACAGCCATTATACATGGTTAAAAAGATAATTCAGAAAGAAAAAAAAGGGAGATACCTAAATTCCATATATATATATATATTTACAACCCCTCCGCACGGGCAGGATGTGACACAAGGTCAATTTAATTAAGCGCGGAGTTCAACGTTTGAATTCAGAGTCATCCTTTTCCTAGACCGGTTGCCTAACCAAGGTAGAAGCCCAGTCTGCCCTACTTATCTACCCATAGCTGGAGGGAGGTAGAATTTCATACATTTCGCAGGGTATGTAAGCTAATGAAATGAATTACAACGTCCAGGGTTTTGAACTCGGGGCGACGAGTCCATTTCCCATGACTTTAACCATTACACGCATGCGCTTCCATCCTAAAATTCCATATATGCTAGAGTCACTATCTTAGTTTTGCAATGGCTGGATAAAATCACTTGGATGTTAAGTGAGTCAGTGTTACTGTTGGTCTGAACAACAGCAAACTAGCTAAGCACCAACTGAAACCAGTGCCCAAGACAAGTTAGTATTTATTGAAATAAAGACATAGCCATTCTTGCATTTGGGTGATTCATTCCCTGCGTCCTGATTGGCTTGCTTGGTTTCTATGATGTTATGAGGCTTCATAAATAATGTGTATACCCTTTTCTTTACTTATTCTATTCTTCTTCTAACATCTTCTTCTAGCGTCTTGGTCTTCTCTGTGATCTGGTCGCACTAACTCATTTCTTCTTCTAGATCAGTCTTGTTACCAAGACATTATTAATACAAAGACCGTGTAATTATTCTACTTCTTTACATTAACTTAAATATTTCATGTAACTAACTCTGATACATAGCGCGCGTTGCAGTGAGTTCAGTTAAGGCAAGGACGTCTTCTGCTGCCTGACGTCAAACTGAAACCTGAGAACTCAAACAGGTCCCACGTGACTTCACGTATTTCGCGGCTTTCTGTAATATCCCATGGAAAATCCGCCGTGATAATAAAAAGGCCATCCCTTTAGAAATACAAGGGATGACAATAATCTTATGCAACCGCATATATTATGTACAATAACCTGGCATTTTGAAGTGCATTGCAGCAAGATATGTTCGTATTCAGTTAGAACTATTTGCCTGCTTGTCTTACCAATTCGACGGTATTGGGACTAGTACGATTATTCTAGAAAAACGCTTTTGAAAAACGTTTTAATTGTTGTCATATTCCTTAAAATTGATCATCGGGCCGCTTTACGTAGAAAGTGCTGTTTTTCTTTATTTGTAAGTGACGATTGTGACAACCACCGTCCACCCTTAAGCAGGAGGCGGTAAAGTCACATTCGCTTACAAAGCCATACATATTGATTTTTAAAAATCTTACCTTAAAATCCATGTTTTCTTCCCATTCTTTATATATAGGCGTAAAATCTTAAAATCCCTAAGCTGTTGATGAATACGAACTAAAAATAATTTGATGCACAAACACTTTCTTTACGTAACGAAAACAGTTGTTTATAATCCTAAATACAATAAATGAATTCAATAACCTATAAAGAATTGTCACTTTTGTGTCATTCCCTAACCATGCCTTAACAATGTATTCAAATGGCAGATTTCAAAGGGTTTATATGAGAAGAAGACCATGCAAAAAGAGTATTCTTGCTAATCTTTAAAATTTCTATTATGAAATTTTATAATTCCTGTGAAAAAGACAACCAACCTCTTCTCACTTCCCTCACTCTCTATATCTCTCTCTCTATATATATTATCTATTTCTCTCTTTCTGCATGCTCTCTGTCTCTCTCTCTGTCCTATATATTATTATATATATAATATATATATATATATATGATAAGTATGTAAACACGATGTGTTTGGATATGGCTTTTTTGCCGACAATTTTGTGAGAATATGTGCTTATTGAAGTCGTACATTATTTTGAAAATTAATTAATTAATGATTAATTAAATTGGCATTCCCGCCTAATTAATTAATTATTAATTAATTAATTTTCAAAATTAGGTACGACTTCAATTAAGCACATATTCTCCCATATATATATATATATATATATAATATATTATATTAATAATATAAAATAAATATATAAAGGTTTTACATATCCATTTAATTTGATGACAATGAACAAATAAATAGATATGTAAAACTTTTATATATAAATTTTTATATATTATATAATAGCTCAATTTCTATATTGAGCACCTTCCAGATAATACTGGCATTTTGACATACCGTTCGCAGTAAAAGCTGTAACGTAACAAGTCCACAATTATATATATTATAGTATATATATATATATATATATGCATGTTGCCATTAATGCAAAAGACACATCTCCTGGTTAACAATTATTTGTGTTTTTTTCAAGTTTTCTGGCGCAACTTTTTAACATTTGGGTGGAATTCGTGGATTAGTCGCACCAAAGTTCATGTCCCGAAGTAATTTCGGCACTTCGAAGTGATCATCAGGGTGATGTGTTTCCATTTTTTCAAATTATATTAATAGATGTGGACGGCTGGAAGGAGGAGAATTGATGGGAAAGGTGCCTATAGGCCATTTTAAAATGTGTGTATGCATTGGGAATTAATTTTCTTTAAGGATAAGTTTGTAATTTTTTTTGTATAAGCTCTAGTATTTGGAGTTTTTGTTATTTTTTTCTTGTGCAGAAATACTGAAGCTTTATAGAAAAAACAATACAACCATCCTTAAACAAAATTATTTTCCAATGGCATACACAAACATTTTTAAAATGCCTATAGTTTGTTGATTGGTTTTGAAGGCTATCACAATGTAGTGTAAAGAAAAAAAGATAACCTATGGTGTTGTGTGTTAATCTGTCATTTATTCTTACTATTCGAGATAAAATTTCATGCCCAGAAGACCTCCAGAACTGAGTTGTTGCTAGTGACTGGTCCTTTGATCTGTCTCAATGTTTCCACTAGGTATGTGTGTGTGTGTGTGTGTGTGTGTGTGTGTGTGTGTGTGTGTGTGTGTGTGCCCGCGCGACGCAGCCTGTTTCAGTTTTTAATTATAATTCCGAGTTGGCTCGCTCTTGAGCATAATTTTTTTTGTGTATTTTACTAACAGACCACCTGAATCTTTTTTAATATATACATATATTATATAATAATATACGCATGCTAAACTTGGACTTTCTCACAGACAAGAGGAAACTGTCGATTCAATTCCATTTTCCTCTTCATCACACACCACACACACAACACTACCACACACCGCATATATATATATGTGTGGTGTGGTGTGTGTTGTGTTGTTTTGTCAATTTATTCGTTATGAAACCTCATATATTTAAGTTGCTACATAATTCTTTGCAATCAACCTTGTGAAACGCGTCTTTTCGCTGGTGGTATAGTAATAATCTTCACTATCCTGGCATTGGCAAGATTCTCGTCTAGTTATCGGAAGAAGAAAGGGAAATGTTTGGTTTAAGAATGAAGATGTTTTTTGTTTTTATTTTTCATATCTTCCATTTGACCTTATATTGCTGGTGACAAAATTAGCGTCACTTTTTTTTCTCTTCTGATTGAGGCTCACCGCCCATTCTTTGGAATCATTCGGCGCCGACTGTCTTGGAGTTCTTTGATAAAAAATGTGGGGGTGAGGGGAGAAAAGGAAAGCAACAAACGAAAAGGATTCTAAGTTGAAAAAAGAAAGTTGCAAAGCTATATCAGGTTAATTTCATTTGCTGATTGAATCTAGCAAGACTGGGACAACAAAACTGCGAGAGAGAGAGGGAGGGAGAGGAGAGGGGAGAGGGAGAAGAGAGGAGGGAGCAGAGGGAAATGTAATACACAAGACAATAACTTACTACTACTACTAATACTTCTACTAGCTTTCTTCTTTCTTCTTCTTCTTCTTCTGTCGTGTTCTTCTTTCTTCTTCTTCTTATTATTATTATTATTATTATTATTATTATTGATTGATTGATTGATTGA
>CM042172.1:61495505-61517988 GCA_023376005.1 Doryteuthis pealeii | reverse complement strand
AGAGAGATATGCAAGACCAAGGTATTGAGTTTTGAAAGCCATCAAGAATTGCAACAACAAATGGGTAACTAACGTACAACGAAAAATTCCATTTTAACGGGCGCTTTTGTGAAATACATCATAAAGCCAATGTACATCAAAAGCCCAAAAAAACCACCCTAAATAAAAAAAAAATAAGGGGAGGAAAGTCAGTGTCAGTCAGTAAAAAAAGAAAAAAAAATTCATTTTATTATTATATTATTTTAGACTCTTCTTTTTTTTTATATTATTTTGTTACTGCCATCTCATCTCTCATTCACTTGACCTGACGCCCCAGCCTCATCTTCCAGCCAAAGTTTCACCCTTTTTGGCCTCTCCTCTTGATTTTCCGCCTCCACTTTATTCGCCGACCCCCCCTCTTTTTTTTCTACAAAGAGAATCCAAATATATAAACATTTGGTGTAGGGGGGTGGGGGAATGATAATAGACGAAAAAAGAATTTGTCATGATTGTCTAATACAACTCCTATAATCTATTATTGTGTTTATTTTCTTCTTTTTGGGTTTTTTTTTTTTTTTTTGTTTTTTTTTGGTTTTTTTTTAGGGGTCTTTTTTATGATTTCATCACCCAACCCCAGTTAATCTGTTGTTCTCTTATTCGCTTGTTCTTTGGATCTGGAATACATTTTTTATATTTCATTATCGTCTCCACATCCCTACCCCTCAATCCAAGTGCAAAGGCAAAAACTGTAATGGATAGTATATGTCTGTCCATGCACCTTATCTTTGTTATATATTAAGATTCTATTTCTCTGAATGTTTGAGATGAGGCTTGATGATTAGTATTATCTGCGTTATTCGGACTATTGTCCCCATCTTCATTGTTATTTGTACAGCGTTTCGGCCGATATACCCCCGGCTTCTTCAGGTATTTCTTGTCGGACTCGAGAACCTTCTCGAACTCGGGAACCTTCTTTTCGGACTCGGGAACCTTCTCGGACTCGAGAACCTTTTTGAGAACTCGGGAACTTTCTTGTCGTAGTCAGGAACCTTCTTGTCGGGAGCCAATTGGACACATGGCCTAGAGGATAAGGTAGTTAGGTTAAGACAGTTATAAGTGGCAGTTATCTCTGGATTCTGACTATTGTCTTCATCTTTATTGTTATCTACACTATTTCTCTGAATGTTTGAGAATGAGGCTTGATGATTAGTATTATCTGCGTTATCCGGACTATTGTCCCCATCTTTATTGTTATTTGTACAACGTTTCGGCCGATATGCACTCCGGCCTTCTTCGGGTATTTCTTGTCGGACTCGGAACCTTTCGGACTCGGGAACCTTCTTTTCGGACTCGGGAACTTTCTTGTCGTAGTCGGGAACCTTCTTGTCTTAATCGGGAGCCAATTGGACACATGGCCTAGTGGATAAGGTAGTTAGGTTAAGACAGTTCTAAGTGGCAAGAGGACAGACAGCACTGCAAAGCTTTCCCACAATTTATTCCCTCCAACTAGATATGCTTCGCTTTTTTCTCAGATGAGAAACATTTCTTCCATGATCGGATTTTGAATTTATGTTACATAATCATTAGATACTTAATGATTATGACAATAGTGTAGAAATCATATTAGTGCAGCTGATGGCCTTGAGAGTGAGTGACAGCATTTGACCTCACTCTGACCTTGCGTTCTGGGGATGATCGTGAGAACAGGAAGGCGATAGAAGCCCCTTCCGGTTTAAGGAGTAAGCAACTCAGTTAGTTAATACCTCCGCACGAGCAGGAGACGACACAAGGTCAATTTCTTAAGCGGAGTTCAACAGGTTTGAATTCAGAGTTTTCCTTCTCCTAGACTGGTTACCTAGCCATGGTTAAAGAACCAGTCTGCCCTGCTATTTAGCCATAGCTAGAGGGAGAGTAAGATTCGTACCTTTCTCAAGGGTATTAGCGCTAAGTGAAATGCAATTACCACGTCCTGGATTTGAAATCTGGGCGACGAGTCTATTTCCCATGACTTTAACCATTACACCACGCGCTTCCTAAATTATTAGTATAAGATCGGAATATTTGAAACCAATGAAATATATGGAAACAAATGATAATACAAAGTTTCAATAAAATACAATAGAAAATATAGTTATTACAATTAAAATTTTGAAATAATCGAATTCTGGCATTACATACGCCATAAGGAGTTGATATGCCATCAAATCAATAAACCAAACTAAACCTAAAACATCTAAATTGGAGGCTCGATTAAGAACCAAAGCTGAAGTTTTAAAACAAATTTAAAACCTTTGCTACGATCGCCTTTAACAATTCTGTACTTTATATTTTTAGTGACACCCACTTTGGGAGGCTGGAGACCAACTTTAAGGAAGTCTAGAAAGGAACAGGTCATTGTGTCCCGATTACGCATTGGTCATACAAGACTAACGCACTCCAATATACTCAAACAAGAACAACAACCACAATGTGGAAATATGTCAAACACTTTGACAGTTAAACATTCATGGAATGCATGTTCTTGCTCACATCAGAAACCGTTATTTTAAAGCAAACAATATGAAAGATCTGTTTGAAAATGTCAACATGGAAGATATTCTCTCTTTTTTGAGGGAAATAAAATTATACCATAGAATATAGACATGAAACAAATCAATACCATACAACATAATTCCCAATAATGCTAACACATTTTTTAAAACCAATTACTAAAATGTATAAATATAAATACACGATATGTATAACTTCCTAATCGTTAGGTATGACATAACCCCAGACGGGTTTATATGCCTTTTAAGGAAATAAAATTATTCCATAGAATATTGACATGAAAAAAATCAATACCATACTACATAATTCCCAATAATGTTAACACATTTTTAAAACCAATTACTAAAAAGTATAAATATAAATACACGATATGTATAACTTCCTAACCGTTTGGCATGACATAACCTCAGACGGGTTTATATGCCGTTAAAATCAATGAATAATTTACTCTCGCAGATCCATTACAACTGAATAGTGAGTTCGATCCTCTCTGGGTGTCCCATACTTGTGACCTTGTATCACATCCGACTCTAAATGAATGGGTCAGATATTAAACCAATTACTAAAAAGTATAAATGAATATAAGTACACGATATGTATAACTTCCTAACCATTTGGCATGACATAACCCCAGACGGGTTGATATGCCGTTAAAATCAATAAACAAACAAACAATTGATTCTTCCGAGCACCAGATAAGTACAAGTAACGAATTACGAAATCTATCTATTTCACTCATAGTTAATATTTTCTTATGTTTGAAGATATCGCCTGAAAATCGATTCCGAGAAACTCCGAGTCATGAGTGTTTCTTTTTATATCTATAATTGCAATATTGTCATATTTTCTCGACACTTTCGTATAAGAATTTTAATATTGAGATTTTACGTCCACCTACCCCTCCTTAAAATAATTATTCATTCATGATGGGTATTCAACATTTATTTCAAACTGATTTTTTTTTATTGAATTGAGAAAAAAATCAGTTTAAAAAGAAACAACAATTTTAAACTCATTTTTTCTATTTAACTCATAGATACTACCACTCCGGATAGGGATGGACATGGTTGGTTGGTTGAGTTTTACGGCACGTCAACCTATTGGGTCATTTTTGCCAAAGACGTTTTCTTTTATTCATTCTTGATGGGGACTCAATTTGATTTAAACTTTTTTCTATTTAGCACATAGGACTCTAAAATGTAATACCACTCCGAGTCAGAGTGAACCTGGGAGCAATGGGGATAGAGGGGTACTCCACATTACCCAGACCTGGAACCTCACCATGAGTTAGAGTTTAACGTCATAACCAGAACATGAAGACCCTACCGCCTTCTAGCACCCATATGGTAAAAATGGTTGAAGGGTTTGCCATTAGGTTAATATGGTAGGGATAATCATTCTTTCTTTCTTTCTTTTTTTTTGCTAGGACTTGACGTGGCCACTTCAATCCCAGGTATTTGCTCTAGCAGGGATCCTAGAATGGTCAATTCAAGTCGACTAAGGTACCTTGAGAATAAGCTTTACACAAATACTCATTGGAAAGGTAAGTATTCGTCAGAAAGCAATGTTAATACACGAATAAGAAAGGCATGGTCGGCCACAAACAAATTATCAATCATATAGAAATCCGATCTCACTGACAAGTTAAAGCGACAATTCTTCCAGGCTGTGGTTATATCAGTATTGCTGCATGGCTGCACCACTTGGACCCTAACGAAGCGCCTTGAGAATAAGCTAGATAGGAGCTGCACAAGAATGCTGCGTGCAGTCTTGAATAAGTCGTGGAAACAGCACCCGACAAGAAGCAGCTGTATGGCCACATGCCCCCCCCATCACAAACCATCCGAGTGAGACGGGCAAGGCATGCTGGACACTGCAGGAGAAGCAAGGACGAGCTCATAAGCGACGTTCACCTGTGGAAGCCAACACATGGCATGCTAGTGTGGGCCGCCCACCAAGGACCTACATTGACCAACTCTGCGAGGATGCTGGATGCTGCGTGGAGGACCTGCCTGGGTCAATGAATGATAGGGAGGGTTGCCGAGAGATTGTCATGGATATCCGTACTGATTGCGTGACATGATGATGATGATATATTAAGAAAGAAGGCGCGTGGTCTAATGGTTAGAATCGTAGGAAATGGACTCGTCAACGCGAGTTCAATTCCTGGACGAAGCTGTTGGAATTTCTCATGTTTGCTAATACCTTGGGAAAGTATTAATCCAATTCTCCTTCAGCTATGGTTAAATAACAGGGCAGACTGGACTCTTTACCATGATTGGTAACCAGTCTAGGAGAAGGAAACTCTGAATTCAAAACCTGTTAAAAATTGACCCTTGTGTCGCATCCTGCCGCGCGGAGGGGTTGGTAGATAATATTATATAATTAAGAAAGAGAAGTTATACAACGAATGGATATACTATGCTAAAGGTAGTTTGAAATCTGTCCCCAAAGGCGGAGACCTTGTAATATGGACAGACGGATACCGAGTTAACGTTATAAGATTGTTAATATTGTTATTGTTGTTGTTGTTGTTAGTGTCTTTACTCCTTTTTCCAATTCACCCCCAAATGATATTGTACTGTAAATAAAACGATTTCTGAGATAAAAGAAAGAAAGAGACAAAGAAAAAAAGGATGAAATAATTACTAAAAGAAGGTTCCATATAAAGTAAGAAAATTATTAGTGGAGACATAATCGAAATTATTCAGAATAATAATGGCAAAAAAAAGTACGATGGGAAAAAAGTGAAGTAAATGATTAAATGTTTGAGTGTGCAGGCGAGTAAATGAATGAAATAAAATGGATGAATAAATGAACGAGGGAATGACTGCCTGAATGAATGATATAAATGAAGACTGGGAGCATACTTTGGCTGTTAGTTAGAGTTCAAACGAGAAATACCAGAAATGCAAAAAAGGAAAAGAAAAAAGAAAAAGAAATTAAGACAGGAGAAATAACAATAAACAAAATAAATAAAAAAAAAACCCCGGCTAACAAGAATAAAAAAAAAACTGAAAGAAGAAACGACAAAAAATATCCCTGTAGAAAACGGAACAAAAAATCAGAAAATTATGAATTAACTGAAATAATGCAGTTTGTTAGCGACCGCAATGCTAAAGAAGATGACAAGAAAGTGATGGAGAAGGGGAGTGGGAGGAAGATGATGAAGAGGTGGGGGGAGACAGATGAAGGAAAAGAGGAAGAGGGAGAAGAGAGAATCAATGGTGGTATAAAAAGCAAACGAGAGAGAGAGAGAGAGAGATAAAAAGAGAGAGGGAGGGAGGGGTAGATAATGAAAAAAGGAAGATGAGCAAGAAGAAGAAAGGAGGCAAGAAAGATGAAAATCTAGGAGATATAGAAAGAAAAGGGGTTGAGAGGGGGAAGGCAAATGTTTTTATTTTAAAAAAGAGGAAAATGATAGCTGTGAAGAAAATTCTGTAAATTGAATTGAAGGAAATGCAGAACATATGCAAAAGTTCAGAGAGAGAGATAGAGAGAGAGAGAGAGAGAGAGAGAGAGAGAGGAGAGAGAGAGAGAGTAAAAAGATAAAGAGTAAGGAAATGTATTTAAGATAGAAGCGAAGAGGAAAAAGAAATTATTAAATGTAGAAAGAAAGAAAAAAAAAGAAGAAAAAAAGATAAAGAAAGAAAATGAAGTAAACCAGGAGACAGATACAAGAAAAAAGAAAAAAAGGAGAAAAAGAAGAAAAGAACATGAACAAAAAAAAAGAAAGAAGAAAGAAAGAAGAAAGAAAGAAAGAAAGAAAGAAAAGAATGAAAAAGATGACGAAAGAAAGAAAAATTGTTATTAGAGAAGGAAGAAAGAAAGAAAACCAGGTGAAAGAAAGAAGGGGGGAGCAAAGAAAAGAAAAAGAATGGTAACAAACAAGAAAGAAAGAAAGAAAGAAAGAAAGAAAGAAAGAAAGAAAGAAAGAAAAAGGTTACTGAGGAAGGAGAAAAGAAAGAAAGAAAGATGTACAAAATCTTTTCATTTCCTTCAATTCAATTTACAGAATTTTCTTCACAACTATCCTCTTTAAAAAACAACACTTTCCTTCTCCTCTCAGCCTTTTCTTTCTATATCTCCCAGATTTCCATCTTTCTTGTCCCCTACAGGGAAAGAAAGAAAGAAAGAAAGAAAGAAAGAATATGAACAAGCCAGGTGGACAGAAGGAAAGATAAAAAGAAGAAAGAATAAAAAGAAGAAAGAAAGAAGAAGAAAAGGTGCAGGTTACTGGAGAAGAAGAAAAAAGAAAAAAGATGTGCAAACCAAGCAAGAAAAGAAAGAAAGGAAGAAAGAAAGAAAGAAAGAAAGAATATGAACAAACCAGGTGGACAGAAGGAAAGAATAGAAAAAGAAGAAAGAAAGAAGAAGAAAAGGTGCAGTTTACTGGAGAGAGAAAAAAGAAAAAGATGTGCAAACCAAGCAAGAAAAGAAAGAAGAAAGAAGAAAGAAGAAAGGAAGAAGAATATGAACAAGCTAGGTGACAGAAAGGAAGTAAGAAAAAAGAAGAAAGAAGAAAATAACGCAGTTACTGGAGAAGAAGAAAAAGAAAAAAGATGTGCAAACCAAACAGGAAAAGAAAGAAAGAAAGAAAGAAAGAAGAAAGAAGATTGAACGCCAGGTGGACAGAAGGAAAGAATAGAAAAAAAAAGAAAGAAAGAAGAAGAAAAGCGCAGGTTACTGGAGAAGGAGAAAAAAGAAAAAAAGTGAGCAACCAAGCAAGAAAGAAAGAAGAAAGAAAGTATATGAACAAGCCAGGTGACAGAAGAAAGAATAGAAAAAAAAAAGAAAGAAAGAAGAAGAAAAAGCGCAGGTTACTGGAGAAGGAGAAAAAAGAAAAAAGATGTGCAAACCAAGCAGAAGAAAGAAGAAAAGAAAGAAGAAAATAATGAAGGAGAGGAAGAAGGAAAGCACCATTAAAAAAAATTAAAAAAAGTTAAGAATGAAAATAATGAAGTAGCAAAGTGAGTGATCGAGTGAATGATAGAGTGAAAAACGAATAACCTTGTGGATAACACCCCTTCGGCCTAATTGAATGTATGACGATAGTCTGATGAATCCGATCTAGAAAATAGGTCATCTCGATGCAGGGCAAAGGTTCCTGGTATTAATCCTCGTCATTTGAGACAACGTCTGAAAAAAACATTTTTTTCTTTCTTTTTTTTTTATTTCTTTAAAAAATAAAATAAAGCAAAAGAAATAAAATAAATAAAAAAATTTTTTTTTTTTTTCAAAGTTGAAAGTAGTCCGGAGGTAGTAGAGAGCATTACTGGGAGTATGGGGGCGGTGGTGATGGTGTGGTGGTGATGGTAGTGAGGCAAGAAAGAGAGGAGGAGGAGAAGGAGGAGGAGGTGAAGGCGTGGTGGGAGATAGCTTCGGCTGAACAAGACATTAGGCCAGGCAAAGCAAATGTGAAATAAAGGCTGGGCATACAAAAAAAAAAAAAATTAAAAATAAAATTAAAATAAAAAAAAGGAAGGGAGGGAGAAGTGGAATAGGGTGAAGGGGAGGGGATAGTGGAGAAGGCAAGTTAAAGAAAAGGGACGGGTAGCATCGAGAAAGCGAAAGAAATTCACTCAAAAAAAAAATATGATAAGAGAGAAGGGATTGAAGAACTAAAAATGGACGCCAAAAAACAGCAGCGTCTGAAAATGGCCGCCATTATGGACAAGAACGAGACATAGCAAAAGAAATAGCTAAGAACAGAAAGAAAATCTGAAATAATTTCTCATATTTTTATATGGCAGTAGCCATTTTGGTATGGGGTGGGGAGTTAATATTCTCCCTCTCTCTCTCTCTCTCTCTCTCTCTCTCTCTCTTCTTCTTCTTCTTTTTTTCTTAAACAGCTTTTAACATTATCTTTTATTTTATAAAGTATCTTTATTTAAAAGAATGAATAAATTTTTTTTCGTTAGTATTGTGTTACCGACTTTTCTTTTAAGAAGAATAAAACCCCTTAAGTATATTGGCTTGTTCTCTTATGATTAATTTTAAAGTCTTAAATCTCTGTTGTATATATATTTTTTTATTTTTGCTGAAAAGGACTGTGTTCTTAATTTTTCTGACCTGCTTCAACCCTCCCTTTTTTTCACTTTAAGATTTCTTTTTTCAAATGAAGGATAAATTCGCGACCTTTTCATAATTTCTTCCGACAAAACGAAACAAAAATAGAAATCCTGAAGAAAAGATAATGGGTGGAAAAAGATTGAATGAGTGATTGGTTGTATGAATGAGAAGAAAGAAGGAAGGAAAGAAAGAGAAAAAAGAAAGAAAGAAGGAAAAAAAGAAAGAAAAAGAAAAAAGAAAGAAAGAGGGGAAGAAGAAAGAAAACGAAAGAAAGAGGGAAAGAGGGAAGAAAGAAAAAGAAAGAGAGAAAGAAAGAAAGAAAAGAAAGAAAGAAAGAAAGAAAGAAAAGAAAAAGAAGGAAAGAAAGGAAAAATAGAAAGAAAGAAAGGAAAAGAAAGGATAAAGAAAAGAAGAAAGTAAGAAAAAGAAAGAAAGAAAAAGAAAAAAAGAAAGAAAGAAGGAAAAGAAAAGAAAGAAAAGAAAGAAAGAAAGAAAGAAAAAGAAAAGAAAGAAAAAGAAAGAAAGAAAGAAAAGGAAAGAAAAAAGAAGAAAAAGAAAGAAAGAAAAAAAAACAATAAGAAGAAGGAAGAAAGAAAGAAGAAAGAAAGAAGAAAAAAAAAGAATAAGAAGAAAGAAAGAAAAGAATAAGAAAGAAAGAAAGAAAGAAAGAAAGAAGGAAAAAAATAATTAACGAATGAAATAAAATAGAGAAACGAATAATAGCAAAATCGAGAAAAGATGAAGTATCAGAATGAAAGAGATGTAAAAGTAAAGGTAGCAATAATACCGAAAAAAACGAAGTTGAAGAATAAGAAAGAGAGAAGGAAGGAAACAAATAAAAAAGCACTAGCGATTATTACAAAATTGATAAATGAAAAAGTGGATGAATGAGAAAGGGTAACCAATGAAAATAAAGAAAGAAAATGAGAGTAGTCATAACAAAATTGACGAAACAGAAAGGTAAGAAGAAAGAATGAATTAAAGAAAATGAAATTTAGTCAGTACAGCAATAAGGAATAAGAGGATGAATGAGAATCAATGAAAGAAAGAAAGAGATGGTGTTATCATTGCAAAATGTACGAATTAATTAATGGATGGGTGATGAAAGGTAATAATGAGAAAATGAAAGAAGAAAGAAAGAAAAAGAAAACAATAAAAAGAGAAAAAGAAAAAATAAAGAAAGAAGGAAAGAAAGAAAGAAAGGATGAAAGAAAAAGAAAAGAATACAGAAATAATGAAGGAAAGAAAGAAAGAAAGAAAGAAAGAAAGAAAGAAAGAAAGAAAGAAAGAAAAAGAAAGAAAGAAAGAAAGACATAATATCCAAAATAAACTGAGCGAATGAATAAGTGAAGGAATGAGGAACAGTGAAGAATGAGAAAAAGTAAGAAAGAAAGAGAAAGATAGAACGAAGGAAAGAAAGCTAGGGATAGTGACCATAGCAAAATGGTGAAGATGAATGGGGTCGAATGAGTAAAGTGGAAGAATGAAAAAGAAACAAAACAACAAAGATACATACAAATAAGAAAAAAAAACCCAAAGATGTAACGTTAATAGTAGAATGGAAGAAAGTATAAACGAATGAATGAGAAAAGTGAAGAAAGAAAGAAAGAAAGAAAGAAAGAAAGAAAGAAAGAAAGAAAGAAAGCGAGTAGGGGAGATCTTATGAAATGAATGAATGAATGATAAAGTGAAGAACGAGAAAAGAAAGAAAGAAAGAAAGAAGAAAGGGAGTTCGGGAGATTTATAAAATGAACGAATGAATGAGAAAAGTGAAGAAAGAAAGAAAGAAAGAAAGAAAGAAAGAAAGAAGGGGAGTTCTTTTGAAATGAACGAATGAATGAGAAAAGTGAAGAAAGAAAGAAAGAAAGAAAAAAGAAAGAAAGCGAGTAGGGGAGTTCTTATGAAATGAACGAATGAATGAGAAAAGTGAAGAAAGAAAGAAAGAAAGCGAGTAGGGGAGTTCTTGTGAAATGAATGAGAAAAGTGAAGAATGAAAGAAAGAAAGATAGAAAGAAAGAAAGCGAGTAGGGCAGATCTTATGAAATGAACGAATGAATGAGAAAAGTGAAGAAAGAAAGAAAGAAAGAAAGAAAGAAAGAAGAAAGAAAGAAAGAAAAAAAAGCGAGTAGGGTGTTCTTATGAAATGAACGAATGAATGAGTAAAGTGAAGAACGAGAAGAAAAAAAGAAAGAAAGAAAGTAAGCGAGTAGGGGAATTCTTATGAAATGAACGAATGAATGAATGAGTAAAGTGAAGAACGAGAAAATAAAAAGAAAGAAGGAAAGAAAGAAAGAAAGCGAGCAGGGGAGTTCTTATGAAATGAACGAATGAATGAGAAAAGTGAAGAAAGAAAGAAGAAAGAAAGAAAGAAAGAAAAAAGAAAGAAAGAAAATGGGTTGAGGAGATCTTATAAAATGAACGAATGAATAAGTGGGTGAATAGGTAAAAAGGTGAGTAAAGAAAAAGAAAGAATAAAGAAAGCATATAATTGCAACAACAAATAATAATTTTGAATAATAACAACAACAACAAAAAAAGAAGAAAAAAGAGAAGAAAAATGAGCTTTCCGATATGAAATGAGATACGGTTGTTCTGGAGGCCGAAGAACATGGAAGCTTTTAAGTCCTTCATTGCAGGCTTCCTTTTCGCGCAACACGGAGATTCTGACTGAGAAAAGGGATGAGGAGAACGGGAACGAAACAACTAGTCCATGCGGTAGTGTGTGTGTGTGTGTGTGTGTGTGTGTGTGTGTGAGAAGAGAGAGAGAGAGAGAGAGACAGACAGACAGACATACAGAAAGAAAGAAAGAAAGAAAGAAAGAAAGGAAGAGTTTAATATGACCTGGGGAAATCCAATGAGGCGGGAGTATTCTCACAGGACGAAGAGGGTTAAATGCAGAGACCAGTAAATTTTTCTTGCTTTTCTTTTTATTTATTTATATTCATTCTTTCTTTATTCCTTTTTTTTTTTTGTGAAGGGGAGGGAGTAGGGTGTGGGTAGTTGTTTTGACAGCCTGCGGGTCCTGGAGTCGGCAAGAGACCCTTGGATGGGGGGGGGGGGGGCATTGAGAAAATTAGGTGCACCCTAATGCGTTCCATATTTTTCTCGAAGCCAATGAGCGATCAAGGTAGCCATTAGACTTATAACTTGAATTAGATATAGATATTTAAGTATCAAGCACACACACACACACACACACATATATATATATATATATATACGCATATATATATATATACGCATATATATTCATTTATTTATATAGGGGGGCGCGTGATGTAATGTTTAGAGTCGTAGCAAATGGACTGGTCGACCAGAGTTCAAATTCTGGACGAGGCTGTTTGCAATTCACATAGCACTAATACCCTGAAGGAAGGTAGCCATCCAACTACTCTCCTTCCAGCTATGGGTAAATAATAGGATAGAATGGGCACTTTGATCTTGGTTACACAATTTTTTTTTAGTTGTAGGGTAAGCCTTCAACCAGAAAAAAAATAGTTGATAGAGTAATGCACACACAATATATATTGTTGTTATCGTTCTTGGCATTCTCCCGCCTGCAAAAGACGATGGATCAGTGTCCACAAAGATTTTTTTTAACTACGTGGCCTGGGCGGGTTGATATGAAGGATGTGTTGTTGCCCAAGCAGCAGATCCCCCTGGCCACACTGCTGCTGTGGTCCAAAGAAATGGTAAGAAACCAAGCAGTTTGGCAATGGCAGTGTCGCAGGAATTGCTGCGTTGCGCTGACGTTCAGCGTTATTCAATCTTAGGGACTCCGGCTCCGGATTTGTTTTCGGGATTTATTCCCCTAGTTTTCTTCAGGATTATATATAGGCGCTCGGCAGGGGTGGTTTTGTAACAAACTCTTTCTTGTCCTAGATGGATTGACGACCAAGGGCAAGGAAGCCGCATCAAACCAATTTCGGTTTTGTGTCAGTAGTAAGTGCGCCAATCCTACTACTGTCGGTGTGAATGGTAGTTAGCTCCCCTAAAGCTCATCCACTCCTTTACAGCTCCAGTGTTTATATATATATATATATATATATATATATATATATGTAAACCCGCCCAACGGGGTGGGGGTCCAGTGGCTTCGGCCCTGGATCTTTACAAGTTAATAGCGTCGATCCTAGGGGGCTGTCCCCCCAGGCAATACTTGTACCCTTGATTTAAAGGGACAGGGCTAGGTTTATAGCTCAGTGCCTGAGGCGCCCCCTTGTGGGAGAATGCCGAAGGGATCGACGCAATTTTTGTTCTTTCCCACCCATGAGCTTCGGCTTGTGGGTAGGCCCACGTTAAAACGAGGCCTTGTGCCTAGCCCATACAAATGGGTATGAGGCAAATACCTATATATATATATATATATATATATATATATATATATATATATATAGCAATTACGACGCGCGTTCGGGGTTTACCCCTCATCAGTGCAGCTATACTTAATTTTTCAGCAGCTACCTCTGGTCGGGTTCGCTCGTCAAGTCTCTTACTGATGGGTCCACAAGCAGCTGCCAAGAATAGAAGGCAGAATAATCACTATATTTCCTAAACCGGAAATAAACTCACCAGAGGTCTCTAACTTGTAAACAAGTGAGACTAGCTTTGCGCCGAAGCGGTGAATTTTCGCAATTAGTCCCTTCTAAACAGAGTGCTCAACCTGAAAATTGGGGAGCGTATATATATATATATATATATTCGTGATTAGGGCTAAAAGTTATTTTAATCAGTAACTTATGGTGCTCTATGAAGGAAAATGCAGAACTAACGCAATTTTTCAATTTCAAAATGGAATTAAGCAGGATAAAAATCCATGGCCCTGAGTTTCATTTGATCGATCCCCAGATGAGCCATTATCGATACACCTGAAATCTGTTGTATTCGACTAAATACATATATGTAGTCAATGACTCATGACTATTACGTGGCTGACATACAAAGTCACGTGTACAAATTGGCGCCAAATTTCAATGTAAGTATTTACCGTCAGGGTGATATTTAGAAAGTAAATATTTACCTCATGATTATATGAATATCGAATATCAACTATCCATATATATATATATATAATATATAATATATATATATATATAGAGAGAGAGAGAGAGAGAGAGAGAGAGGGGGGGAGGGAGGCAGAGAGACAGACAGTATGAAGAGTAAAATGGAAGTGAATCCGACGGTATGTAATATAGTGAAAAATTTGAAAAATTATGAACTGTGTTTTTTCAAATGTTCACTATATTACACCCACCCATATATATATATATTATATATATATAATATATATATATATATATATATATTATGGCGTAAAGATAGTTATATCTTTTCAAGAAGAAACATTTTTTTTCTTAATTCCTTAAATTCTAGCAAAATCCAAGGTAGGCTTACTTTATTAATATTTACAAAAATAAAAAAAAATATGCTAATGTGAGATTACACGAAGAAAAATGTGATGATGATGATGATGATGTTGATGATGATGATGATGATGATGATATTACCTCAGATCAAGTGAGGCCTAAACGAAGCTATGGGCCGGTAACGCCCTTCTGTTTAGATAGCTGATTTCAACAAAAAAATAAAAAAATAATTCATTTTTTAGTCCATGTACACCTGACACTCAGGGCAGACGTTTCTTCTTCTTCTTCTTGTTCTTGTTCTTGTTCTTGTTCTTGTTCTTGTTCTTCTTCTTCTTCTTCTTCTTCTTCCAGCGTTCTTCTTCTTCTTATCTTCATCTTCTTTCAGCTTTCTTCTTCTTCTTCTTCATCTTCTTTCAGCTTTCTTCTTCTCTTCTTCTCTTCTTCTTCTTCTTCTTCTTCTTCTTTCAGCTTTCTTCTTCTTTCAGTTTTCTTCTTCTCTTTCTTCTTCTTCTTCTTCTTTCTTCTTCACCTTCTTTCAGCTTTCTTCTTCTTTCAGCCTTTTTCTTCTTCCTCTTCTTCATCTTTCTGGCCTTCTTCTTCTTTAGCTTTCTTCTTCTTCCGCCTCTTCTTCTTCTTCTTCTTCTTCTTCTTCTTCTTCTTCTTCTTCTTCTCTTCTTCTTCTTTCTCTTCTTTCAGTTTCTTCTTCTTCTTCTTCTCTTCTTCTTCTTCTTCTTCTTCTTCTTCTTCTTTCTGGTCTTCTTCTTTCTGGTCTTCTTCTTCTTCTTCTTCTTCTTCTTCTTCTTCTTCTTCTCTCTTTTCAACACACCTTGTTTTTGATCGTCTTCACACACTCACTCACTCACTCTCTCTCCCTCCCTCTCTCTCCCTCCCTCTCTCTCTCTCTCTCTCTCTCTCCTTTTGGCGCGTCTCTTCATTCTCTCATATTCCTTTCCTCATTCTCCTTCCATCTTCCGCTTCCTTCCATAGTCACAAACTCCCCACACCTCTCTTCCCTCGCTGTCGTCTTCCTCGCCACCCGACTTTCATCTTCGGCATCCAGGTTCGCCTTATATTACAATTTCTTCTATTTTTTGAATTCTTGTTTGTTTTTTTGTTTTTTTGCTTTTTTAAATTTCTTCCCCTCCCCCTACTCCCCTCCCACCAATTCTAAACGTCCCGCTTCCCGTACCATCACCGGCCGCCTGCGTCATCGCCAAGATCTTCATCGGCTCGTCTTTCTCTTGTTCGGTGCGAACCCAGTTCTATTGAGGTTATAACATCTTCCTCATCCACGGTATCTCCTCTTCCTCTCTCTTCCTGGCTCAAATCACTCCTCCTTGTTCCTCTAAACTTTCTTCATCTCCTCCTTCCTCATTCATTGGTTTCTTGCTTAACCTTTCTCCTATTTTACTGACTATAATCATAAAACGCGAAATAATAATAATAATAATAATAATAATAATAATAATAATAATAATAATAATAATAATACCTGGACCTTGCCAGAGAACTGAAAAGTTATGGAATATGAAAGTCAAAGTGATACCGATTGTAGTTGGTCCAATGGAACGGTCCCAAAATGATTGGAAAAGGGTTTGGAAAGTTTGGATATCATAGGAAGGATTGAAACCATTCAGAACACTGCACTGCTGCAATCTGCCAGAATACTCAGAAGAGTACTGGAGACCTGAGGAGACTTACTGTCAGTCAGACTCCAGTGAAAGACCATCAGCTAACACTGATGTGAAAACTCAAAAAGAGTAAATAATAATTTTATACGTTTCGTTCTCAAGCACAGATTCTGGTTTATGCATATACCATTTTGATGTATGGTCAAAATTTTTTGCATAATTCCCAGTGGATCACCTTCCCAACACAGTCGTGTCTAGTTTTTTACTCCCGTTGTGCTAGTTTGCTACATTCGCATAGTATATAGTTTACAGTCTCATCTATAGAGATGAGACTGTAAACCATGTACTAATACTAGAGAAACTGAATCACTATTAATTGCTGCACAGAATAAACTGTAGAATATGAGGGTGAAAGTGATACCAATTGTAGTTGGTGCACTTGGAACTGTCCCCAAGAGTTTGGGAAAAAGACAGGAGGAATTGGAAACCATTGGAAATTTAGACCATTCAAACAACAGCATTGTTAAGATCAGCTAGAACACTCAGAAGAGCCCTGAATACTTGCTCTCACTCAGACCCCAGTGAGAGATCATCAGCTAACGTTGGCGTGAAAAACTCGCATGGAATGAAATAATAACTGACAGTGACAGTGATATTAATCATAGTTGGTGATATTAGAACGGTCCCCAAAAGCCTGGATAAAAGACTGGGTGAACTGGAGAGGAGAGGAAGAATCAAGACCACATTATCATCAGCACAGCTAGAATACTTAAAAGAATCTCGAAGACCTGAGGAGACTTTCTGTTACTCAGATTCAGTGAAAAACCAATAGTTAAAAGAAAGAAGGGAAAGTGAATAACTAAATAAATACTACAACCTTGCTGGAGAGCAGAGAAAATTATGAAACATTAAGGCAATAGAGATACCAATCATAGTCAAAATCTATGGGATGATTCCAAAGAACATAGAAAAGAGACTAGGAGAGCTGTAAAGACTGAGACGGTCCATACTACTGCACTCTTGAGATCGGCAAGAATACTGAGAAGAGTCCTGGAGGACGCCAGTTAAAACTGGTGTTAAATATTTACAAAGAATATGATAATCTTAAGATGATTCATCTATTCCGTCTGTCTAGCATTACCTAATTCAATTTAAAAAATCTCAACTGATTTGTTTTATATTCGTTAGTCTATTCTTTTATTGAAGTACATGAAACTGGCAGTAATGGAACTGCCACATAAAGGGTGGGTAATCATTAATTCACTTTAGGTTTTATTCTGCTCTACTGGCCAGTATGGAAGACTTTGTTGGTTTACTAATAAAATGTTTTTAGAACGATTTGTTTATACCACTATATATCTTATTATAATGGAGATTGTGTGATTTTCTGTCTGTAACCGAAACTATATTCCTACTCAATCACAATTCTCTTAGTTATTGACATCACATTCTCCATGATTTTATTATTATCTAGACCTTAATTATTAATAAAATTGTCTTACATTATTAATACTGTTAACTATGTCTACATACTGGCAACATGCAATTATATTTATATATACAACAAAATAGCGGTAACAGTGTGAATGGGAAGGCTAATTTGCATATTAATATTTAAAAAATCGAATTTAATAAATATGTGTGCTTAGAATTATTGATTTCTAACTGTTTGGTTTTTATTTTATGAATATAAGCAAAAATCTCTTCATGAATCTTAAATGAAATCCATTAACAAGATAAAATAACTGTCATTTTATTCTTTACTTCCTCTTATAACTAAATACTTAAATTAGAAAAATAACAATGAAAGACGAGAGTGATGGAAGAGTAAGTTTCAGTTGTTCCATTTTTTATTATACTCCCTCTGTTTCAAATCTTTTATTATACTCCCTCTGTTTCAAATCTTTTTATCTGTATTCTTATTTAGTTTCATTAGCCTTTCTAATTTAATACAATATTTTATTACATTAAAACTTAAATACTTGCACCCGGAGGGTGCATATATTTGCTAGTATATATATATATATATATTTGGAGGATATGTGCTTAATTGAAGTTATACCTAATTTTTGAAAATTAATTAGTTAATAATTAATGAATTTATGTAAGGCTAAACAGATCGAGAAAATGTCAATCCTTGAATGTACATTTCGACCTATTAGGTCTCATCAGCAAGGATGGGAGACTGCTCCGTGTGTGACTCGAAACCTCGACTGCCAAGCTGACAGGCGGAGATTCTAACCACCACACCAGCTTGCCAATCCCAGATTCTTTGTTCGTTTTGAACTTATTTATATTCCACTTTTTATTGACGAAGAATCTGGGATTGGCAAGCTGGTGTAGTGGTTAGAATCTCCAGTGTCGATCAAATTCACTATTCTGTGGTAATGGATCAGCGAGACGAGCTTGCTAACTATTACGCAATGATGGGACGTCCATATTTGCATCAAGGTAACTTTCGAACTTACCTGTGCAAATATGATTAAAGGTGCATAAATTGAGTTGTCAGGTGTGGTAATAAACTTTATTTCCAGACACTGCTGGTGAAGAAAGGACGAGCTCATAAGCGACGTTCTCCTGTAGAAGCCAACACATGGACATGCTAATGTGAGCCGCTCACCAAGGACCTACATTGACCAACTATGCGAGGATGCTGGATGCTGGATGCTGCGCAGAGGAGCTCCCTGGGAAAATGAATGATAGGGAAGATTGGCGAGAGATTGTCATGGATATCTGTGCTAATTGCGCGACATGATGATGATGATGATGATTCCTTTTTATAAACTGTGAATGGAGAGTGTCAATATTTGAAATAGTATTCTTTTGATAATTTGTTTTAAAATCTTTCTTGTGTAATTAAATATATCAAACTTAAACACAAAACCAGGATTTGTAGGGTACCTGATAGCAATAAATAAATAAATAAATAAATAACTGATTAAAAAGCGCTTACAACACCAGCTCAGTCTCATCTATGGGTTAAATAGAAAAATGTATTTATAAAAAAAAAATGTATTATCCATTTAATTTATTTCAAATCTTTATCGGCATTAAATGACCCACTGAGGTTGATATGCCGTAAATCAAACCAACCAAACAACCAAACAAACAAAACCAGCTCAGTAATCGTTACTTAACTGTATCAAATGATATTTATTGAAATAGCTTGTCTGGCACAAGACCATCAGTAAAGGGCACATAGGATCAAATTCCTATCATAATTAATAGTCTGTAAGATTAATTTGATTTCATTATGAGCGGCAAGTATTTACTAAGTTTATATGTATGTAGCTCTGGCCAACGCCAGGGGTCCAGTAACTTCGGCCCTGGATCTTTACAAGTTAATAGCGTCGATCGCAGGGGGCAATCCCCCCAGGCAATACCTGCCCCCTTGATTTAAAGGGGCATGGCTGGGTTTATTGCCCAGTGCCTGAGGCGACCCCCTTGAGGGGGAATGCCGACGGGATCGACGCAATTTTTCACCACCACCCATGAGCTTCAGTTGTGGGTGGTCCCACGTTAATAGGGCCTTGTGCCTAACCCGTACAAAATGGGGGTACGAGGTAAAATACCAAGTATTTACTAAGTTATCTTAGTTTGGTACAAGGTAACTAATGCGGAGCAAACAGTTAGGATCGAATTGATATGTGATTCTTTAAGACTAGCTTGCTATTAATTCGTTTTAAGCTGGCAGTATTTAATGAGCTTAACTTAGTCTAGTACAAAGCTACTCGTGTGAGGTACAAAGGGTCGAATTCCTATTATAAATTATGGTCTGTAAGACCACTAGTGTGGGGTGCGCACTTTCTTTAAACTTTTAGAAAAAAAATAAAATTACAAATTGTCGCTTATTTTAATTGTCTTACTTAAGAAAAGCGCCTAAACCTAAATATAAAAAAGTTTTCTTAATTATATCGATTAAATAAATCACGTTAAAAAGAGAAGATCTTCAAGAAAGAAAGAAAAAGCTTTCTTCTCCTCCTCCTTCTTTCAGCTTTCTTCTTCTTTCAGTTTCTTCTTCTTCCTCTTCTTCTTCTTTCTGGCCTTCTTCTTCTTTCAGTTTTCTTCTTCTTCTTCTTCTTCTTCTTCTTCTTCTTCTTCTTCTTCTTCTTCTTCTTCTTCTTCTTCTTTCAGCTTTCTTCTTATTCTTTTTCAGCCTTCTTCTTCTTTCAGTCTTCTTCTTCTTCTTCTTCTTTCTTCTTCCTTCTTCTTCTTCTTTCTTCTTTTCTTCTTCAGATATCTCTTCTTCTTTCAGCTTTCTTCTTCTTTTTCTTCTTTCAGCCTTCTTCTTCTTCTTCTTCCAGCCTTCTTCTTCTTCTTCTTCTTCTTCTTTCAGATATCTTCTTCTTCTTCCAGCCTTCTTCTTCTTCTTCTTCTTCTTCTTCTTCTTCTTCTTCTTCTTCTTCTTCTTCTAATACTACTACTACTACTACTACTAATAATAATAATAATAATAATAATAATAATAATAATGATAATAATAGTAATAATAATAATAATAATCTCACTACATCCATTTATTTGAAACACTTCATTCTTATGTTCATTTCTAGAAATCTACCTTCAAGTCTTTTTTTTTTCCTAATTAAAGCTTAAAAACCCCCAACTGACAGCAATATCAGTTTACATGTCCTTTTATTGAAAAGCAAAGAATAGCATTCTCTCTCTCTCTCTTCTCTCTCCTTCTCTCTCTCTCTCTCTCTCTCTCTCTCTCTCTCTCACTCTCACACACACACACACACACACAACACACCACACACACCAGCTGGTTTAAACCCTCGGCCGTGACGTAATAGCAGTAACGACAAGACCACAATCAAATCCAAAACCGACGGTGACCCCTTAACCCTGATCTTTTTTATTCTGCTTTCTTTTTAAAAGGGTAGATGTTTCATCGCCTCACAAACTATTGAAGGGGATTTCGAAAAATAATAATAACAAAAAAAAAAAAAGAAAGGAAACAAAAATAAAGGACAACAAATAAAGGAATCACAAATAAAGGGGAGAAAAATGAAACATTTTGCTCTTCTATTGAACAAGTTCATGTTTTTTTTATGTGTGCGACATTCGGGATACCGGACACCACGGCGATACGTTTTGGTCTGTGTTTTTACAGTCGATTAAAATGGAAACACTATAATTATGATGATGATGATGATGGTAATGATGATGATCATGATGTATTGTGTGTTGATGTCGGCAAAGGATGTATAACTTTGATGAGGGGTTGTCGTTCAGAAAGAAAGAAAGAAAGAAAGAAAGAAAGAAAGAAAGAAAGAAAAGATCAGAAATAGAGAAAGAAAATGGGCTGAAAGAAGAAGAAGAAGAAGAAGAAGAAGAAGAAGAAGAAGAAGAAGAAGGTCGATAAGAAGAAGAAGGGCGAGAAGAAGAAGGGCGAGAAGAAGAAGTGAACTCTGGGCATTATTGTCTCATTGATGATCAGAATAATTAGATAAATTGGAAAAGATTAGAGAAAATTAATAGATAGATAGGAACATAGATAGATAGATAGATAGATAGATAGATAGATAGAAATTGACAGACTTAGATATATAGATAAACAGAGAGATGATTTCAAGATTTAGATAGATAGATAGATAGATAAGATAAGATAGAGATAGATAGAAGTTTGACAGACTTAAACATATAGACAGAGAGATGATTTCAAGATTTAGATAGATAGATAGATAGATAGATAGTAGTAGATAGATAGAAATGGAAGAGTAGATAGATAAGATATGATTTCAAGATTATAGATGATAGGATAGATAGATTGAACAGACTTAGATATATAGATAGACAGAGAGAGTGATTATCAAGATTTAGATAGAATGGATAGATAGAATTAGGAATGACTAATAGGAGATATATAGATAAGACAGATGACTTCCAGATTTTAGATTAGAATAAGAATAAAAGATAGATAGAAATTGACAGTCCTTAAAGGTAGATATAGATAGACAGAAGAGATGATTTCAGAGAAGATGGTTGATAGAATAGAGGATAGATAGATAGATAGATAGAAGTTGACAGAACTATAGATATTTAGATTAGACAGAAGAGAGATGATAGTACAAGATAGTCAGATAGAATGGAAAGATAAGAAGATAGATAGATAAGAATAGATAAACTGACTAGAGAACTATTAAATAGACAGAGAGATGATTCCAAGATTTAGATAGATAGATAGATAGATTGACAGACTTAAAATATATAGATAGTAGACAGATGATTTCAAGATTTAAGATAGATAGATAGATAGATAGATAGATAGATAGAAATTGACATACTTAGATATATAGATAGAAGAGAGGTTATTTTC
The DNA here is from genome assembly GCA_023376005.1 of Doryteuthis pealeii. Lineage (NCBI taxonomy): Eukaryota > Metazoa > Mollusca > Cephalopoda > Myopsida > Loliginidae > Doryteuthis > Doryteuthis pealeii. The sequence goes on along the minus strand of CM042172.1, from coordinate 61,496,068 downwards.
AAGATTTATGATAGTATAGATAGATAGAGTAATGGATAAGAATAGAAACTGACTTAGATATATAGATAGACCAGAACATATAGATTTCAAGAATTACAGTTTAGATAGATAATACATGATGCTTTATTAGTCTCAGTGTGGTCAGGAAATCCAAGAGAAAGAAAAAAAGAATGAAATAAAAAGAGAAAGAAAAGAGAAAGAAAAAAGAAGAAATTATAGCCAATAATATCAAGACATTCAATTAAAAAAGATAATTGAGAAAAAATGAATAGAAAGATATTTGATTACGATAAGAGACAGTGATGTAGATATATATACGGTTAGAGACAAACAGACAAACCAGAAATCATCACAAATTAATAGGTAATATTAATAAAAGAATAATATATATATATATATTATATATATATATATATACCGGATCCGGAAAAAAATGTAGACATGTTGTTGTCATCACTACAGGTGGCAAGATGTATTTACCCAGAATTAAGAAATAAGGTCCGCAAAAGCCCATCTTCGATATGTTAATGTGTAAAAACGTTCGGCCATATACGCTCCGGCCC
>CM042172.1:61463844-61495405 GCA_023376005.1 Doryteuthis pealeii | reverse complement strand
GAAGGGGAAAAGAAAGAGGGAAGAGAAAAGAGAGGAAGGGGAAAGGGAAAAAAAGGAGAAAGCAGGAAAGAAAAGGAAAGATAGAAAAGAAGGAGACAAGGAGAAAAGAAAGAAGGAGGAGAAAGAAAAGGAGAGAAAAGGAAAAAGGAAAGGAAAGGGAAAAGGGAAAAAGAAAAAAAAAAAAAAAAAAAAAGGAAAAAGAAAAAAAAAAAAAAAAAAAAGAAAAAAAAGAAAAAAAGAGACAAGAAAAAAAAGAGAAAGAAAAGAAAGAAAAAAAGGGGTTTACCGAAAAGAAGGGGAAAAAAAGGAAAGAATAAAAGGATAGAAAGATGTGCAAAACATACAGAAAAGAAAGAGGAAAGAAAAGAAGAAATGAAAGAAAGAGCAGAAGAAAGAAAAGAGAAATATGAACAAGCCATAGTACGAGTATGCGGTGGAACAGAACGGACGAAAGGAAGGAAAGAGTAGAAAAAGAAGAAGAGAAGGAAAGAAGAAAAAGAAAAAAAAAAGTTGGCAGGCTTACTGCAACTGGAGAAAGAGAGAGGGAGAAAAAAAAAAAGAAAAAATGCATATGTGCAAACCAACCCAAGCGAAAAGAGAAAGAAAAAGGAAAGAAGAAAAGAAAAACAAGGAAAGAGAATGATGAAAAACCAAGCCAGGTGGACAGAAGAGGAAAAGAAAAAGAAAAAAAAAAAGCGCAGGTTACCGGAGGAGCGAGAGAGAAAAAAAGAAAAAGACAACGTGGCAGACCAAGCAAAGGAAAGAAAGAAAAAGAAAAGAAAGAAAAAAGATAAAGAAGATAAAAGAAAGAAAGAGAAAAAAGATTTATGAACAAGCCAGAGCGTCGACCAGAAGGAAAAGAATAGAAAAAAAAAGAAAAAGAAAGAAGAAAAAGCACAGAAAAGATGTGCAAACCAAGCAAGAAAGAAGAAGAAAGAAAGAAAAGAAGAAATAAAAAATAACGAAGGAGAGGAGAAAAGGAATGTGAAAGCACCATTAAAAAAAATTAAAAAAAAAACAAGAAGTTAAGAAATGAAAAAAATAATGAAGTAGCAAAAGTGAATCGAGTGAATGATTTAGAAGTGAAAAACGAATAATAACCTTGTGGATAAACACCCTTCGGCCTAAATTGAATGTATGGACGATAGTCTGATGAATCAGAATCTAGAAAATAGGGGTCATCTCGATATGCAGGGCAAAGGTTCCTTGGTACTTAATCCTCGTCAATTTGAGACAACGTCTGAAAAAAACATTTTTTTCTTTCTTTTTTATTTCTTTTAAAAAAAAATTAAAGCAAAAGAAAAATAAAATAAATAAAAAAAAAAATTTTTTTTTTTTTTTTTCAAAGTGAAAGTAGTCCGGAGGGGAGTAGAGAGCATTACTGGGAGTATGGGGCCGGTGGTGATCGGTGATGGTAGTGAGGCAAGAAAAGAGAGGAGGGAGAAGAGAGGAGGAGGAGGAGGTGAAGCGTGGTGGCTAGAGATAGCTTCGGGTGAACAAGACATTAGGCCAGCCAAAGCAAAATGTGTGAAATAAAAGGCTGGGGCATACAAAAAAAAAAAAAAAAAAATTAAAAATAAAATTTAAAAAATAAAAAAAAAAAAAGAAGGGAGGGAGAGAGAAGTGGAATAGGGTGAAGGGGAGGGGATAGTGGAAGAAGGCAAGTTAAAGAAAAGGACGGTAGCATCGAGAAAGCGAAAGGAAATTCACTCAAAAAAAAAAAAAAAATATGATAAGAGAGAAGGAATTGGATTGAAGAACTAAAAATGGACGCCAAAAAACAGCAGCAGCGTCTTGAAAAATGGCCGCCATTATGGACAGAACGAGACATAGCAAAAGAAATAAGCTAAGAACAGAAAGAAAATCTGAAATAATTCTCATTTTTTTATATGGCAGTAGCCATTTTGGTAATGGGGTGGGGAGTAATATTCTCCCTCTCTCTCCTCTCTCTCTCTCTCTCTCTCTCTCTCTCTCTCTCTCTCTCTTCTTCTTCTTCTTTTTTCTTAAACAGCTTTTAACATTATCTTTTATTTATAAAGTATCTTTATTTAAAAAGAATGAAATAAATTTTTCGTTAGTATTGTGTTACCGGACTTTCTTTTAAGAGAAAAAAAACCCCTTAAGTATATTGGCTTGTTCTCTTATGATTAATTTTAAAGTCTTAAATCTCTGTTGTATATATATTTTTTATTTTATTTTTTATTTTCGCTGAAAAGGACTGTGTTCTTAATTTTTCTGACCTGCTTCAACCCTCCCTTTTTTTCACTTTAATATTTCTTTTTTCAAATGAAGGATAAATTCGCGACCTTTTCATAATTTCTTCCGACAAAACGAAGCAAAAATAGAAATCCTGAAGAATAGATAATGGGTGAAAAAAAACTGAATGAGTGATTGGTTGTATGAATGAGAAGAAAGAAGGAAAAAAAGAAAGAAAAGGAAAAGGAAAGAAAGAGGGAAAGAAAGAAAAAGAAAAGAAGAAGGAGAAAGAAAGAAAGAAAGAAAGAGAAAAAGAAAAAAGAAAAGAAAGAAAAGAAAGAAAGAAAAGAAAAAGAAAAAGAAAGAAAGAAAAGAAAAAGAAAAAAAAGAAAGAAAGAAAAGAAAAAAAAAAGAAAGAAAAGAAAGAAAGAAAGAATGAGGAAAGAAGAAAGAAAAAAGAAAAAAAGAAGGAAAGAAAGAAAGGAGAAAAAGAAAAAAAAGAAAGGAAAAGAGGAAAGAAAGAAAAGAAAGGGAAAAGAAAAGGAATAAGAAAGAAGGAAAGAAAAAAAAAAAAAAGAAACTATAAAAGAAAGAAAGAAGGAAAGAAGGAAGAAGGAAATAAGGAAAGAAAGAAAGAAAGAAAGAAAAAAGAAAAAAGAAAGAGGGAAAGAAAAAAAGAAAAAGAAAAGAATAAAGAAAGAAAAAAAAGAAAGAAAGAAAGAAAGAAAAAGAAAACAATAAAGAAAGAAAGAAAGAAAGAAGGAAAAAATAATTAACGAATGAAATAAAATGGAGAAATGAATAATAGCAAAATCGAGAAAAGATGAAGTATCAGAATGAAAGAGATGTAAAAGTAAAGGTAGCAATAATACCGAAAAGAACGAAGTTGAAGAATAAGAAAGAGAGAAGGAAGGAAACAAATAAAAAGGCACTAGAGATTATTATAAAATTGATAAATGAAAAAGTGGATGAATGAGAAAGGTTGACGAATGAAAATAAAGAAAGAAAATGAGAGTAGTCATAACAAAATTGACGAAACAGAAAGGAAAGAAGAAAGAATGAATTAAAGAAAATGAGATTTAGTCAATACAGAAATAATGAATAAGTGGATGAATGAGAATGAAAGAAAGAGAGAAAAAAGAAGGAAAGAGAGAAAGAAAGAAAGAGATGGTGTTATCATTGCAAAATGAACGAATTAATTAATGAATAGGTGATGAAAGGTAATAATGAGAAAATGAAAGAAGAAAGAAAGAAAAAGAAAACTATAAAGAAAAGAAAAAGAAAAAAGAAAGAAAGAAAGAAAGAAAGAAAGAAAGAAAGAAAAAGAAAAAAGAAAGAAAGAAGGAAAGGAAGACATAATATCCAAAACAAAGTGAGCGAATGAATAAGTGAAGGAATGAGGAACAGTGAAGAATGAGAAAAGAAAGTAAGAAAGAAAGAGAAAGATAGAACGAACGAAGAAAAACTACGGATAGTGACCATAGCAAAATGGGGAAGATGAATGGGGTCGAATGAGTAAAGTGGAAGAAAGAAAGAAAGAAAGAAAGAAGGAAAGCTAGTAGGGGATATATTTCTTATGAAATGAACGAATGAATGAGAAAAGGGAAGGATGAAAGAAAGAAAGAAAGTGTGTAGGGGAGATCTTATGCAATGAACGAATGAATGAGAAAAGTGAAGAAAGAAAGAAAGAAAGAAAGAATGAAAACGAGTAGGGGAGATCTTATGCAATGAACGAATGAATGAGTAAAGTTAAGAACGAGAAAAAAGAAAAGAAAGAAAAAAAGCGAGATGGGAGTTCATAGGAAATGAACGAATGAATGAGAAAAAGTGAAGAATGAAAGAAAGAATGAAAGAAAGAAAGAAAAAAAGCGAGTAGGGCAGATCTTATGCAATGAACGAATGAATGAGTAAAGTGAAGAATGAAAGAAAAGAATGAAAGAAAGAAAGAAAGAAAGTAGGGGAGATCTTATGCAATGAACGAATGAATGAGTAAAGTGAAGAATGAAAGAAAGAATGAAAGAAAGAATGAAAGAAAGAAAGAAAAAGTAGGGGATATTATGCAATGAACGAAATGAATGAGAAATGGAAGAAAGAAAGAAAGAGAGAAAGAAAGAAAGGAAAGCGAGTAGGGTGTTCTTATGAAATGAACGAATGAATGAGTAAAGTGAAGAACAAGAAAAAAGAAAGAAAGAAAGAAAGAAAGAAAGCGAGCAGGGTAGTTCTTATGAAATGAACGAATGAATGAGAAAGTGAAGAAAGAAAGAAAGAAAGAAAGAAAAAAGCGAGATGGGGAGTTCTTTAGGAAATGAACGAAATGAATGAGAAAAGTGAAGAAAGAAGAAGAAAGAAAGAAAGAAAGAAAAAAAAAAAAAAAAAAGAAAGAAAGAAAGTGGGTTGAGGAGATCTTATAAAATGAACGAATGAATAAGTGGGTGAATAGGTAAAAAGGCGAGGAAAGAAAAAGAAAGAATAAAGAAAGCATATAATTGCAACAACAAATAATAATTTTGAATAATAACAACAACAACAAAAAGAGAAAGAAAAAAAAGAAGAAAAAAGAGAAGAAAAATGAGCTTTCCGGATTATGAAATGAGATACGGTTGTTCTGGGAGGCCGAAGAACATGGAAGCTTTTAAGTCCTTCATTGCAGGCTTCCTTTTTCGCGCAACCGGAGATTCTGACTGAGAAGTGGGATGAGGAGAACGGGAAACGAAACAACTAGTCCATGCGGTAGTGTGTGTGTATGTGTGTGTGTGTGTGTGTGTGTGTGAGAGAGAGAGAGAGAGACAGGCAGACAGACAAATAGACAGACATACAGAAAGAAAGAAAGAAAGAAAGAAAGGGAGAGTTTAATATGACCTGGGAGGAAATCCAATGAGGCGGGAGTATTCTCATAGGACGAAGAGGGTTAAATGCAGAGACCAGTAATTTTTCTTGCTTTCTTTTTTATTTTATTTTATTTTCATTCTTCTTTATTCCTTCTTTTTTTGTGAAGAGGGGGGTTAGGTGTGTGGGTAGTTTGTTTTTGACAGCCTGCGGGTCCTAGAGTCGGCAAGAGACCCTTGGATGGAGGGGGGGGCATTGAAGAAAATTAGGTGCACCCTAATGCGTTCCATATTTTCTCGAAGCCAATGAGCCGATCAAGGTAGCCATTAGACTTATAACTTGAATTAGATATAGATATTTAAGTATCAAGCACACACACACACACACACACACGTATATATATATATATATATATATATATATATATACGCATATATATTCATTTATTTATATAGGGGACGCGCGTGATGTAATGTTTAGAGTCGTAGGAAATGGACTGGTCGACCCGAGTTCAAATTCTGGACGAGGTTGTTTGCAATTCACATAGCACTAATACCCTTGGGGAAGGTAGCCATCCAACTACTCTCCCTCCAGCTATGGGTAAATAGTAGGATAGAATGGGCATTTTGATCTTGGCTAGGTAACCAGTTTAGGAGAAGGAAAACTCTGAATTCAAACCTGTTAACCTACGCTTAAGAAATTGACCTTGTGTCACATCTTGTTTCGTGATGAGAGGTTTGTTTATATATATATATATATTATATATATTATATATATATATATATATATGAAAGTAAACAAATAATGTGTTTGAGATGGCGATAGCCGACAAATTTATTTTTTTTGGGGGGGGGGTGAGAATATGTGCTTAATTAAAGTCATACCTAATTTGAAAATTAATCACTTGATAATTAATGAATTAGGCGAGCATATCTGTTCAAATGTAAAGCGTAAACAAATCGAGAAAAAGTCAATCTCTGTATATGCCGAAATATACATACAGAGATTGAGTTTTTCTCGATTTGTTTACGCTTTATATTTGAACAGATATGCTCGCCTAATTCCTTAATTATCAACAAATTAATTTTCAAATTAAAGTATGACACAAATGGAGAATGCCAAATCATCTAGTCAATGGTAATATTAATTCAAACTGCGCAGCCACCTAACCTGTATTCCCGTGTAACCCATCGCAGGATTACGAAGGGCAAGGTCACCCCCAGGACAACGACTTCCCAATTCGGGGCCCGAATCTCTCAGACACAACCTAATGGGCAAAGGGTATATATTAAATTTGATAGAGGAATTATATATAATTGATAATTGAATCACATTACCATATTTAACCATATATATATATATATATATATATATATATATATATACTAGCAAATATATGCACCCTCCGGGTGCAAGTATTTAAGTTTTAATGTAATAAAATATCGTATTAAATTAGAAAGGCTAATGAAACTAAATAAGACTGCAGATAAAAATATTTGAAACAGAGGGGGTATAATCGAAAAATAGAACAACTGAAACTTACTCTTCCATCACTCTCGTCTTTCATTGTTATTTTTTCTCATTTAAGTATTTAGTTAAAAGAGGAAGTAAAGAATAAAATGACAGTTATTTTGTCTTGTTAATGGATTTTATTTAAGATTCGTTGAAGAGATTTTTGCATATATTCATTAAAATAAAACCAAACAATTAAAAATCAATAATACTTAGCACATATTTATTAAAATCACATTTTTAATATCAATATGCAAATTAGCCTTCCCGTTCACACTGTAAACCGCTATTTTATTGTATATATAAATATAGTTGTATGTTGTTAGTATGTAGATATGGTTAACAGTATTAATAATGTAAAACAATTTTATCAATAATTGAGGTTTAAATAAAAATAAATTCATGGTGAATGTGACGTCAATAACTAAGGGAATTGTGACTTGAGTAGTGATTTAGTTTCGGTTACAGACAAACAAACATACAATCTCCATTATAATAAGATGTACATTTGGTTGAATATTTCTTCTTGATGATCTTCAATTGCATACGTTCAAGCCCTCGTGTAATATATATCAAGGTCCAAATTGTAATGAGTCTGCCTCATATTTCCCCAAAGCACTTTCAACCATGTTCATGGTCATCTCCGGGAGGATTATTTGTCATAGATGTCGTTTGTTTGTTTGTTTTGTGTGATGGAAGATTTATTCAGTTGGGAGGATGTATTAAGCTTTTTTGGGTTTTTTTGGTTGTAGGGTAAGCCTTCAACCAGAAAAAAAAATAGTTGATAGAGTAATGCACACACAATATATATTGTTGTTATCGTTCTTGGCATTCTCCCGCCTGCAAAAGACGATGGATCAGTGTCCACAAAGATTTTTTTTTAACTGCGTGCCTGGGCGGGTTGATAGGAAGGATGTGTTGTTGCCAAGCAGCAGATCCCCCTGCCACACTGTGCTGTGGTCCAAAGGAATGGTAAGAAACCAAGCAGTTTGGCAACGGCAGTGTCGCAGGAATTGCTGCGTTGCGCTGACGTTCAGCGTTACTCAATCTTAGGGACTCGGCTCCGCGATTTGTTTTCGGGATTTATTCCCTATTTTCGTCAGATTATATATAGGCGCTCGGCAGGGGTGGTTTTGTAACAAACTCATTCTTGTCCTAGATGGATTGACGACCAAGCGCAGGAAACCGCATCAAAACCAATTTGGGTTTTGTGTCAGTAGTAAACCAATCCTACTACTGTCGGTGTGGATGGTGGTTAGCTCCCCTAAAGCACATTCCACTCCTTTCCAGCTCCAGTGTTTATATATATATATATATATATATATATATATATAATATATATATATGTAAACCCGCCCAACGGGGTGGGGGTCCAGTGGCTTCGGCCCTGGATCTTTACAAGTTAATAGCGTCGATCCTAGGGGGCTGTCCCCCCAGGCAATACTTGTCCCCTTGATTTAAAGGGGCGGGGCTGGGTTTATTGCCTGAGGTGCCCACTTGTGGGGGAATGCCGAAGGGATCGACGCAATTTTTGTTCTTTCCCACCCATGAGCTTCGGCTTGTGGGTAGGCCCACGTTAAAACGAGGCCTTGTGCCCAGCACATACAAATGGGGTATGAGGCAAATACCTATATATATATATATATATATATATATATATATATATATATATATAGCAATCTACGGACGCCCGTTTCGGGGTTTACCCCTCATCAGTGCAGCTATACTTATTTTTCAGCAGCTACCTCTGGTCGGGTTCGCTCGTCAAGTCTCTTACCGATGGGTCCACAAGCAGCTGCCAAGAATAGAAGGCAGAATAATCGCTATATTTCCTAAACCGGAAATAAACTCACCAGAGGTCTCTAACTTGTAAACAAGTGAGACTAGCTTTGCGCCGAAGCGGTGAATTTTCGCAATTAGTCCCTTCTAAACAGAGTGCTCAACCTGAAAATTGGGGGCGTATATATATATATATATATATATATATATATATATATATATCGTGATTAGGGCTAAAAGTTATTTTAATCAGTAACTTATGGTGCTCTATGAAAGTAAAATGCAGAACTAACACAATTTTCAATTTCAAAATGGAATTAAGCAGGAAAAAATCCATGACCCGGGTTTCATTTGATCGATCCCCAGGTGAGCCATTATCGATACACCTGAAATCTGTTGTATTCGACTAAATACATATGTAGTCAATGACTCATGACTATTACGTGGCTGACATACAAAGTCACGTGTACAAATTGGCGCCAAAATTTCAATGTAAGTATTACTGTCATGGTGATATTTACCCTCATGATTATATGAATATCGAATATCAACTATCCATATATATATATATATATATATATATATATATTATATGAGAGAGAGAGAGAGAGAGAGAGAGAGAGAGAGGAGAGGCAGAGAGACAACAGTATGAAGAGAAAATGGAAGTGAATCCGACGGGATTGTAATATAGTGAAAAATTTGAAAAAATTCTGAACTTGTGTTTTCAAAATGTTCACTATATTACACCCCACCCATAATATATATATATATATATATATATATATATATATATATATATATATATATATTATGGCGTAAAAGATGTTATATCTTTTTCAAGAAGAAACTTTTTTTTTCTTAATTCCTTAAATTCTAGCAAAATCAAGGTAGGCTTTTTATTAATATTTACAAAAATAAAAAAAAAGATGCTAATGTGAGATTACACGAAGAAAAATGTGATGATGATGATGATGATGATGATGATGATGAAGTTGATGTTGATGATGATGAGGATGATGATATTACCTCAGATCAAGTGAGGCCTAAACGAAGCTATGGGCCGGTAACGCCCTTCTGTTTAGATAGCTGATTTCAACAAAAAAATAAAAAAATAATTCATTTTTTAGTCCATGTACACCTGACACTCAGGGCAGACGTTTCTTCTTCTTCTTCTTCTTCTTCTTCTTCTTCTTCTTCTTCTTCTTCTTCTTCTTCTTCTTCTTCTTCTTCTCTTCATCTTCTTTCAGCTTTCTTCTTCTTCTTCTTCTTCATCTTTCAGCTTTCTTCTTCTTTCAGTTTTCTTCTTCTTCTTCTTCTTCTTCTTCTTCTTTCTTCTTCTTCTTCTTCTTCTTTCTGGCCTTCTTCTTCTTTCAGCTTTCTCTTCTTCCGCCTCTTCTTCTTCTTCTTTCTTCTTTCTTCTTTCTTTTTTCTTCTTTCAGCTTCTTTCTTCTTCAGTTTCTTCTTCTTCCTCTTCTTCTTCTTTCTGGCCTTCTTCTTCTTCCAGCGTTCTTCTTCTTCTTATCTTCATCTTCTTTTAGCTTTTCTTCTTCTTCTTCTTCTTGCTTCTTCTCTTCTTCTTTCTTCTTCTTCTTCTTCTTCTTCTTCTTCTTCTTCTTCTTCTTCTTCTTCTCTTTCTTTTCAACACACCTTGTTTTTGATCGTCTTCCACACCACCACTCACTCACTCTCTCTCTCTCTCCCCTCCCCCTCTCTCCCCCTATCTCTCCACCCCCTCTCTCTCTCTCTCTCGCCTCTCCTCCTTTGGCGGTCTCTTCATTCTCTCATATCCTTTCCTCATTCTCCTTCCATCTTCCCTTCCTTCCATAGTCACAAACTCCCCCACCTCTCTTCCCTCGCTGTCGTCTTCCTCGCCACCCGACTTTTCATTCTTCGGGCATCCAGGTTCGCCTTATATTACCAATTTCTTCTATTTTTTGAATTCTTGTTTGTTTTTTTTGTTTTTTTGCTTTTTAAATTTCTTTCCCCCTCCCTACTCCCCTCCCACCAATCTAAAACGTCCCGCTTCCCGTACCATCACCGGCCGCCTGCGTCATCGCCAAGATCTTCATCGGCCTCGTCTTTCTCTTGTTCGGTGCGAACCCAGTTCTATTGAGGTTATACATCTTCCTCATCCACGGTATCTCCTCTTCCCCTCTCTTCCTTGGCTCAAATCACTCCTCCTGTTCCCTCTAAACTTTCTTCACCTCCTCCTTCCTCATTCATAGTTTCTTGCTTACCGTTCTCCTATTTTACTGACTATAAAACGCGAAATAATAATAATAATAAATAATAATAATAATAATAATGAATAATAATAATAATAATAATAATACCTGGACCTTGCCAGAGAACTGAAAAAGTTATGGGAATATGAAAGTCCAAAGTGATACCGATTGTAGTTGGTCCAATGAACGGTTCCCAAAATGATTGAAAAGGGTTTGGAAAAGTTTGGATATCAGAGGAAGGATTGAAACCATTCAGAACACTGCACTGCTGCAATCTGCCAGGATTACTCAGAAGAGTACTGCGAACCTGAGGAGACTTACTGTCAGTCAGACTCCAGTGAAAAGACCATCAGTTTAATGCTGATGTGAAAACTCAAAAGGAGTAAATGATAATTTTATACGTTTCGTTCTCAAGCACAGATTCTGGTTTATGCATATACCATTTTGATGTATGATCAAAATTTTTTGCATAATTCCCAGTGGATCACCTTCCCAACACAGTCGTGTCTAGTTTTGTACTCCCGTTGTGCTAGTTTGCTACATTCGCATAGTATATAGTTTACAGTCTCATCTATAGAGATGAGACTGTAAACCATGTACTAATACTAGAGAAACTGAATCACTAATAATTGCTGCACAGAATAAACTGTAGAATATGAGGGTGAAAGTGATACCAATTGTAGTTGGTGCACTTGGAACTGTCCCCAAGAGTTTGGGAAAAAGACAGGAGGAATTGGAAACCATTGGAAATTTAGATCATTCAAACAACAGCATTGTTAAGATCAGCTAGAACACTCAGAAGAGCCCTGAATACTTGCTCTCACTCAGACCCCAGTGAGAGATCATCAGCTAACGTTGGCGTGAAAAACTCGCATGGAATGAAATAATAACTGACAGTGACGGTGATACTAATCATAGTTGGTGATATTAGAACGGTCCCCAAAAGCCTGGATAAAAGACTGGGTGAACTGGAGAGGAGAGGAAGAATCAAGACCATATTATCCTCAGCACAGCTAGAATACTTAAAAGAATCTCGAAGACCTGAGGAGACTTTCTGTTACTCAGATTCAGTGAAAAACCAATAGTTAAAAGAGAGAAGGGAAAGTGAATAACTAAATAAATACCACAACCTTGCTGGAGAGCTGAGACAATTATGAAACATTAAGGCGACAGAGATACATAGTCACAATCTGTGTGATGATTCCAAAGAACATAGAAAAGAGACTAGGAGAGCTGTAAAGACTGAGACGGTCCATACTACCGCACTCTTGAGATCGACAAGAATACTGAGAAGAGTCCTGGAGGACGCCAGTTAAAACTGATGTTAAATATTTACAAAGAATATGATAATCTTAAGATGATTCATCTATTCCGTCTGTCTAGCATTACATAATTCAATTTAGAAAATCTCAACTGAGTTTTTTATATTCGTTAGTCTATTCTTTTTTTGAAGTACATGAAACTGGCAGTAATGGAACTGTCACAGAAATTGTGGGTTATCATTAATTCATCTTAGGTTTAATTCTGCTCTACTGGCCGGTGTTAAAGACTTTTTTGATACACGAATAAAATTTTTTTAGAACGATTTGTTTATTCCACTATATATATATATATATATATATAATATATATATATATATATATATGTGTGTGTGTGTGTGTGTGTGTGTGTGTGTGGTAGAATTAAACAAAAGGCACATCTCCTGTTTAACATTTTATATTTTATCTTTTCTAATTTTCTGGCCAACTTTTTAATGCTTGTGTGGAATTGGTGGATAAGTCCACCAAAGTTCAGTTCCCGAGTACTTTCGGCACTTCGAAGTGCCATCATCAGGGGTTGAAAGTACTCGGGAACTGAACTTTGGTGGACTTATCCACCAATTCCACCCAAACATTAAAAAAGTTGGCCAGAGAATTAGAAAAGATAAAAATAAAATTGTTAAACAGAAAATGTGCCTTTTGTTTAATTCTACTTGTATAAATGAAAGAATGCTGCCCAAATACACACACACACACCACACACACACACACACACACACACACACACATATATATATTATATAATATATATAATATATATAAAGGGCAGTTGTGTGTATGTGTATGTCCGGATGAAACTACGAAAATAGAACAATTAACGACAAAGTAAATATATATACACATTAAATATTACCAGGGCTTGGTTTTTGAACAAAAATAATAAAGATTTGATTTATATTCGTGAAGATAATTTTAAAAAATAAATCTAAATGATAACAGCATGGATTTTTTTTCTTTCATTTAATATTTTAGATAGTAGACATTAACATTTCTTTTCAGCGTAGCTGGCTCAATGCAAGGTCTATTTTTTACACAGTGATTTAAATGGGGCATCCCACGAGGATTCAACTCACGATTCAGTAATAATGGATCTGCAGGGCTAACTTTGAAAATCCTTCTCTACCCAGGCGACGCCGGGTAGCCGCTATATATATATATATATATATATATATATATATATATATATATATATATATAAATATGGCAGTTTGGCGGATCACCTTGCAAACAAGTTATGTAATTACTCAACCCGTTCGTCGGAGTAAGATGTGACACAAATTCGCAAAATTGAAAACATCAAACGCTGATCGAACTCGTTATTTAGTAGTAATTGATCTGCGACACTAGCTTGCTAACCATTACACCAGGATAGGAGACTCCAATTTGCATCAAGATAGGTATTTATCTATCCCGTTCGCCACAGATACGCTATGACACACGGTCGCAATTATGGGACATCAAACGACAATCGAAATCGTTATTATCATCATCTAACAACCTGTATGCAAATTTGGAGATTCTCAAATTTTCTGATATGGTCCATTGTGAAAATATTTTGTTCTTACATAAACTATTCCACAATAAAATGCCTGTTTCTCTTCAGAATGCTTTTGCAGTTGACCTCACCCATGCTCATGTCACTCGTGCTGACCAATCTGGTTTTCTTAATTTCCCTATCATCAACACTGTTAGTTTTGGGCATAATTCGATTCGTATTAATGCAATTAATTCTTGGAATACTGTTCAGTCGTTATTTTTTGATAATGAAAAGATGAAGCTTGTTTCAGCAAATTATTTTGTCCTTAAAACACTTTTGAAAAATCATTTTATTGCCTCTTATAAACAACAGATTTGCATTTAGATTCTCACACGGCTAATTTGTCTCATGATATATATGTATATGTTTACGTTGTGTGTTTCATGTATTGTTTCCTGTGAGCGTCCAAGGGTGGTCATGTCCATGGGATTAGCTTCACGCTATTAGGCATGGCCTCCCTTCAATAGTAGTTTAAACCAATAAAGTTTTTCTTTTATTTATATATTTTTTTAATAATTTGTACTACTATTGATTAATAAATTTCTTATTTCTTATATTTATATTTTTATATTTTTCAGTAGTAATGGATCCGTGAGGTCAGCTTGCTACCCATGACACCATGATAGAACGCTTTTATTGGGTTATGGTAGGGATATTTACCGCATACCCCACTTGTATGGGTTGGACACAAGGTCTGGTTTTTACGTGGGACCAGCCACAAGCCGAGACTCATGGGTGGCAGGTGAAAAAAATTGCGTCGATCCCGTCGGCATCCCCCCCCCACTCAAGGGCGCGCCCCAGGCGCTGGGCAATAAACCCAGCCCTGCCCCTTTAAATCAAGGGGGCAGGTATTGCCTGAGGGGATAGCCCCCTGCGATCGACGCTATTAATTTACAACACCTGATCCAGCGGCCGAAGCTCACTGGACCCCCAACTAGGCCGGGTGGTGGGTTGGTAGGTATTTACCCAACCTGTTCACCACGGACAAAATAGGACACATGGATGCAAGTATGGGTCATCCAGTGTCGATCAAATTCGCTATTCAGTAGTAATGGATCAGCGAGACGAGCTTGCTAACCATTACACAACGATAGGACGCCCATATTTGCATCAAGGTAACTTCCGAACTTACATGTGCAAATATGATTAAAGGTGCATAAATTGAGTTGTCAGGTGTGGTAATAAACTTTATTTCCAGACACTGCTGGTGAAGAAAGGACTAGATCATAAGCGACATTCTCCTGTAGAAGCCAACACATGGACATGCTAATGTGGGCCGCTCACCAAGGACCTACATTGACCAACTATGCTAGGATGCTGGAGGCTGGATGCTGCGCAGAGGAGCTCTCTGGGAAAATGAATGATAGGGAAGATTGGCGAGAGATTGTCATGGATATCCGTGCTAATTGCGCGACATGATGATGATGCTGATTCCTCTGTATAAACTGTGAATGGAGAGTGTCAATATTTGAAATAGTATTCTTTTGATAATTTGTTTTAAAATCTTTCTTGTGTAATTAAATCTATCAACTTAAACACAAAACCAGGATTTGTAGGGTACCTGATAGCAATATAAATAAATAATAAATAACTGATTAAAAAGCGCTTACAACACCCAGCTCAGTCTCATCTATGGTTAAATAGAAAAATGTATTTATAAAAAAAAAATGTATTATCCATTTAATTTATTTCAAATCTTTATCGGCATTAAATGACCACTGAGGTTGATATGCCGTAAATCAAACCAACCAAACAACCAAACAAACAAAACCAGCTCAGTAATCGTTACTTAACTGTATCAAATGATATTTATTTGAAATAGCTTGTCTGGCACAAGACCATCAGTAAAGGGCACATAGGATCAAATTCCTATCATAATTAATAGTCTGTAAGATTAATTTGATTTCATTATGAGCGGCAAGTATTTACTAAGTTTATATGTATGTAGCTCTGGCCAACGCCAGGGGTCCAGTAACTTCGGCCCTGGATCTTTACAAGTTAATAGCGTCGATCGCAGGGGGCAATCCCCCCAGGCAATACCTGCCCCCTTGATTTAAAGGGGCATGGCTGGGTTTATTGCCCAGTGCCTGAGGCGACCCCCTTGAGGGGGAATGCCGACGGGATCGACGCAATTTTTCACCCACCACCCATGAGCTTCAGTTGTGGGTGGTCCCACGTTAATAGGGCCTTGTGCCTAACCCGTACAAGTGGGGTACGAGGTAAATACCAAGTATTTACTAAGTTTATTTTAGTTTGGTACAAGGCAACAAATGCGGAGCAAACAGTTAGGATCGAATTGATATGTGATTCTTTAAGACTAGCTTGCTATTAATTCGTTTTAAGCTGGCAGTATTTAATGAGCTTAACTTAGTCTAGTACAAAGCTACTCGTGTGAGGTACAAAGGGTCGAATTCCTATTATAAATTATGGTCTGTAAGACCACTAGTGTGGGGTGCGCACTTTCTTTAAACTTTTAGAAAAAAAATAAAATTACAAATTGTCGCTTATTTTAATTGTCTTACTTAAGAAAAGCGCCTAAACCTAAATATAAAAAAGTTTTCTTAATTATATCGATTAAATAAATCACGTTAAAAAGAGAAGATCTTCAAGAAAGAAAGAAAAAGCTTTCTTCTCCTCCTCCTTCTTTCAACTTTCTTCTTCTTTCAGTTTTCTTCTTCCTCTTCTTCTTCTTTCTGGCCTTCTTCTTCTTTCAGTTTTCTTCTTCTTCTTCTTCTTCTTCTTCTTCTTCTTCTTCTTCTTCTTCAGATTATCTTCTTCTTCTTCTTCTTCTTCTTCTTCTTCTTCTTCTTCTTCAGATATCTTCTTCTTCTTCTTCTTCTTCTTCTTCTTCTTCTTCTTCTTCTTCTTCATCAGATGTCTTCTTCTTTCAGCTTTCTTCTTTCAGCTTTCTTTTTCTTCTTTTTTCAGCCTTCTTCTTTTCAGCTTTCTTCTTATTCTTTTCAAGCCTTCTTCTTCTCTCAGTTTTCTTCTCTTCTTCTCTTTCTTCTTCTTCTTCTTCTTCTTCTTCTTTCTTCTTCTAATCTAACTACTACTAATGATAAATAATAATGATATCTCGCTATATCCATTTATTTGAAACACTTCAATCTTATGTTCATTTCTAGAAATCTACCTTCAAGTCTTTTTTTTCCTAATTAAAGCTTAAAACCCCCAACTGACAGCAATATCAGTTTACATGTCCTTTTATGAAAAGCAAAGAATAGCACTCTCTCTCTCTCTTCTCCTCTCTCTCTCTCTCTCTCTCCTCTCTCTCTCTCTCTCTCTCTCTCCACAACACACACACACACACACACACACACACACACACAACACATCCAGCTGGTTTAACCCTCGGCCCGTGACGTAATAGCATAACGACAAGACCACAATCAAATCCAAAACCGACGGTGCCCCTTAACCCTGATCTTTTTTATTCTGCTTTTTTTTTAAAAGGGTAGATGTTTTCATCAGCCTCACAAACTATTGAAGGGGATTTCGAAAATAATAATAACAAAAAAAAAAGAAAGGAAACAAAATAAAAGGGAAAACAAATAAAGGAATCACAAATAAAGGGGAGAAAATGAAACATTTTGCTCTTCTATTGAACAAGTTCGTGTTTTTTTTATGTGTGCGACATTCGGGATACCGGACACCACGGCGATACGTTTTGGTCTGTGTTTTTACAGTCGATTAAAATGGAAACACTATAATTATGATGATGATGATGATGGTAATGATGATGATCATGATGTATTGTGTGTTGATGTCGGCAAAGGATGTATAACTTTGATGAAGGGTTGTCGTTCAGAAAGAAGGAGAGGGATAGAAAGAAAGAAAGAAAGAAAGAAAGAAAGAAAGAAAGAAAGAAAAGATAAGAAATAGAGAAAGAAAAGATAAGAAATAGAGAAAGAAAATGGGCTGAAAGAAGAAGAAGAAGAAGAAGAAGAAGAAGAAGAAGAAGAAGAAGAAGAAGAAGAAGAAGAAGAAGAAGAAGAAGAAGTGAACTCTGGGCATTATTGTCTCATTGATGATCGGAATAAATTAGATAAATTGGAAGACATTAAAGAAAATTAATAGATAGATAGGAACATAGATATTTAGATAGATAGATAGATAGATAGATAGATGGGGAGATAGAAGTTGACAGATTTAGATAGATATATAGACAGAGAGATGATTTCAAGATTTAGATTGATAGATAGATAGATAGAAATTGACAGACTTAGATATATAGATAGACAGAGAGATGATTTCAAGATTTAGATAGATAGATAGATAGATAGATAGATAGATAGAAATTGACAGACTTAGATATATAGATAGACAGAGAGATGATTTCAAGATTTAGATAGATAGATAGATAGATAGATAGAAATTGACAGACTTATATATATAGATAGACAGAGAGATGATTTCAAGATTTAGATCGATAGATAGATAGATAGATAGATAGAAATTGACAGACTTAGATATATAGATAGACAGAGAGGTTATTTCAAGATTTAGATAGATAGATAGATAGATAGAAATTGACAGACTTAGATATATAGATAGATAGAAGATGATTTCAAGATTTAGATAGATAGATAGATAGATACATAGAAATTGACATACTTAGATATATAGATAGACAGAGAGGTTATTTCAAGATTTAGATAGATAGATAGATAGATAGATAGATAGAACTGACTTAGATATATAGATAGACAGAGAGGTTATTTCAAGATTTAGATAGATAGATAGATAGATAGATAGAACTGACTTAGATATATAGGTAGATAGAGAGATGATTTCAAGATTTAGATTGATAGATAGATAGATAGATAGATAGATAGAAATTGACAGACTTAGATATATAGATAGATAGAGAGATGATTTCAAGATTTAGATAGATAGATAGATAGATAGATAGAAGTTGACAGACTTAAATATATAGGTAGATAGAGAGATGATTTCAAGATTTAGATTGATAGATAGATAGATAGATAGATAGAAATTGACAGACTTAGATATATAGATAGACAGAGAGATGATTTCAAGATTTAGATAGATAGATAGATAGATAGATAGATAGAAGTTGACAGACTTAGATATATATAATAGACAGAGAGATGATTCAAGATTTAGATAGATAGATAGATAGATAGATAGATAGAATAGAAATTAGACAGACCTTAGATATATAGAATAGACAGAGAAAGATGATTTCAAGATTTAGATAGAATAGATAGATAGATGATAGAAATTGACATACTTAGATATATAGATAGACAGAGGATGATTTCAAGATTTAGATAGATAGATAAATAAGATAGATAGAAATTAACAGACTTAGAAAATATAGATAGACAGAGAGATGATTTCAAGATTAGATAGATAGATAGATAGATAGATAGATAGATAGAAATTGACATACTAGATATATAGATGAACAGAGATGATTTCAAGATTTAGATAGATAGATAAATAGATAGAATAGAAATTGACATACTTAGATATATAGATAGACAGAGAGGTTATTTCAAGATTTAGATAGATAGATAGATAGATAGATAGATAGATAGAACTGACTTAGATATATAGATAGACAGACATATGATTTCAAGATTCAGATAGATAGATAATACATGATGCTTTATTAGTCTCAGTGTGGTCATGGATCCAAGAGAAAAAGATAACTATTTTCTAAGAAATAAGGTCCGCAAAACCCATCTTCATTGTTATTTGTACAACGTTTCGGCCAATATACGCTCCGGCCTTCTTCGGGTATTTCTCGGCTCCCGAATACGACAAGAAAGTTCCCGAGTTCTAAAAGAAGGTTCACGAGTCCGAGAAGGTTTCCAGGTCCGACAAGAAATACCCGAAGAAGGCCGAAGGGCATATCGGCCGAAATGTTGTACAGATAATAATAAAGATGAGGACAATAGTCCGAATAACGCAGATAATACTATATTTCAAGTATTTCTAATACGTATTTAAACTATGTATATGAAGTATTTTTATTTACTACTAATCATTTGTTCTCAATTATATGTTTTAAAGTAACTTTCTCTTTGATATCATCTTTTTACACAAAGTTAAATGGTTTCACGTAATATCTAACCCCAATGAATTACAAGCAATTTTATGGTTTCAAGTAATTAATAACAATAATCCTAAGTAAACAATTATAGCTTCAAATAACTTAATACAAATAATTTGTTAAATGGTTTCAAGTATTCCTATTTAACATTGATAATTCTATTTAATAATAATAACCATTTGTGAGTGTACATTTATTGTTTCATGTAATTCTGTCCAATTATTTCTCTGAATGTTTGAGATGAGGCTTGATGATTAGTATTATCTGCGTAATTCGGACTATTGTCCCCATCTTCATTGTTATTTGTACAACGTTTCGGCCGATATACCCTCCGGCCTTCTTCAGGTATTTCTTGTCGGACACGGGAACCTTCTCGGACTCGGCAACCTTCTTTTCGAACTCGGGAACTTTCTTGTCGTATTCGGGAGCCAAGAAATACCCGAAGAAGGCCGGAGGGTATATCGGCCGAAACGTTGTACAAATAACAATGAAGATGGGGACAATAGTCCGAATAACGCAGATAATACTAATTCTGTCCAACATTAATAATTTTTAAGCATATTTATTTGTTCCCTACATGGGGTTCTAACAGATAGTACCACTCCGGGTCAGAGTGGACTTGCGATTAATTAAAATGAACGGGTACTCCACACTCCCCAGAGCTCCAGAGCAGGAACCTCAACACCAGGATACAGACTTATCTTAACTTGTGCCTGGCTTCGGCCTAGCCGGGGGTCCAGTGTGCTTCGTTTAAGTTAAATTAATAGTGTTGATCAAAGGGGGCTATCCCCACCTGGCAACACATACCCCCCTTGATTTAAAGAGGCAGGACTGGGTTTATTGCCCAGCGCCTGAGGCGCCACTCTGAGGGGAAATGCCGACGGGATCGACGCAATTTTTATGCGCCCACATAAAAACGAGACCATCATCATAAAGGGGGCTAATAATAACACATAGATAAGTAAAGTAAGTAAAGTCGTCGGGGCGGCCTAATGTCGGTATCAGCCAGACAGCAAGGGAGTCTATCCCATTTTCACTAGCGCTAGACCAATGAGATTGTTTTTGCATCTGAAGTGGAGCGCCACACCTACCATCAGCTTATTACTTTACCGCACAGATCCCTGTGCTACTCATAACGCTGAGTTGGCGATGACGGGTATCGAACTAGGAACCTTGTGATTTCTAGTCGAACGCTCTACCGACTGAGCTATACTAGTATATAAATATCAGGTAAATGTTCAATGGGTGGGGCTATTCTGTACAACCTCCCATTTTTCTCGCCTTACATTATGATAAGGGCCGGTTAGCTCAGTCGGTAGAGCGTTCGGCTAGAAACCACAAGGTTCCTAGTTCGATACCGGTCCTCGCCAACTCAGCGTATGAGTAGCACAGGGTTCTGTGCGGTAAAGTAAGTAGCTGACGGTAGGTGTGGCGCTCAACTTTAGACGCAAAAATAATCTTCTTGGTCTAGCGCAAGTGAAAAATGGATAGACTCCCTCGCTGACTGGCTGATACTGACTTTAGGCCGCCCCGACGGCTTTACTTTACTTTATATATATGCCATAAAACAAAACAAACCAAACCAAATAACTTGAGTGATCTAGCAGGAACTGGTGCTTTTGGCATAAATTTGACCGTAATCTGCACCCAGTGAGAATTGAACTCACTTATAATGGAGGGCTGGGTTAGCTCAGTCGGTAGAGCGTTCAACTAGAAACCACAAGGTTCCTAGTTCGATACCGGTCCTCGCCAACTCAGAGTATGAGTAGCACAGGGATCTGTGCGGTAAAGTAAAGAGCTGATGGTAGGTGTGGCGCTCCACCTCAGATGCCAAAACAATCTCCTTGCTCTAGCGCTATTGAAAAGGGGATAGACTCCCTCGCTGACTCGCTGATACCGACTTTAGGCCGCCCCGACGACTTTACTTTTGGTTAGATTATGATAAATTTGAATAAACTGAACAATTGATTTAAGATTATTTAGAACGTTACCTGGCACTATTTTTATGTATTAACTCGCCCCACACCTAACGTTAAAATCTGGTCACAGTTCTAGCCACACTCTGAAACCGAGAGACAAACTAGCAGTCAGGTAAACAGGTAGCATGCCCCCTGTCCCCTGCTCTCAGCCACCCCCCACCCCGCCGACCCATCATTTGTAGAGATGCGACTGAATTTTTAAAAGAATGTGAGTCAGGTTGCATTTTTTAATTTAGTAGCGGCTAATTCTAGTCTCGAAGATAAAGTGAGTATCGTCATTTTTCTGATGTTGCTCGAATTTCAATCCGAATTGGAGAAGCTGAAATGGTCCCGGGGGGTAAGTGGGGAGGGGTAAAAGGCACGGAGGAAGAGGTGCGAGGAACTGGTAGGAGTGTGTGTGTTCGGGGGTGGGGGATGGGGGAGGTAACGATGATGCAATTGGAACATTCCTGTTTTTGAGACATTCTTTCGGCTGCACTGCCTCTGACTTCCAAAGACAATGTCCCCGATGTTGTCACGTGAGTAAAATGGTACGTGAATCAGAATTGGATGAAAAATCGATTGAATTCTTCGAGCTAAAGAAAAAAATAAAATTAAACTTAAAAAAAGAAAAAAAAGAGAGGAAATAAAATATAAAAAAAACGCTATCGGTTAAAGACTGAAAAAAAAGATGGCAAAATGGATTTTTTTTTCAAACAGGAATAGAATTGGTGGTTGGGTATCGAGTCGTGTTATGCATGGTTGTGTGTAAATGTGTACAAGGCTTGGTACTTGCGTGTACAAAAGGTTTGTGTACACAGGTATGTGAACATATATGTACTGACAAGAAGTCTGTGTATGTATTTATGCGTGTGGGTCTACGTGCTTGCTTTTACCCCTGCTGATTGGGGGTGCTTTTCATGGTGCAGTGGTTAAAGAGTTCGACTAGAGAGTTCGGTCCTTTCTAGTTGCTCAACACGCTTGGCCTTGTGCCATAACCAAGCGAAGATTAGAGATAGATTATGATTACAGTGAAGCAGCAGCAGCAGCAGCAACAGCAGCAGCAGAAGAAGAAGAAGAAGAAGAAGAGAAGAAGAAAGAAGAAGCAACAGAAGAAAGACGTAGTGAAGAAGAAGAAGAAGAAGAAGAGAAGAAGAAGAAGAAGAAGAAGAAGAAGAAGAAGAAGAAGAAGAAGAAGAAGAGAAGAAGTAGTGAAGAAGAAGAAGAAGAAAGAAGAAGAAGAAGAAGAAGAAGAAGAGGAGGCAACAGAAGAAAGAACGTGGTGAAGAAGAAGAAAAATGAAGAAATTTGAAGAACATCGAAAAAGCTGAAAAAGAAATTAAAAGGAAAAAATGAAAGGATCATAAAAAGTAACAATCAAAGAAAATCAAAATAATGTAAGAAAGAAAGAATAAAAAGGAAAGAAAGAATGCAAGAAAGAAATTAAAGAATGTATAAAATGAAGAATGAAAGAAAGAATGAAAACAAAGAAACAAATTGAAGTGTTTGAATATTTACTCGATATTAGTTTTATTATAATCATAAATAGAAAAGAATAAAGCAAAGAATGTAAAAATGAATGAGTGAAAGAAAGAATGAAAAAAGTTACATTGAAAGAAAGAAAGAAAGAATGAATGAAGGAAAGAATGAAAAAAGTTAGAGTGAAAGAAAGAAAGAATGAATGGAGGAAAGAATGAAAAAAGTTAGAGTGAGAGAAGAAAGAATGAATGAAAGAAAGAATGAAAAAAAGTTACAGTAAAAGAAGAAAGGATGAATGAAGGAAAGAATGAAAAAAGTTACAGTGAAAGATAGAATGAAAGATATAAGGAAAGAATGAAGAAAGTTACAGTGAAAGATAGAATGAAAGATATAAGGAAAGAATGAAGAAAGTTACAGTGAAAGACGAAAGAATGAATGAAGGAAAATGAAAAAGGTACAGCGAAAGAGAAAGATGAATGAAGGAAAGAATGAAAAAGGTACAGCGAAAGAAGAAAGGATGAAATGAAGGAAAGAATGAAAAAGGTACAGCGAAAGAAGAAAGGAGAATGAAGAAAGAATGAAAAAGGTACAGCGAAAGAAGAAAGGATGAATGAAGGAAAGAATGAAAAAATTTACAGTGAAAGAAGAAAGAATGAATGAAAGAAAGAATGAAAAAGGTTAGAGTGAAAGAAGGAAGAATGGATGAAGGAAAGAATGAAAACAGAGTGAAAGAAGAAAGAATGAATGAAGGAAAGAATGGAAAAGGTTAGAGTGAAAGAAGAAAGAATGAATGAAAGAAAGAATGAAGAAAGTTACAGTGAAAGAAGAAAGAATGAATGAAGGAAAGAATGAACAAAGTTACAGTGAAAGAAAGAATGAATGAATGAATGAATGAAAGAATCAAAAAAGTTACAATGAAAGAAAGAAAGAAATTAAAGTATACTAATATTTACTGGACATAAATGAGTCTTTCGTAAATTTACTCTTGTTGGGTTATCAAGTGAATATCGAATTCTTAAGTGATAATCTATAAAAATCAACCTGTTAACCATTATACAATGTTAGTGACGACTGATATATTTATTTCCTAGGCTTAGTTTGTTTATATTTCCATTTCAACAGTTTGATTAAATCTTATTATAATGGAGATTTTGTGTTTTTCTGTCTATAACCGAAACTATATTCCTACTCAAGTCACAATTCTCTTAGTTACTGACATCACATTCTCCATGATTTTTATTTTTATCTAAACATCAATTATTAATAAAATTGTCTTACATTATTAATACTGTTAACTATGTCTACATAATGACAACATGCAATTATATTATATATACAACAAAATAGCGGTTTACAGTGTAACGGGAAGGCTAATTTGCATATTAATATTCAAAATCGAATTTAATAAATATGTGCTTAGTATTATTGATTTTAACTGTTTGGTTTTATTTAATGAATATAAAAAATCTCTTCAATAAATCTTAATGAAATCCATTAAAAAGAAAAAAATAACTGTCATTTTATTCTTTACTTCCTCTTATAACTGAAATACTTAAATAGTAGTTTCAGTTGTTCTATTTTTTATTTACTTCTCTGTTTCAATTTTATACCCCCTCTGTTTCAAATCTTTTTTATCTGTATTCTTATTTAGTTTCATTAGCCTTTCTAATTTAATACAATATTTTATTACATTAAAACTTAAATACTTGCACCCGGAGGGTGCATATATTTGCTAGTAATAATAATAAATAGATCACTAATTAGGACTGAGCCTATTCAGTGATGATCACCCCAGAAGAGCTTAACAGGTTTGAATTCAGAGTTTTCTTCTCCTAGACTGTTTGCCTAACCAAAGTTAAAGAGTCCAGTCTGCCCGACTATCTACCTATAGATGGAGAGAGAGTAGTTGAATTCATAACTTTCCTAAGGTTATTAGAACTGTGAACTGTAGCTTCGTCCAGGATTTGAACCTAGGTGGACGAGTCCATTTCTTACGACTCTAACCATTAGACCACGCACCTCCAACTAATCTATTCGACAACTATACTAATGAGGCAACGAATGTAGATAGGGACTCACTAACAATGGTCTTGGCTAGACGGGCAGTCGGGAGGGCCCTCATCAATCGGTTGGTTACGTCAAGCCTAGTACTATATGATTTCCCAACCTTATTGCCTTATGGCAAGCCCAATCTTTTTTATCATATGGGTGCTAGAAGGCGGTGACTGAGGGTCTACATGTCCTGGGAATGACGTTAAACTCTATCTGATGGTGAGGTTCAAGTTTTGGAGGTTTGGGGAATGTGGAGCCCCTTCATCACATTACTCCCTGGCCCTCTGACCCGGGTTAAATCTATGGGTTAAATAGAAAAACATGATTTTATAAACAAATTTGATTATCCATTAAGAATGAATTTAATTTCACAACTTTGTCGGCATTAAATGACCCGAGGTTGATATGCCATAAACAAACAAAACAACAACCTAAACTCTATTTGATGGTGGTGTCTTGTTTCGAAGGTCTGAGGAATGCGGAGCGCCCTTCATCACATTGCTCTTAGTCCACTCTGATCCGGAGTGGTAGTACCTGTTAGGTCCCATCTATGGGTTGAATAGAAAAACATGAGTTTATAAACAAAATTGATTTGCATTAAGAATGAATTTATTTCACAACTTTCGCGGTATTAAATGACCCACCGAGGTTGATATGTCGTAAAATCCAGATCAAACCAAACTAACAATGGTCAGTGAGACCACCTCGTCAGACTCTTCTATACGACGAGGGTCCCGCACTTTTATCTCGTCACAGTTAAACGCTAACAGCATCAACGACATTACCACAAACTCATCACCCCGGGCAGTTAGTAAACGATAACAATTATGATGAAATCACGTCTTTTGATAGTGCTAACGCTAAAGTTATTTCTTATGCTATTCATACCTTGATGACGTCGAGGGTGACAATGTTGGTTTACAATCTAGTGCAACCTGACTTCCCTTATTAGATCATCTGTCACTTGGCTGTCGTTGGTGCACGCTGATGACACCTTCGAAATAAATAAATAAATAAAATATCATCTCCGTTTCTCCCTTCATCAGTCTCTCTCACCCTTATTATTCTTTACCCTTTCTTCTGTTCCGACATCATCCCCACCCCATTTTTCTCTGTTCCGACTGCCCCCCCCTTACCTTTTGCAAACGTCAAACCTGTCATCTAAAAGCCTCGTCATCGGTAACCGTTTCAGTCGCAAGGTGTGGAAACATCAAGTACTCATGGTCATTTTACGAGATGTTGTTTAAGGCTGGCCAGGAGAGTTTTGTTGAATGTCAGACGAGATTCTGTAAGGCCCGGAAGCTTTTTGTGAGAGAAAAACGAGGCTAAAAAGACATAGAGAGAAAAAAACAGTGTGTCATGGTTGAAGTGGGAGGGGGGGGGATGAAGAGCAATGAAAAGTGCAAAGAATTTGGAAAAAATAAAATACCGATAACGGAAAGCAAAGATTAAACGAGGATGACTTCCGGTTGAGATGACGGGAATTCTTTAGTCATGATTTTTTTTTCTCTTTTCTGTTCCTTTTTTTTTTTTTTTTTTTTCTGTTTTTGGTTCGTTCTTATTTCTTTCATTTTTCATTAGTCTTATTCTTTTTTTTTTTTTTTTTTTTTTTTTTTTATTTTCTTTCATTCGTTTTTTCCTCTTCATTCGTTTATTTTTTTTTCTATTGTTTTTATATTTTTCTCATTCCTTATCTTCATATGTTTTTCTTTTCTCTTTTTTTCGTTTTTCTTTCATTTTTTTTTCATTCGAATTCATTTTATTTTCTTTTTTTTTTTTTTTTTTTTTATCTCCGTTTCTTTGGCGTTTTTTTCTGTTTTTTCTTTCTTTCTTTTTTTTGTTTCTTTTCATTTGTTACTTTTTTCGTATTTCCATTCGTTTCTTATTTCTTTCATTTTTCATTAGTCTTATTTTTTCTTCTTTTTTTTTCGTTTCTTTTTCTTTATTAGTTCTTCTTTTCATTCGTTTTTCTTCCCTCTTTTTTGTTTGTTTTATTCTTCATTCGTTTATTTCTTCTTCTATTCGTCTTTATATTTTTCTCATCCCTTATCTTCATATTTTTCTTTTTTTTTCTTTTTTTTTCGTTTTTCTTTCATTTTTTTCATTCGATTTTGTTTTTGTTTTTCCTTCATTTGATTTTTGTTTTTGTTTTTTCTTTCATCTCCTCTTTCTTTCTTGCGTTTTTTATATATTTTTTTCTGTTCTTTTTTTTTTTCTTCTTCACTTGTTCTTTTTTTCGTTTTTCTTTGTCTATTTGTTTTGATTTCATTTGTTTGTTTTTTTCTTCTTCATTCATTTATTTTTTATTTGTTTGTCCTTTATTTCCTTTTTTTTTCATTCATTTATCGTTTCTTTTTTTTCTTTTTTCTTTCGTTCTTTTCTTTCTTTTCTTTTCAATCGTTTCTTTTCTTTAGCTTTTTCATTCGTCTTTTTTCTTTTGTCTTTTTTATTCGTTTCTTCGCGTTTGTTTGTTGTTTGGGTTTTTTTTTCTATTATTTTTTTTTCATTTCCCGTTTTATATTTCATTTTCTTTCATATTTATCAATTTCTAGAATCCTTCACTCCACCTAAATAGAAGCATCAATATTATTATGGACCGCTGTTACAACGTAAACACGACTCGTTTTTTTATTCTTTTAATACTCCAATTCGGTTGCTACAGTACTTATTATTGTAACAAAAGGTATCCACGTAAGTAGTGAACAAACGCATTGCTGCTTAACAGGGATTGTGCGGTAAAGTAAGGAGCTGATGGTGGTGTGGCGCCCCACTCAAGATGCAAAAACACCCTCGTCTAGCGTGAACCGGTGATTTAAAACGGGACTAAACTTTGCTCAGTTTGGCATAAAAAGGGACGTTGATTGTTTACAGCTGTTTGCTAAGAGGTCATCTATTAAGTAGGGAATTGGGTGATCTGGCGGGAAGTAGGTTTTAAAGTGGGGTTTGACCGCATAAACACACAACACAACACACCACACGTACACAACACAACCACACATACACACACACAGACACACACACCACACACACAACAACACACAACACGTATAAGTTAATATTAACTCTATCTAAAAATTACCGGAATCCGAACAGATAAACCAATCTTATTCTGTCAAGATATCATTGCTTTCAAGTGTCTCGCTGGACATTTCACCCCCCCTGATGTTTTTATTAATTTTTGGACCATATTACCTTTAAGCACCTTTTTGATCTGGATTAAGAAAAGGACATGTTTTTTCATTTACACCTCAATATCCGGTTGTTTGTTGGGGTTAGGGTTAGGGGTTGGTTTTATAATTTTTTTTTAAATCTCAAATCGTCTGTTAAAACAACCGGATATTGACGTGTAAAGGAAAAACATGTCCTTTCTTAATCGAGATTCAAAAAGGGTGCCTAAACTTCAATATGGTCCAATTTTCTTTTCTTTCTTCGTGGGTGCATTTGCGTTTCAATCTCAGGGCGAATATGTTAATCAATAGTTTCCAAAGTGGACGGTACAACCCCTGGGAATAGTAGAATGTTTCGGGCAGTGAGGCAAAATAGCGATAGTGGGGGACAGGGTGGCATTAGGAGCATTTAATGACTTGTTTTTTTTTTTTTGGTTTTTTTTTTTGGTTTTTTTAGCTCATTCGGTAGAGCGTTCAGCTAGAAACAACAAGGTTCCTAGTTCGATACCGGCCCTCGCCAACTCTGCGTATGAATAGCACAGGGATCTGTGCGGTAAAGCAAGGAGCTATTGGTAGGTGTGGCGCTCCACCTCAGATACAAAAAACAATCTTCGTATAGCGCTAGTGAAAAGGGGATAGACTCCCTCGCTGATTGGCTGATACCGACTTTTGGTCACCCCGACGACTTACTTTAAATGACAAAATATATATCATAAATACTAAGGTATATGAACCCGTATGCAGATTATATAGAATAACACTGACATAATGACTATGCTAAGAATAATGCATAGTGTTGTTATGTCCGTAATCAGAGTCTGAACGTTTGCCTGTATCCAACACGTACAGTGTTGCACCAGTTACCAAATGTCGTTGTTCTCAGTTTGAGGCATACAAAAACGAAATAGTGTGTATTCGCATGTGTGTACGAGGGTGAGCTAGGAATTTACTGGAGAAACCTTGGTGTGCTACCCTGAAAAAGATTTGGGGAACCACTGAAAAGAAAATAGAAAAACAAGATTCTAAGCAACAATCATGGAGACATCTTGCGTAGTGCAATTTTGGTAAGCAAGGCTACCAAACGATTGATATTGAGTTCGATTCTCACTGGGTGCCCTTTGATTCTAGTTTAGTACTAAGCTAAAAATAGAGAATGAGAACATCGACAAATAATAAATTTAACCAAATGACACAACAATGAGATAAATTTAAGAAGCATATATAGAAATATGAATAATCCCTAACAGTAGGAAGTGCGTGGTGTAATGGTTAAAGTCATGAAAAATGGGCTCGTCGCCGCGAGTTCAAATCCTGGACGTGATAATTGTATTTCACTTAGCGCTAATACCCTTGGGAAAGGTATGAATCCTACTCTCCTCCAGCTATGGGTAAATAGAGGGCAGACTGGGCTCTTTACCTTGGTTAGGCAACCGGTCTAGGAGAAAGAAAACTCTGAATTCAAACCTGTTAAACCCCGCTTAAGAAATTGACCTTGTGTCACATCCTGCTCGTGCGGAGGGGTTGGTAAATATCTATAGAGAAATATGAAGATAGAAGGGTTGGAGTAAAATCCGACAGTGTGAGGTAAGGTAAAAGGAAAAGTGAACAAAAATAATGACTCAAACAAGTCCAAGTTGGAGAGAAATATTTCGTCCTTCTGGCGCGAAGAACATCCTCAGTCTCAGTCTGACTTTATTCAAAGCAAAATACGTAAATATGTATTTATATGAGTGTAACATTATATTTTAATATTTTTATTTCTTTATTTCTTTCTCTCACATGTTTTCTTTGGGCAGTTTTTTTAAAATTTTCTCTGTTTTTTCCCCTCTCTTTGATTACAGCTCTTCCTTTTTTCTTTCTTTCTTTCTTCTTCTTTCCTTCTCTTTTCTTTCTTTCTTTCTTTCTTTCTTTCATTAATTATTTATCTTTGTTACATTTTTCTTCTTTAATTATTCTCCTCTTTTATTTTCTTCAGTTTCTTTCTTTCTTTTTTCTCTTTACCTGCTTTTATTCTTTTCCATAATTTTCTTTTCTTTCTTTCTTTCTTTCTTTCTTTCTTTCTTTCGCCTTTTCCTATTTTTCTTTTTATTATAATTTTCTCTTTTTTCTTTCTTTTTTCATTTGTTCTTTGTCACTTTTTTCCTTTGTTTCCTTTTATGTTATTTCGTCTTCTTTCTTACTTTCTTTTTTTATTATTTTCTGTGATTTCCCTTCCTTTCTTTTTCTTTCTTTCTTTCTTTCTTTTTCTTTCTTTTTCTTTTTTTTTCTTTCTTTTTCTCTCTTTCTTTCTCTCTCTCTCACCTTTTCTTCTTTCTTTCTTTTTTCTTTCCTTCTTTTCTTTCGTCTTTTCCTGTTTTTCTTTTTTTATTATTTCCTGTGATTTCTCTTTCTTTCTTTTTTTCTTTCTTCTTTCTTTCTTCTTTCTCTCACCTTTTCTTTCTTTTTTTTTTTTTCTTTTTTTTCTTTTTTTCTTTATTCTTTCTTTCGTCTTTTCTGTTTTTTTTTTTTTTCAATTATATTTCCTGTGATTTCTTTCTTTCTTTTTTCTTTTCTTCTTTTTCACTCTTCTTTTTCTTTTCTTTTTTCTTTCTTTCTTTCTTTTCTTTTCTTTTCCTTCTTTTTTCGCTTTTTCTGTTTCTTTTTTTATATTTTCTGTGATTTCCCTTCCTTTCTTTCTTTTTTTTTTTTTTTCTTTTTCTTTCATTTTTTTTTCTTCTTCTTCTCTCACTTTTATTTTCTTTCTCTTTTTCTTTTTATTTCTTCTTCTTCGTTTTTCGTTTTTTCTTTTTTTTATTATTATTTTTGTGATTTCATTTCTTTTTTTCGCCTTTCTTTCTTTCCTTTTTCGCTCTCAATGTTTTCTTTCTTTCTTTCTTTCTTTCTTTTCTTTTCTTTCTTTTTTCCTTCTTCTTTTTTCGTCTTTTCCTGTTTTTTTTTTATTATTTTTCTGGTGATTTCCTTTCTTTCTTTCTTTCTTTTTTTCTTTTCTTCTTTCTTTTCCCCTCTTTCTTTCTTCTCATCAACTGCCTTCTTTTTCTTTCTTATTCTTTTTTTTTTCTTTTCCTTTCCTTCTTTTTTTTTCTTCTTTTTCTGTTTTTCTCTATTTCTATTATTTTCTGGATTCCTCACTTTTTCTTTTTTTTTCTTCTTACTTTCTTTCCTTTTTTTTTTATTTATTTTTCAACATTTCTTTTTCTTTATTTTTTTCTTTGTTCTTTTCTTTTTTTGTTCTTCTCTTTTCTTTTTTTTACTTTTTCTTTCTTTTTTTTCCTTCTTTTCCTGTTTTTCTATTTCTTAATTAATTTCTAGGATTTCCTACTTTTTCTTTTTTCTTTTTTTTCTTCTTAATTTCTTTCCTTTTTTATTTTTTCTTCAGCCTTTTTTCTTTTTTTCTCTTTTCTCTTTTCCGTTTTCTTTTTCTTTGATTTC
>CM042172.1:61441091-61463744 GCA_023376005.1 Doryteuthis pealeii | reverse complement strand
CGTAAAAGAGAAGGATGATGAAGAAGAATGAAAAGTTACAGTGAAAGATAGAATGGAAAAGATATAAGGAAAGGAATGAAAAAAGTTTTCAGTGAAAGATAGATGGAGATATAAGGAAAGAATGAAAAAAGTTTACAGTGAAAGAAAGAATGAAAGATATAGGAAGAATGAAGAAAAAAGGGGGGGTTTTTTAACCAGTGAAAGATAGAATGAAAGATATAAGGAAAGAATGAAAAGCTACAGTGAAGATAGAATGAAGATATAAGGAAAGAATGAAGAAAGTTACAGGAGAAGAGAAAGAATGAATGAAGGAAAGATGAAAAAGTTACTGTGAAAGACGAAAAATGAATGAAGGAAAGAATGAAAAAGTAGAGTGAAGAAGAAAGAATGAATGAAGGAAAGATGAACAAAGTTTTACAGTGAAGAAAGAATGAATGAATGAAGGAAAGAATGAGAAGTTACAGTGAAAAGAGAAAAAATGAATGGAGGAAAGAAATGATAAAGTTACTGTGAAAGAAAGAAAGAATGAATGAAGGAAAGAATGAAAAGGTTACAGTGAAAGAAGAAATAATGAATGAAAGAAAGAATGAAGAAAGTACTGTGAAAGACGAAGAATGAATGAAGGAAAGAATGAAAAAAAGTTAGAGTGAAGAAGGAAGAATGAATGAAGGAAAAAATGAAAAAGTTAGAGTGAAAGAAGGAAGAATGGATGAAGGAAAGAATGAAAACAGAGTGAAGAAGAAAGAATGATGAAGGAAGAATGAAAAAGTTAGAGTGAAAGAAGAAAGAATGAATGAAAGAAAGAATGAAGAAAGTTACAGTGAAAGAAAGAAAGAATGAATGAAGGAAAGAATGAAAAACGTTACAGTGAGAAGAAAGAATGAATGAAGAAAGATGAGAGTTACAGTGAAAGAGAAAGAATGAATGAAAGAAGAATGAAAAAGGTTAGAGTGAAAAGAAGAAAGAATGAATGAATGAAAAGGTAGAGTGAAGAGAAAGAAATGAATGAAGAAAGAATGAAAAAGGTTAGAGTGAAAGAAGAAAGAATGAATGAAGGAAAGAATGAACAAAGTTACAGTGAAAGAAAGAATGAATGAATGAATGAAAGAATAAAAAAAGTTACAGTGAAAGAAAGAAAGAAATTAAAGTATACTAATATTTACTGGACATAAATGAGTCTTTCGTAAATTTACTCTTGTTGGGTTATCAAGTGAATATCGAATTCTTAAGTGATAATCTATAAAAATCAACCTGTTAACCATTATACAATGTTAGTGACGACTGATATATTTATTTCCTAGGCTTAGTTTGTTTATATTTCCATTTCAACAGTTTGATTAAATCTTATTATAAATGGAGATTTTGTGTTTTCTGTCTATAAAACCGAAACTATATTCCTACTCAAGTCACAATTCTCTTAGTTACTGACATCACATTCTCCATGTTTTTTATTTTTATCTAAACATCAATTATTAATAAAATTGTCTTACATTATTAATACTGTTTAACTATGTCTACATACTGACAACATGCAATTATATTGATATATACAACAAAATAGCGGTTTACAGTGTAAACGGGAAGGGTAATTTGCATATTAATATAAAAATCGAATTTAATAAATATGTGCTTAGTATTATTGATTTCTAACTGTTTGGTTTTATTTTAATGAATATAAGAAAAATCTCTTCAATAAATCTTAAATGAAATCCATTAAAAGATAAAATAACTGTCATTTTATTCTTTACTTCCTCTTATAACTGAATCTTAAATTAGTAAAGTTTCAGTTGTTCCTTATTTTTTATTATACTTCCTCTGTTTCAAATCTTTTTATTTATACCCCTCTGTTTCAAATCTTTTTATCTGTTTTTTTAGTTTTCATTAGCCTTTCTAATTTAATACAATATTTTATTACATTAAAACTTAAATACTTGCACCGGAGGGTGCATATATTTGCTAGTAATAATAATAAAATAGATCACTAATTAGGACTGAGCCTATTCCAGTGATGATCACCCCCAGAAGAGCTTAACAGGTTTGAATTCAGAGTTTTCCTTCTCCTAGACTGTTTGCCTAACCAAAGTTAAAGAGTCCAGTCTGCCCGACTATCTACCTATAGATGGAGAGAGAGTAGTTGAATTCATAACTTTCCTAAGGTTATTAGAACTGTGAACTGTAGCTTCGTCCAGGATTTGAACCTAGGTGGACGAGTCCATTTCTTACGACTCTAACCATTAGACCACGCACCCCAACTAATCTATTCGACAACTATACTAATGAGGCAACGAATGTAGATAGGGACTCACTAACAATGGTCTTGGGCTAGACGGGCAGTCGAGAGGGGCCTCCAATCAATCGGTTGGTTACGTCAAGCCCTAGTACCTATATGATTTCCAACCTTATTGCCCTTATGGCAAGCCCAATCTTTTTTATCATATGGGTGCTAGAAGGCGGTGACTGAGGGTCTACATGTCCTGGGAATGACGTTAAACTCTATCTGATGGTGAGGTTCAAGTTTTGGAGGTTTGGGGAATGTGGAGCACCCCTTCATCACCATTACTCCCTGGCCCACTCTGACCCGGGTTAAATCTATGGGTTAAATAGAAAAACATGATTTTATAAACAAAATTTGATTATCCATTAAGAATGAATTTATTTCACAACTTTGTCGGCATTAAATGACCCACCGAGGTTGATATGCCATAAAACAAAACAAAACAAACCAAACCTAAACTCTATTTGATGGTGGTGTACTTGTTTCGAAGGTCTGAGGAATGCGGAGCGCCCCTTCATCACCATTGCTCCTTAGTCCACTCTGATCCGGAGTGGTAGTACCTGTTAGGGTCCCATCTATGGGTTGAATAGAAAAACATGAGTTTATAAACAAAATTTGATTATGCATTAAGAATGAATTTAATTTAAACTTTCGCGGTATTAAATGACCCACCGAGGTTGATATGCCGGTAAAATCCAGATCAACAAACTAACAATGGTCAGTAAGTACGGACCTCGTCAGACTTCTTCTATACGACGAGGCCCGCACTTTTAATCTCGTCACAGTTAAACGCTAACAGCATCAACGACATTACACAAACTCATCACCGGGCAGTTAGTAAACGATAACAATTTATGATGAAATTCACGTCTTTTGATAGTGCTAAGCTAAAAAGTTATTTCTTATGCTATTCATACCTTGATGAGTCGAGGGTGACAATGTTGGTTTACAATCTAGTGCAACCTGACTTCCCTTATTAGATCATCTGTCACTTGGCTGTCGTTGGTGCACGCTGATGACACCTTCGATAATAAATAAATAAAATAATCATCTCCGTTTTCCCTTCATCAGTCTCTTCTCACCCTTATTAGCTTCTTTACCCTTTCTTCTGTTCGCATCATTCCCACCCCCATTTTTCTCTGTTCCGACTGCCCTTTTTTGCAAACGTCAAACTGTCATCTAAAAGCCTCGTCATCGGTAACGTTTTCAGTCGCAAGGTGTGGAAACATCAAAGTACTCATGGTCATTTTACGAGATTTGTTTGGCTGGCCAGGAGAGTTTTGTTGATGTCGACCGAGATTCTGTAAAGGCCCGCGAAGCTTTTTGTGAGAGAAAACGAGGCTAAAAAGACATAAGAGAAAGAAAAAACAGTGTGTCATGGTTGAATGGAGGTGGGGGGGGGGATGAAGAGCAATGAAAAAGATGCAAAGAATTTGGAAAAATAAAACACGATAACGGAAAGCCAAAGATTAAAACGAGGATGACTTCCGGTTGAAGATGACGGGAAATTCTTTTAGTCAATGATTTTTTCTTCTTTTTTGTTCCTTTTTTTTTTCTGTTTCTTGTTCGTTTCTTTATTCTTTTCATTTTTCCATTAGTCTTATTCTTTCTTTTTTTTTTTTTTCGTTTCTTTTTTTTTTTTTTGATTTCTTCTTTCATTCGTTTTTTCCTCTTCATTCGTTTATTTCTTTTTCTATTCATTTTTTATATTTTTCTCATTCCTATCTTTCATATGTTTCTTTTCTTTTCTCTTTTTTCGTTTTTCTTTCATTTTTTTCCTTCGAATTTCATCCTTTCTTTTTTTTTTTTTCATCTCCTGTTTTTCTTTTTGGCGGTTTTTTTTCAGTTCTTTCTTTCTTTCTTTTTTTGTGTTTCTTCTTCATTTTGTTACTTTTTTTCGTATTTCCATTCGTTTCTTATTTCTTTCATTTTCATTAGTCTTATTTTTTCTTCTTTTTTTTTTCGGTTCTTTTCTTTTTAGTTTCTTCTTTCATTCGTTTTTCTTCCCTCTTCTTTTTGTTTGTTTTATTCTTCATTCGTTTATTTTCTTCTTCTATTCGGTCTTTATATTTTTCTCATCCCTTATCTTCATATTTTTTCTTGTCTTTTCTTTCCTTTTTTCGTTTTTCTTTCATTTTTTTTCATTCGATTTTTGTTTTTGTTTTTCTTTCATTTGATTTTTGTTTTTGTTTTTTCTTTTCATCTCCTCTTTCTTTCTTGCATTTTTTAAAACTTTTTTTTCTGTTCTTTTTTGTTTGTTTGTTTGTTTCTTCTTCACTTGTTACTTTTCTCGTATTTCCATTCGTCTATTTGTTTTGCTTTCGTTTGTTTGCTTTGTTTTTTTTCTTCATTCATTTATCTTTTATTTCGTTTGTCCTTTATTTCCTTTTCTTTCATTCATTTATCGTTTCTTTTTTTTTTCTTTTTTCGTTCGTTCTTTTCTTCTTCTTTTCAGTCGTTTCTTTTTCTTAGGTTTTTCAAATTCGTCTTTCTTTTCTGCCTTTTTTATTCGTTTCTTCGCGTTGTTTTATTATTATTATTCCTTTTTTAATTTCCCCGTTTTTTTTTATATTTCATTTTCTTTCATATTTATCATTTTTCTAGAATCCTTCATCACCCTAAATAGAAGCATCAATATAATCAGGGAAAGCATTTACAATATCATGACATGCAATACTCCACTTTGGTCCTATCTTGGGCTAGACGGGCGGTTGGAGAGGCCCCCTCCGATCATCGGCTTGGTCACGTCAAGCCCTAGCACCTATATGATTTTCCCAACCCCCTATTGGCCCTTATGCAAGCCCCATCCCCTTTTTATCATATGGGTTGCTAGAAGGCGGTGGCTGAAGGGTCTACATATCCTGGGAATCGACGTTAAACTCTATCTGATGGTGAGGTTCCAGATTTGGAGGTTTGGGGAATGTGGAACACCCCTTTATCACCATTTGCTCCCTGGTCCACTTCTGATCCGGAGTGGTAGTACCTGTTAGGGGTCCCATCTATGGGTTAAATAGAAAAATGTATTTATAAAAAAATTGTATTGTCCATTAAGAATTGATTTATTTCAAAACTTTATCGGCATTAAATGACCCACTGAGGTTGAATATGCCGTAAAACAAAACAAACAAACAAACAAGCATTTACAATAGAAACACGACTCGTTTTGTATTCTATTAATACTCCAATTTGGTTGCTTACAGTACTTATTGTAACCAAAAGGTATCCCACGTAAGTAGTGAACAAACGCATTGCTGCTTAACAGGGATCTGTGCGGTAAAGTAAGGAGCTGATGGTAGGTGTGGCGCCCCACCTCATATGCAAAAAACAATCTTCGTCTAGCGTTAACCGGTGATTTAAAAGCGGGACTTTACTAAACTTTGCTCAGTTTGGCATAAAAAGGGAGTTGATTGTTTACAGCTGTTTGCTAAAGGGTCATCTACTTAAGTAGGGAACTTGGGTGATCTGGCGGGAAGTAGGGTTTTAAGTGGGGTTTTGACCGCAACACATACACACACACGTACACATACATGCACACACACACGCACAACACACACACACACACACACACACGCACACGCACACACACGCACACACACACACACACGTATAAGCTCATATTAACTGCTATCTAAAAATTACCGGAATCCGAACAGATAAACCAATCTTATTCTGTCAAGATAATCATTGCTTTCAAGTGTCTCGCTGGACATTTCACACCTCCTGGTGTTTTCTATTAATTTTCTGGACCATATTACCTTTAAGCACCCCTTTTTGATCTCGATTAAGAAAGGACATGTTTTTCATTTACACCGTCAATATCCGGTTGTTTGTTAGGGGTTAGGGTTAGGGGTTGGTTTTATAATTTTTTTTTAAAATCTCAAAATCGTCTGTTAAAACAACCGGATATTGACGGTGTAAATGAAAAACATGTCCTTTCTTAATCGAGATCAAAAAGGGGTGCCTAAACGTCATATGGTCCAATTTTCTTTTTCTTTCTTCGTGGGTGCCATTTTACGTTTTATCATCTCACCGGGATTCGAATATGTTAAATCAATAGTTTCCAAAGTGGACGGTACCACCCCCCTGGGAATAGTAGAATGTTCTAGGGGCAGTGAGGCAAAAATAGCGATGGTGGGGGACAGGGTGGCATTAGGAGCACTTAATGACTTGTTTTTTTTGTTGTTGTTGTTGTTGTTGTTGTTGTTGTTTTAGCTCAGTCGGTAGAGCGTTTAGCTAGAAACAACAAGGTTCCTAGTTCGATAGCGGACCGCGCCAACTCTTCGTATGAGTAGCACAGGGATCGGTGCGGTAAAGCAAGGAGCTATTGGTAGGTGTGGCGCTCCAACTCATGCAAAAAACAATATTCGTATAGCGCTAGTGAAAAGGGGATAGACTCCCTCGCTGATTGGCTGATACCGACTTTTGGTCACCCCGACGACTTACTTTAAATGACAAAATATATATCATAAATACTAATATGCAGATTATATAGAATAAAACTGACATAATGACTATGCTAAGAATAATGCATAGTGTTGTTATGTAGTCCGAAATCAGAGTCTGAACGTTTGCCTGTATCGCAACACGTAACAGTGTTGCACCACAGTTACAAATTGTCGTTGTTCTCTAGTTTGAAGCATACAAAACGAAATAGTGTGTATTCCGCATGTGTGGGTACGAGGGTGAGCTAGGCATTTACTGAGAAACCTTGGTGCGCCTACCGCTGAAAAAGATTTGGGGAACAACTGAAAAGAAAATACGAAAACAAGATTCTAAAGCAGACAATCAAGGAGACAATCTTGCGGTAGTGGCAATTGGTTGGTAAGGAAGCTACCAGAACGATTGTTTATTGAGTTCGATTCTTCAGCGTTGGGTGCCCTTTGATTCTGGTTTTGTAACTAAGCTAAAAATAGAGAATGAGAAATATCGGCTAAAGTGAATAAATTTAACCAAATGACACACTAACAATTTTAGAAGGCATGATATAGAAGATATGAATAAACCGCCTAACAGTAGGAACGTGGCGTGGTGTAAATGGGTTAAAAGTCATTGGGAAATGGGCTCGTCGCCGCGAGTTCAATCCTGGACGGTGTAATTGCATTTCACTTAGCGCTAATACCTTGGGAAAGGTATGGAAATGCGCTACTCTCAACTCCAGCTATGGGTAAATAGTAAAGGATGTCCTGACTCTTTAACCTTGGTTAGGCAACCGGTCTAGGAGAAGGAAAACTCTGAATTCAAACCTGTTAAACTCCGCTTAAGAAATTGACCTTGGTGTCGACATCCTGCTCGTGCGGAGCGGGTTTGGTAAATATATAGATAGAAAATATGAAGATACGGAGGGTTGAGTAAAAATCCGACAGATGAAGGTGAGGTCAAAGAAAAGTGAACAAGAAATAGATGACTCGAACAAGTCCAAGTTGGGCAGAGAAAATTTGTCGTGCTTCTGACGCGAAAGAAAATCCTTAGTCTCAGTCTGACCTTTATTCCAAGCAAGAATACGTAAATAATGTATTTTATATGATTGTAACATTATATATTTTAAAATATTTTTATACTTCTTTATTTCTTTCTCTCACATGTTTTTCCTTTAGGCTAGTTTTTTTTTTTTTTGATAATCTTTGGTTTTTTTTCGCCTCTCTTTGATTACAACTCTTTCCTGTCTC
Source organism: Doryteuthis pealeii (assembly GCA_023376005.1). Taxonomy (NCBI): domain Eukaryota; kingdom Metazoa; phylum Mollusca; class Cephalopoda; order Myopsida; family Loliginidae; genus Doryteuthis; species Doryteuthis pealeii. The sequence goes on along the minus strand of CM042172.1, from coordinate 61,455,803 downwards.
TTTCTCTTTCTTTCTTCTTCTTCCTTATCTATTTTTCTTTTCTTTCTTTCTTTCATTAATTTATTTAGTTTTGTTACATTTTTTCTTCTTAATTTATTCTCCTCTTTTATTTTCTTCAGTTTCTTTCTTTTCTTTTCTCTTTACCTGCTTTTATTCTTTTCCATAAATTTTTTTTTTCTTCTTTCTTCTTGTCTTTCGCCCTTTCCTTTGTGTCTTTCTGTGTCTTTCTTCCTTCTTTCTTTTTTTCTCTTTAGCCTGCTTTTATTCTTTTCCCCATAATTTTCTTTCCTTTCTTGTTTTCTTTTTTCTCTTTCTTTCTTTCTCCTTTTCTTATTTTCTTCTTTTTTTATTCAATATTTTGCCGTTTTTTCTTGTCTTCTTTCATTTGTTCTTTGTCACATCTTTTTCCACTTGTTTCCTTTTTATGTTTTTTTGGTCTTCTTTCTTTCTTTCTTTCTTATTTATCTTTCTTGGTGATTTCACCTTGCTTATCTTTTCTTTTTTTCTTCTTCTTTTTTTTCCTTTTCTTTTTTCCTTCTTACCCTTTCTCTTTTTTTTCTTCTGCTCTTTCTTTTCCCTCTCTCTCACGTCTTTCTTTCTTGTCTTATTCTTTTTTTACTTCCTTCTTTCAATTCGTCTTTTCCTGTTTGCTTTCTTTTTTAAATGTAAAAATTTTCACTGGGTGATTTCCCTTTTCTGTTCTTCTTTCTTTGCTTTCTTTCTTTCTTTCCTTGTTCTCTCACCTTTTCTTTTTTTTTTTTCTTTTTTTCCTTTTTTTCTGTTCATTGCTTTCTTTCGGTCCTTTCCTGTTTTCTTTTTTTTTTATTTTCTGTGATTTTCTCTTTCTTTTTTCCTTTCTTCTGTTCTGCGGCTTCCTCCCGCATTCTTTCTTTCTTTTTTCGCTTTCTCTTCTTTTCTCTTATTCTTTCTTTTGCTTTTTTCTCTCCTTTCCTTTCCTTTCGTCTCTTTTCCTGTTTTTTTTTTTTTCTTCTTTTTAATTATTTTTCTTGTGATTCCCGTCCTTACTTTCTTGATCTTTTTTTTCTGTCTGTTTCCTTTCCTTTTTCCTACGAGCACAATCATTTCTTGTATTTCCTTCTCTCTCCCCTTGTTCTTTCTTTCGGTTCTTTTCTTTCTTTTCTTGTTCCCTTTTTCTTTTCTTGTTTTCTTTTCTTGTTTCTTGTCCGTTCTTTGGTTTTTTTTTTTTTTTCCGCGTTGGCTTTTTTAGTTGCCTTTGCGTTTTTGGCTTTCGTTAATTATTTTTCTTGAGGATTGTTCCCTCGCTCACTTTTTTTCTTTGCTTTTTCTTCTTAATCTTTCTTTTCCCTTTTTTTTTCTTTTTTCTCGTCAGACACCATTTCTTTTCTTTTTCTTTCCTTCTTTTTTTTATGATTCTTTTCTTTCTTTTCGTTTCTTGTCTTCTCTCTCCATTTGATTCTCCGTTTCCCCCTTTTCCTCTTTGTTTTGATTTTCGGTTCGCCTCCCCGTTTTTTCTCTTTTGCTTTCCCTTTCTGTCTTTTTCTCTTTTCTTATCCCGTTTCTCTTTTTCTTGCTTTCTTTCTTTTTCCTTTTCCTGTCTCTGGAAAAAACGTGTTCCGTTTGGTAGAGTTTACACAGCAGGCAACAGCGCACGCTCAATTGCTTTAGTTCCGAAAGTATGTCAAGTCATATAAAATCGATTTCCCCAATACTCCGCTGGGGTACTAAAATGTCCTCAACTTTGATTTCCACAAAAAATCTGGTGATACAGATGATATCTTTATCGATTGGGGATAGCTGTTCGAGGGGTTTAGGATAGACTGGGCCCTCTGCAGAGGGTTAGACCCTCCAATGCGGCTAACCCGCTTGGGCCGTGGGGTGGTGAACCCAATAATTGCCTTTAGGACGAGGATTTTAGTGGGGAATGCGAACAGTCGGTTTTCCGAAAACCGTCACTAATAATGAGGGGGATCTTTTTTCAATTGTAATTTTTAGTTCGTTCATTTCATTTGATCAAATAAAGAATGACAAACATTCCCAACTTTTAAATACTGACAGTGGGTTAGATTTGGCTGTTGCACTTTTTGGGTCAAATTTTTGCAAAAGAGATTTTAGTGCATTTTTGGGGACCATATTTCCTTTAGGCACCCCTTTGTGATCGGCAATTAAGAAAAGGACATGTTTAGGGGTTTGGGTAGGGGTTAATTTTGTAATTAAAAAAGAAAAGATCTAAAATCGTCTGTTAAAACCCGCGAATTGGATAGGTGTAAATGAAAAAAAACATGTCCTTTCTTAATCGGAGATAATAAGGGGTGCCTAAAGGTATATGGTCCTATTTTTGTCTAGGTCTTTTGATACCATTTTCTTAAAATTGGTACTAATGTGCAAGAAGCTCATTTTTGTGGTAATGTATGATAAATGATGTTGGTAATTAACCTGTCCTAAGAAAATGGCATTACTTTTTTGATTCGCCTAGGCTTGGTAGTAAGTAGGGATGTGATCACAGAGGACCAGCTTCATTTTCGATTGTATGATACATCGTTCTGTGTTGGTAATATATACTGTCCTAAACAAAATGTCATTATATTTTGATCGCCTATTGGAGAAGTAGGGATGTGATCAAGAGGACCAGCTTACATTTGATGGTAATGATACATGTTCCTGTGCTGGGGTAATTATACTGTCTAATAACAAACATGGTATTCACTTTTTGACTCACCTAGTGAGAAGTAGGGATGTGATGACAGAGGACCAGCTTCATTTTGATGTATGATACTGTTCCTGTGTTGGTAATTATACGCTGTCTAAAAAAATGGCATTACTTTTTGATTCGCCGCTGATGTGGATGAAGTAGGGATGTGATCCACAGAGCCTTCAATTTTGATGTACATGTATACATGTTCCTGTGCTGGTAATTTAATACCTGGTCCTAAACAATTGTTATTACTTTTTGCTCACCTATGTTGGGAAGTAGGGATATGTGCATCCACAAGCGACAGCTTCATTTTTGATGTAATGATCAAAGTTCCTGTGTTGGTAAATTATACCATGTCTAAACAGAAATGGCATTCTTTATTTTGGACATCACCCTATATGGAGAGAGTGGGATGTGATCCACGAGAGGACCAGCTTCATTTTGATGTATGATGCGTTGTCTCCCTCTGTGTTGGTATATATACCTGTCCTAAACAAAATGGTATTAATTTTGTCCTCACTATGTGGGAGAAGTAAGGGATATGTGATCTCACAGAGGACCAGCTTCATTTTGGAGTAATGATAACAGTGTTCACTTGGTTGGTTCGGTAATTAATACCTGTCCTAAACAAAATGACTATTTACTTTTTGTCTCACCATATTGGAGAAGTAGGAGATGTGATACACAGAGGACCAGCTCATTATTTGGATTGTATGATACATGTTCTCCTGTGGTTGGTAATATATACCCTTCTAAACAAAATGGCATTCACTTTTTGACTCGCTATAGTGGAGCAATGGGGATGTGAATCACAGAGGACCAGCTTTCATTTTTGATGTATGAGTACATGTTCATCTGTGTTTGGTAAATAAAAAAATATACAATGAAAGCGCGGAATTGCTCACCAGTACCAACATTCATGGCACGCCAAACTGAAAAAGAAACGAAAAACAATAGGGCATTAATAAAGAAAAAAAAAAATGGCTGTATATGAAAAAAATGGCATTATACTTACTCTCGTTCGACAAAATAAAAACACTTCTTCTGTTTCATTCTTTACTTCATTTGCATTTTATTTAACGCTACAAATGTGTCAGATCATTTTGCCCTGACCCTGTAATAATCGCGAATTTAATAGAAGTAAGATGGTGTGGTAATCAATAACGGATGAAGCTATTTTCAACATTTTAGAAGACATGCTGACGAATTATGTTTTCTTTAATATTCTCAATTTTACATTTGTCTTTTTGGTTAACGATAAATAGCCACATTTTGATAATCGGCACAAGAACTTATCGTCCCAATACCTAATATTAATATCGTGTTACTTAGTTGTACGACCGTTTATATCTTGCAACACCCTCGGACTTTAGAAAATGAGACGTCCAAGAATTGTCCAAGCATGAAATGCAAAAAATGTATCTTGATTATACTGGTGGGTGTTTTTTTTCACTGTTGAGAATTTCTTGTAGAGACGACTCAGAGTGCAGCCAATTCATATGCACTACTTTCTTATGTTCCCCAATTGGGAAAATTGGTCGTTAAACTATTTCGAGTTGTGGAACTTTGTTATATGAGCTTCTCTTTCGCAGTTTGTGAGGGGAATAATTAGGCAAAAATGGACAGCTCTGAAGTTTTTTCTTCCTCGCAGAAGACACTGAGGCAAGTAATAATAAATATAAGCATAATGTTATGATGGAATGGAGTGATAATATGAATAGTAAATTATACTTCTACTAATGCCTGCGATTTAATGTCCAAGTGTAAAGACGGTTTACGAGATAGAGAGAAAAAATCCTAGTGAAAAATTAAACCATGTTCAAAAGAAAATTATTTGTGTTTGGTCTGTATTCTGATTTGAATTACTTCGGTACTATTGTTTCTCATCTGTTATTGTTATCTTTGTTCGTTTCGGCGATACGCCCCTCTTGGCCTTGCTTTCGATGAATATTTTCTTGTTTCGGCTTAGAGAACATCTCGTGACTCAGGACGCTTTTTTGCTCGGCTAATCGTGGAAACGCTTTACTTAGGCAGAGACGCGTGCGGTCGTAGGTGGCTCCTGCGATCAATCGGGCTTGTCAACGTATTCAAGCCTATGTTATACTATATTAATTGTGCCCGATCCTATTAATCTCCTTATGGAAAACTCGGCCCCTAATTTTTGATCATAATATAGTGCTTAGATGGAGAGCAGTGGCTGCTGGTTTCATGTACTGGGTAGGAAAACGTTAAAATCTCTGATGGAGTAGAACGGTTCACAGTTTCTGAGGTGATCTGTGTGGTGTATAGACGTGGGTTTGCCATAACAAAAGTTAAAAGAGTCACAATATAGATACAACTATATTACCTATCGTTACTCTTTCTGTCCAGTTCCACTGACCCGGTCGGTAGTGACCTGTTTAGGCTTTCCCACTCTATGGGTAATAGCAGAAACACAATGGTTTATAAAACAATTTGAATACCCACCATAGAGTACCACATAAGAATGGAAATAATAACAAACGGACATCTTCGCGCCTATAAATAACAATGGGTTGACATGGCAACTAAACGCCCAAACCAAACCAATCAATGAACGAAATGATACGAACAAAAACGTATTTGGTCATACAAATGACCCAATGATGGGATTAGAACCATACGGTAAAACCCAACCAACGAACCAAAACTAAGCGCCATGAAAGAATGAATAAGACAAAAAAACTGTCTTTGGGGCATAAACCATGACCCAAATTGTTCGAGCTGCATAAACCCAACAACCAACCAGCCACACTCAACGCTGAAGAAATGAATAAAACAAAAACGTCTTTGACCAATATGGGTTGACACATGCGTGAACACAACGAAACCGAACGAACCAACCAACCAAAGCGCAGGCCAACCAAGTTTTTGATAATTTCAGAGGGGTCATCAGCTAGTTTATTTTATGAATATTTGAAAAATAGATTTTTTAAAATATTCATTAACAATTTACGTCTATTTTCTTTTTGATTTTTAATATACTTCATAAAAGTTTTGAAACATTGCAATTTAGTATGCGAAATAAATTAACGACGTTTGAGTCTTTTCCGAAATCAGAAAATGTCATCCAGTGGTCGTTATATAACTGCGGTAGATTCGAACAAAAATAATGGTATAAAAAGTTTTGAAAAGAAAAGAAGAAAATCATCATACAGAATCATAAAATAACCAGAAGATATGGTTGAAGAATGATGGGAATGACAGGTATGTTTTATCTATTCGTCAGCGAAAACTCTCCTGTGATTTATACATACGAGTTAACTGAGATTAATGAATGCCGATGGAAAATTGCTCGGACAAACAATGTCGTGTTGTGAAATTTTTAGATTCTTCACATAACGTGCGCATAGGGGAAAAAGTTTGTTTTTCTTCTTTCTATAGAAAATTTTTACTTTATTCTTTTTTTTCTTCTCTCCTTTAATAAATGAAGGCGTCGCCATTGAATTATACTCGGATAAACCGACTTTATAAAGTTCTTTATTAGCCACATTTAATCCGCATTACAGAATGATAAGATATAGTCGGCTGACAAGGTAAGAAAAAAAAAAACAAGGCGATAATACGAGTCAAGGAAACTGTTTTGAGTTAACAAGTGTACAGTGCCGCTGCCCAGCATCCACGTTTTAAGGTTTAACGAGGAGAGAATCAATCATGTAAGAAGAATTAAGGGAAGGATGATTACCCTTTACCAAGATAGGTTGACTCGAGTCCAATGGAAACACAATATAAAGATATGTGATATGTGAGGTTATTCGTAGCTACCGAGGTTTACATTACTGTCTATTCGTGAGTAGAAGTCATACTTACGAAGTAGTTATGTCTTAACTGTTTGAAAAACTCGCATGTTGACTTAGGTTTTATTTATGATCACTAGCAAAGCCTTATGGATATATCTATAGTTTTATAATTAAATTATTACAAACTTTGTTCTAACGTTAACGAGCTATTGCTTAAATCAGTTCAATAATGTAAATAGTATATTTCATCTTTTGGGGACTAGCAAGCTGCTTGATGAGTGTCGATTTAATTCTCACGCAAGTATTGGTGCAAATTAATTTATACAATAGAAGACGTTTGGATAGTGTTTATAATTAAGAGTATTTCTGCTAATAGATTTTAGTTGTTCAAATTATTGTATGTACAAGTATACTATAATGTTCTTTGGATAGCAGGTCCCTAGGATTATCTATGCGCACATATGTATTGGTAGCAATATTGATTATTTAGACAACGGTTTGATTATATTTTACTTCAGAAGTATTCTCAATGGTTCAATGTGCAAAACGTATAATATGAGATCTTGGCTAATAGGGATGATAGGAATTCACATGTGTTAAAATATTAATTTCATACGGTCAGATATGATAATGTTTAAGTTATACAGAGGCTATATGTTAATAATGATAACAGAGATTGATATGTCGAATGAAGTATAACATCGTAGATATTAAATGCTTCAAAATTTTTAAAAATCTTTTCGTTCCTTGGTTTCTTCTTTAACTCTTTTCCTTCTTTTATTATGTTCGATTGGGAAAAAGGATTAACAAAATTAATCGAGAGCTTCAAAGGGTCATACTCAACAACTTTTATCCACGTACTTGATGCGTATCCTTTCACTAATTTTATAATGTTTATAAAATTTTTTATTTGGAGGCGCGGTCATCAGTTTTTAATCGCGAGGCAGATTCACAACTAAATAAATATCAAGTCGGAACATTAAGAGCGAACAGGACAAATTAATAATAATAGGATCTAATAAATATTTAATGTAAATAAATAATATGAAATCAAACAAACAATAAAGTATCAACGAAACCACAACAAACAGACTATAAAAAGAATTCTCGGGCGGGATAAGCAACACGAGACTCCATGCAGGAATTTAACGATTTTTGTTGTGCATTTCAATGAGTCACGGACCAATTTGTGATCGGCCTCTCATTTTTCATCTCCGAAGGGGGTATGCAAAACTGAAATAAAAGATGAAATTAACGGTCGGAGCAACTGAGGAAACAAATTGGCAGACCCAACTCTGCGCGATACTGATGCTAACGCGCAGAGGGAACCGTACTTCCGGGGAAAGGAAATGGAGAGTGATAGAGGAGGAAAGGATAGGAGAGGAGATTTGGGTTTCTCGATTGGGAATACCTCCTCCGTGCTAATTGGTCGCGACACGCTTCTAAGAAAATAGTATATTGAATGATAGAGTATGAGAGTGGAAGGGTTTTGGCCGCTTGTCTCGTGGAAAGAATCTGGTTTGTACGTGGCTTATCAGGGCAAGTTAAATTTTTTTTGGTTAATAGCAGGTGTGGTTTGGGTGGGTGCTCTATAATGTTACACACCACCAGGTGGTTTTCGGTGAGGTTGGCATTAAACATCCCACTTGGTGGGAATGATACGCAATTGATACGAAATTATCCCGGTGTTACTTCGTTATAGTAGATAGGTAAAACATACAGTACAGAGCCTTAAGAGCACCGATTAGACATGGGAAATCCACATTCCCAGCGCGTCGGAGAGTATCCACGATAGACGGCTGGGGGACGTATGATGTTAAGAGGTAATGCTAAGCACGGGGAATGGCGGCACTCACGTAGGGACGAATCAAGGCGGCAAGACTCGGTTTGCCGAAGGCAAGAAGACCAGGGAACCTCGATTGGAGAGGGGTTCGCGAGTCAATAGATGGGGGCAGCCGTCAATAAAATCTTGCGCGTTCGCGGTGGGTAGGCGGATTAGCTTGTTGTCAACCTGTATTCTGTTTTGGAAGACTCATGACTCCGACTTTGTGGAGAAGTATTCGGCTATGCCTGTGCCGTCTATCTCATGACGTCACAAAACAGATACGATATCGAAATTGGTCTGGAGATTTGTTCAGAATTTTAATGACGTTAATTTGTGTTGTGGGCTTCCTGGAGCTGAAAAATATTTAATTGATGTGATGTTCAAATGCTTAGACATCCTTGAGTAGGACGATTCACAGCGGGGCGCTATTTTAAATGAAATTTCATTTAGGCAATAAGTCATAAGAATTAATAATTTACAATGTGGGCCATGTAAAGCACTACTCCGTAAGAGGGAGACAAGATCACAGCTTTGACAGACACGTCAGTGTATTTAAAACCATGTATTAAGCACCCACTTTAGTTTTTTTTTGATTGGGCATTTGGGGTGTGTGTTGGCCTAACATTTTGAAGCGATAAATGCATGATAGTATTTTAGCTTTCATGCTCATTATGGTAGAAGTCGAAATGAATACATATAACGCTGTTTGGTATCCTTTTAGATTTAAGAAAGATAAAGAAGACCAATATAAAGATGCTGGTTTGTACAGAGTCTGGGAATAGTATTAATAATGTCAAAAATTCATATTTCACAGTAATGATTACCAAATATATACTACTATAATAGATGTGATATTTTCTTCTGTATAATTATAGTATCATATATATTCTATAGTCTTACTATTCATTTTATCCGTTCTATTTTTATTGATCTTTTGAAGGGGAAAAATAGATTCTGGGTAACGTTTGGGTACATAGAAATAATTTATTCCTTCTATGCGGAAAAACAAAAGATAAAAACCTACAAACGAAATAGTTATTTTGAGTTTAGTAACACCAATTAATACCTACAATTATAATCCGAAACATACAATTCAGTCAATGCTAACAGAGAAAAAGAAATTTTTTGCAGAAAACAAGCAAAAAGACCTTGTTAGACAAGATATCGTACCCAAACAAATATACTAATAATAAACATATTGGTACAAGTAGATAAATAATACACATATGTATAGTATTTGGTGTGCAAAGGTAAGAACAATTTTATAATGTAATATACTTATGTCCTAACCGTGCTGTTTAGGACTACTTTAAGGATAGGTAACAAGTAAGGTTAGATAATCACTTGATTAGACCGGCTAGGAGAACGAGGCTAGTACGGAGTGTTATGATATAGTATTGGGCCGACTGTAAACCATAGATTAGTAGAAAGAAATTTAGCCACCACGGATAATGAAAAGATGAGCTAGGTAAGCCATGATCAGGCTAGCGATTGGCCTTGAACCCTATTGCTATGTTAGTCCTTTTTTTCCGGCTTTGCGGATAAAGCTCCTTAACAAGCAGCAGGGCCTAAGTTGTTTAAAATACCGGGATGTCTTTTGTGGAAATTTTAGATCCCTGATAGAGCTTTATGCGAAAAATCTAAGTGAGGTTAAAGGTGTCGGTCTGACTTCATTAGATATAATATTATTATTGTAGTGTTTTAGTAAGAGTAATTAGGATAATGGTATAAGTGATATAATATATAGCAATGGTGTATTATATAAGTGACGCTGTCGTTTTGTAAAAAAACAGAATAAGGGGAACGCGGGAAAAAACTAACCGACGCAGTTGGTAAAGATCTCTCGACAGGTCTATTGTGAAATCAAAATGGTAGAAATGAAGGGTTGAGGGCCATAGCTAGGATAAATTTATTTCGAACCTACCTTACTGATTGTGGGTGCACCCTTATTATCTTTGGGGGCTCCCAATGTTTAAACGTGGTCGTTTTAGAGCGAGCTTAGACTGGAGATCGATTGATTAAGTTGAGAATATACAGCTCAATTTCTTTTAACTGAGCTATGCCACTAGATCCTTCGAGATTCAGATGGGGAGTTATCAATTCTGGCCTCAAAAATAATTTGAAGTTGCAATGTGTGACAGAAAATTTTTCGTGTAATGTGTAGGAATCCTTCATTACAGCAAAGATGGCCGTTCGAACTATCCAATAACTAGAAATATAAATAAATTTCTTTTTCCTTTCAGACAGAGAAATTATTTTTCTGTGAACATCCTGTAGATTTATTGTCGTTCATCTGGTAGAGTAAAGGCTACCTCCGTAGCAAAATGGCTACGTCGGCGGGCTAATATTACAGTTATTATATATATATTATATATAGCTATGATATATTGAATATATCGGATGTATTATACACAGAATAAGTATATATTATAGTGACTATGAAGAAGTTATTAAGTTGGTTTATTTGCGGTAGGTAAAACTTCCCGACAGTGAATGGAGGTTAGGTAAGTTAAAATGATTTATCGACAGTGCGAAAGATGAATAATAACAAACGGGATCAGATCGTAAAGAGTTAGAAATATGTTGTCGTCCTACTCATGTAGGACAAGAAATCTTCAGGTTCAAGCGATTTTATTTTATTGATGAATTTATATCTATTCTGAAACTCAGAGCAAAGAACAAATACATTCCGAAAACAGAAAGGGGTGGGCTCTTACAAATCCTCCATCCCGTCTAGTTGTCGAGCACCGACTCGGCCCGTCCAGGACGTAGCTCACTAGACCCGAATATCTATCTGAGATTAAGGCTATCCTTTTATTGAGGTAAGTTTCGTGTTGCGGTTTCTCGTTACCCGTCTCGGCGGTCACTCCGTCAAGCGGGAACGGCTATCCGCCCCATAACAAACGCATTCATACTTTCATCCAATGACATAGTAGGTTAATTTTCTGACTTTGAATAAAAATCATTTGTAGAGACTGGGTTCCCTGTGAATAGTGAAGTACAACGAAATGGATTCTCAACTCTTAGATTGTGTATTCAATTATTTATGATTGTTTGTTGCAGCCATCTTCTTTAAAACATACAATACCTCACCACAGACACAACACACAGCACGACGAACAAACCGAGACACGATCTATATAATATTAATATATATATATAGTATATTAGGATATATGATATATATTATACTATATATATAGCTAGTGGAAATATGAAAGATTTGAAAAAAAAAAAAAAACAGCATATAGTTTTGTTATTCTGTGCATTGCTAGACCAGGGTCCCGTGTTGTTTCGAAAAACACCGAACGATGTTACTTGGTAATCGCTTCATGCCCGCAGTAGTTTACCGACATCCCACCCACCCGAGCGTTGTTAGTTATAGAAATAATCCGTTTCTATTAAGTAACTGCTTCCCTAGGCATAAGACAGGAACTGCTGATATATCACTGCCACTCCGCCCACATTCTTTCCCTTCCGAAATGTCATGTGTTTCGTCCTCTCTGCTGTTTTTACTATGCCCCACTTAATTACCAATATAAAGGATAGATAATTTATTTGTATTTTATAATTATTGTGAAAAAAATGCATTAGAAGCGAATTTATAGTTTATCGTGTTGTGGTTAAATAAGGAACCTCAAAAAGAATGTTATTGTAAAGAAGATCCTGATAGTATAAAAGAATAGAATTATTAAAAATGTAAAGTGTGGGATAATCGAAAATATGTATTATTAGGTAATTAAACTAAATAATAACAAAGTTATTAGATATACACGATAGTATAATAATAGTTATATAAGTAGTAATATGAATATATAGTACAGTATTGGATGAGTGTGTTGTTGTATCGAGTCCGACTAGATTGTATTATATAGTATCTGAAATATGTTCGAATACATTGATAGAAAATGTTAGGTTGTTCGAGATGTTAAATGCTCCGTGATCAATATGTAATTATAATTTTTTAGGTGGGGAAGAAAGATATTACAAAAGAAATGGTGGAAATAGGCGTTTGCCGAATTTATTGTTAAGAAGATATATATATATAGTGGTTATTGTTGTAAGTGAGCAGCCTTTGTGTTTAGATTTTTATGTATATTGATATATCTGTGAGTTGTGGATGGTGCTTAATACTTTTTTCTTATAGTTCGCTAGGTTTTTTTGAGCAGCTGTTGTTATGTGAAGGCAATCTGTTTAAAGGAAATGTAAATTTATTATTAAGTTAATGAAAGGCTTAATGAGGGAGTATTTGGATATAGAGAATGGTAATATAATAGTGAGGAAGCATCTAGTAACCTATACATTATATATTATAATAAAATAAACTGTATATTATATATAGTACATATGGTTGATAATATTATTATATATGAGTATATATAATAATTATAGTTAGTATATAATATATTAGCTATAAATATAGAAATATCATTAAGTATTATATAGTTGCGAGTAAGTAATTATATAGAACTAGGAATACAAAGTATATTTTATTTTACTTGTAAACTAACGTTGAGAGCTGTTAAGTTTAGATGGATATTATTATTAAGTATTGTTTGAAAGATTTGTGTATATATAATAGGATATTAATGAAGTATATTAAGGTTTAGGTATTATAGTAATATAATCAATCAATTATATCGTGGTTGTTGATTTGTAGGATGGTTATATTTATTAATTAGTGGATTATTGGTTGTTTTTGTATATTTATTATAACTAGTTGCATGTGATTGGTAGTAGTTACAAATGTATATTATTATCTAGTATAGTAGAAATGTTATGTAATATATGTGTGTGTGAGTGGTGTGTGGTGGGTGTGTTGATATATATATATAGTATCAATTATTAAAGTATTAGTATGTACATATCAATAATTATATATTATATATATGGTTGGATCAGTATTGCTGACCAGCCTTTTAGTCAGAAAGGCTCTCTATCCACACCACAAATGTCTTTCTGATATGGCGAGCCCTAGTCGACTTATTGATTATTGATATCAGGCTCTTTTTTATACATACATTTTTATGTTTTTTCTATTTAAACCCATAGATGGGGAGTTATTGATCCCGGCGGACCTTCCAGGAGAATGACCCTAGATTGAGACTTGAATCGATATTACCTATATAATTATATATATATATGAATACCGTTATATATACTTTATATACTGTAGGAAGAAGGTAGTGTAGGAATGCCAGTATTATTCTTATTTTTTTTCAGTTTATATTCTTTATGTGAGCCGTTTCCCGCCTCTAATACTGGAGGTCATAAGAGAGTGGGATGATTTTGTTAATGAAATAACAATTCTTGATTTTTTCTTTTTTATGTCTTAGGGAAGAGAGTTAAATTTTTCATGGAATTATGTATTGTATTGGTAGGGCGTACTTGCTGCAGTGATGTCGTTAGCAAAGTCAACGCCATAGATAAGTAAAAAAAGGGAAGTCGTGCGGGGAGCGACTGCGCTCTAAAGTCGGTTTATTCACTGATAGAGCCAAAGTCAGCGAGGAGTCCTATCTCCTTTTTCCCTATGCGCCTAGAAAAAGACCGAAGGCGATTTGATTGGTGTTTTTGTTTCTTCGCGTCGAATGGTCCCGAAGTAGCAGCTGGGCGGCCAAACAGCCCGGGGACTGGGATTCCCATCGCTCACTTACTTACTTGACCAACCTCACAGACCAACTGTGCTTAACCCATATACGTTACCGCTGTGAGTTGGTGAGGGGCCGGTAATTGAACTAGGGGGGAACTTGTGGTTTCCTACTAAAAGTGCCGAAAATCGTTCTCAGAAGCCGTGGACGTGAGCTTACCCCTGGCCTTGTTCAAATACTTCGCAAGAATCTACGACATAAAGAATTAAGGAAGATTATTACACGATTACCAATAAAGTACTCGGGCCACCGCGACAGTAGAATATTGGTATATGTTCGAAGATTATATGTTATTGTTACTTCCGCTAGTACTCACCTGCTCTTTTGCCCTCTAATGCGACGCTTCCATTGAATGGGAATTAAATAATAGGAGATTGAAGGATGCTCACTGCCACAAGTTATTCTAATCAATTGATGGCAATTATATAGGTATAGTATTGGTGAAAGGAGAAATAAATTAAATTTATATAGGTAGGTGACTTATATGTAGGCGTCATTTATATAGTTAGACTTCGTAGTTGAATATACTGAGTATATGTGTGGGTTAAAGTCCTACGCTAAGACCATGAGATATGCTAGTCTGTATTCTGGGCATGAAGTTCTGTTTGTTCTCATAGATTGTTCCTTTCCTTCCCTTTAGAGTAATCATTGAGGGTTAAAGGTTTTGAAATATTAATGGACTTGAGGCTGGGTCGTTATTTTAATAAGTCACCGTCTCATGGACAGTTCGGATAGCATTTGTAATGCCAGGTATGTGGTGAGATCTTAGGATTTTGTGAGGGCACGTGTCGAATCACCAGGCAAACG
>CM042172.1:61432488-61440991 GCA_023376005.1 Doryteuthis pealeii | reverse complement strand
AGTTTTTTTTTTTACTCTTTGTTTTTTTTCCCTCTCTTTGATTACCACCTTCTTCCTTCTCTTCTTTCTTTCTTTCTTTCTTTCTTCTTTCTTTCATTAATTATTTATCTTTGTTTACATTTTCTTCTTTAATTATTTCTCCTCTTTTATTTTCTTCCAGTTTCTTTCTCTCTTTTCTCTTTACCTGCTTTTATTCTTTTCCATAATTTTCTTTTCTTCTTTCTTTCTTGCTTTTCTCTTTCTTTCTTCATTTCTTTCTTTTTTCTCTTACCTCTTTTATTCCTTTTCCATAATTTTCTTTCTCTTTCTTTCTTTCTTTCTCCTTTATCCTATTTTTCTTTTTATATAATTTTGCCTTTTTTCTTTCTTCTTTCATTTGTTCTTTGTCACTCTTTTTCCTTTGTTTCCTTTTATGTTTTTTTGTCTTCTTTCTTTCTTTCTTTCTTTATTATCTTCTGTGATTTCCCTTTCTTTCTTTTCTTTTTCTTTCTTTTTTTCTTTCTTTTTTCTCTTTTTTCTTTCTTTCCCTCTCTCTCACCTTTTCTTTCTTTCTTTTCTTTTTTCTTTCCTTCTTTCATTCGTCTTTTCCTGTTTTTCTTTTTTATTATTTTCTGTGATTTCCCTTTCTGTTCTTTCTTTCTTTCTTTCTTTCTTTCTTCCTTTCTCTCACCTTTTCTTTCTTTTTCTTTCTTTTCTTTTTTCTTTCATTCTTTCTTTCGTCTTTTCCTGTTTTTCTTTTTTATTATTTCTGTGATTTCTCTTTCTTTTTTCCCTTTCTTTCTTTCTCGCTCTCATCTTTTCTCTCTTTCTTTCTTTCTCTTTCTTTCTTTTTTCTCTCCTTCTTCCTTTCGTCTTTTTCCTTTTTTCTTTTTATTATTTTCTGTGATTTCCCTTTCTCTTCTTTTTTTTCTTCTTCCTTTCTTTTCCCTCTTTCTTTTCCTTCCTCCCTTTTCTTTCTTTCTTCTTTCTTTCTTTTCTTTCTTTCTTCTTTCCTTCTTTTTTCCTTCTTTTCTTGTTTTTCTTTCTATTATTTTCTAGGATTTCCCTCACTTTTTTCTTTCTTTTTTCTCTTATCTTTCTTCCCTTTTTTATTTCTTTCTTCACCCATTCTTTCTTCTTTCTTTTCTTTCTTTTCTTTCTCCTCTTCCGTTTCTTTCTTTTTCTTTTTTCCTTTTTTCTTTCTTTCTTTCTTTCTTTCTTTCTTTCTTTCCTCTCTGAAAACGTGTTCTTAGATTTACACGCTTATTTTTATTTCCGAAAATCAATCATATAAAATCGATTTCCAAACTCCGCTGTCTAAAATGTCTCAACTTTGATTTCAAAATCTGTGATACCGCCCATTCCAACGTCGTCCTAGAATAAAATAACCCAAAACAAAAAAACAACAAAAAAAGCCTCCTCACCAACAAAACACAAAATAAACAAATTAATCGAATTAACTGCTACAAATGCCTCGCAATTCTTTTGCCATGCCTTCGTTAAATTCAATCAATTAGATGAAAAAAAAAATGAAATTTCTCCATAAGACCAAGCAGAAAAAAAATGGCCTTGCTATCCCAAACAGAAAACCTTCTTAGACATCCTGACTTTCATGGCCAGAGAAATTATAAGAGACACCAAAGAAGCCCGTACCTGTTTACCTCTTCTGTGGTGTCATTCAAGGTGCCATACTGATTTTTTTTCCTTTTTCGATTGGCAAGTGAGGAGTATGAATAAATAATACGATTGAATGAAAATGTATAATTCGGTAACAAAAAACAAATCAAAAAAAGAAGCAAAAAATGCAGCCAATCAGAGAGCAAGGCTAATAATGAAATAAGACGCCACGAGACGTGTCTCTCTAGGGTGATAGGAAGGACGGGAGATTAAAGAAAGGAAGGCTGCTTTAGAAGATGAGAGTGGAAGGTTTGCTGTGAAGAAGAACTGTTTATGGCTATATTTGGTAAAGGTGTGGTGGTGGGTGTTAAATGTTAACGGTGTTTGGTAAATTGTGATGGTGATATTAATGGTGTTTGTAAGAGATGGTAAATGGTAAGAGCAATGGTTATTGCGCTGCGGTAAAAAACAACGCTGACGTTGGTAAAGATCTCGACAGCGTGAAATCAATGGTGGAAATGAGGGGTGGGGGTAGCGGATACCTACTACTCCCTTTGGGAGCCTCCCGTGGTTTAATGTTTTGCAAGCTAGACTAGGCAGATCATTGTAAGAAAATTCAATGTGGAACATGTCAAACACCTTGACAGTCAAACACTTATTCATGGAATGCAGGTTTCTTGCTCATATCAGAAACCGTTATTTTAAAGCAAACAATATAAAAGATCTGTTTGAAAATGTCAACATAGAGGATATTCTCTCTTTTTTGAGGGAAATAAAATTTAACCATAGAATATATACATGAAACAAATCTATACCATACAATATAATCCCCAATAATGCTAACACATTGTTAAAACCAATTACTAAAAAGTATAAATATAAATACACGATATGTATAACTTCCTAACCGTTAGGCATGACATAACCCCAGACGGGTTGATATGCCGTAAATAAAAAATACGCTGCCAAACTGCATTGGCTTCTTGCCTTTCCTTTGGGTCACAGCAGCAGTGTTAACGGTGTTTTGTAAATTGTAATGGTGATATTAATGGTGTTTGTAAGAGATGGTAAATGGTAAGAGCAATGGTTATGGCGCTGTGGTAAAAAAACAACGCCGACGTTGGTAAAGATCTCGACAGCGTGAAATCAATGGTAGAAATGAGGGGTGAGGGTAGCGGATACCTATTACTCACTTTGGGAGGCTCCCATGGTTTAACGTTTAGCGAGCTAGACATGGCAGATCATTGTAAGAAAATTCAATTTTTACTGAGTGCCCAATATTTCTGGCCTTGTGCCAAACTAAGCAAAGATGGGTGAAATAACAACTAAATTTTCAGGAGGTGCGCATAGAGTAAGGCTATCCCGTAGCAAATGCAATCGGCGATATATATATATATATATATTATATATATATATATATTATATATATATATATATATATATATATATATATGAAGATAAGATGGTTGGAGTAAAATCCGACAGTATGAGGTAGGTAAAAGGATAATGAACAAAAAATAATAACAAAACAAATCTAAGAGTTGAAATATTTCGTCCTATTCATAAGGACATCTTCAGTCAAATGATTTTTATTCAAAGCAAAAACAAAAAAGGGGTGCTATCCTCATCCCTTATTCCGCCCCTAACCTCACTACCCTTCATTTCCGCTACTAACTCACTCCTCATCAAATCACATGTACGTAATTTTTGCTTTGAATAAAAATCATTTGACTGAAGATGTCCTTATGAATAGGACGAAATATTTCAACTCTTAGATTTGTTTTCAATTATTATTTTTTGTTCAGCATCTTTTTACCTACCTCACACACACACACACACACACATATATATATATATATATATATATATATATATATATATATATTATATATATATATATATATATGAATATAACATTTTGAAAAAAAAACATATGATGTTTGTTATGTGATTGCTGACAGGCCTGTTTCGACCGAAACGATAAGTTGGTCTTCATCAAAAGAGCGACATAGACGAGAAGAAATATCCGTTAAAAAGACTGTTTACAAAACGAACGCTGATATCAACTGCTGAAAATTTTTTTGAAAATGCATGTTCTGTTTTAAAAATAAAAAAAAAAATAAATTTTATTTTTAAATTAAAAATCAGAAGCATTATAGTTCATGGTAAAACTCAAAAGAGTTTATTGTAAAAATTGTAAAATATATAAAAAATGTAAAGTGGGTATCAAAATAGTATAGTATATATATATATATATATATATATATATATATAATATATATATATGAGTGTGTTTTCGACTAGATGTTTATATAATCTAGCGACAATTTGATAGAATTTTCAGATGTTAATGCATAATTTTAAAAATACAAGAAATGGTGGAAATAGGCGTTGCATTTATTTAAGAAGATATATATATATATATATATTTGTGTTTATTTAGGTATATATATATCCGTGAGTTGGAGGTAGATATATCTAGTTTGAGCAGTAGTGTGAAGCATTAAAGAAATAAAAAATATAAGAAACTGGGTTGGTAGAGAAATGTATATATATATACATATATATATAATATATATATATATATATACATATATATATAATATATATATATATATATATATATATATATATATATAATATAAATATATATATATATAGTTGAGAGATGTACAAATATATATATATATGGTTGAGAGCTGTATATATATATGTTTGAAAGATGTGTATATATATATATATATATATATATATATAATATCTGGTGAGAGATGTTATATTTATATGTATATATATATATATGTGTGTGTTGAGAGATGTATATATATATATGTATGTATATATGTGTGTGTGTGTGTGTGTGTTTGATATATATATATATATATATATATATATATATATATATATGGTTGATATGTATGCTGACCAGCAAAGGCTCACACACAACAGCTGTGCGCTATCACTTGATGCCGAGTTGACGACCTTCCAGGAGCAATGACCGATTGAGTTGATATATATATATATATATATATATATATATATATATATATATACTGTAGGAAAGGAAAAGTATGTTTGTAGGAATGCATATTTATTCATTATGACGTTCCGCTCTATATGATTTTTATGAAATAAACAATTTTGATTTTTTTTATCATTAAGAATTTTCATAATTATTATTATCTACTGATGTTCGTACAAAGTCAAACGCCATAATAAAGTAAAAAAAGGAAAGTCGTCGGGGAGGCCTAAAGTCGGTATAAGCCAATCAGCGAGGGAGTCTATCCCCTTTTCTATAGCGCTAGACCAAGGAGATTATTTTTGCGTCCGAAGTAGAGCGCCACACCTACCATCAGCTCCTTACTTTACCTCACAGACAACTGTGCTTACTCATACGCTGAGTTGGTGAGGGCCGGTATCGAACTAGGAACCTTGTGGTTTCTAGCCGAACGTTCTACCGACTGAGCTAACCTGGCCTTCAAACGACATAATAAATACATAAAAAACTCGACCAAATTGTTTTTCGAGATTTATTTGCCTTCGTTTGATGGAATAATCTTAATTATTATATATATAATATATATATATATATATATATATATATATATATATATGTTGGGTTAAACTCTACTGACGATTCTTGTCGGATGAGTTTTTGTTCGATCCTTTCTAAGTGTCTGGACATCTTTTTAATGCCAGGTTGGAACTGCTTTAGCAATCCACCAAAGGTTTCTTCACGAGCGCTTTCGGCATGTCTATCTGCCATCTTCAGGTGTGAAATTGATGGAATATTTCAGGCGTCTGGTTTTCAAAACGAGCAGTAGCGTAGGAATTGGTAGTGGGAGGTAGTAAGAATTGGTAGTGGGAGGTAATATGAATTGGTAGTGGTTCAAACGAACATAAGCAGAAGAGATTTTTGTAGGAGGGGAGGGGTCACAAATTGACATTAAAAAGATGGCCATGTTTAAAAGAAAAAATGCTGCTTAAATACACTTCAGTCTAGGTTTCGAGTCACACACAGAGCAGTCTCCCATGTCAATAAACCTTGCTGATGAGACCTAATAGGTTGAAATGTACATTCAGGGATTGACATTTTCTCGATTTGTTCAGCCTTACATTTGAACATATATGCCCGCCTAAATTCATTAATTATTAACTAATTAAATTTAAAAAATTAGGTATGACTTCAATTAAGCACATCTCCTCCAAAAATTGTCGGCTAAAAGCCATATCAAATAAACACATTGTTTATTTACGTACTCTCATATATATATATATATATATATATATATATATATATATATATATATATAAGAAACAAGAAAATGAGAGGGAATGTCGTTTTTTATTAATTATCTTCATAATATAAATATATTTATATAGTAAAATAATTGGTCATGCATTTTTTATAGTAGGCTTGATTTGGTTTAGTTTAGTTTCTTTGTTTAATGGCATATCAACCTTCGTGGGTTATTTAGCAGCAAAACCACCCTTGTAGAAGAAGTGTTGGGGTACTCTTTAACCTGTAGCTGGGGATTAAGGATTTTCATATCTTTTCTAAGGATATTAGTCTGAAAGGGAACATAATAGCGTGACTGGAGATCGAACTGGCTTACTACGATGTCGCAATCTAGTACTCTACATACTATCCCACGGAGAATCCCCCTTTCTGTTGTAAAACATTTTCTAGTGACTTCTATGATTACTATTATAAATTTTTTTATTAATACTAATGATAATCACTAAACGATTATAACGGAACTAATTTGGAACAAATAATTTTTACACAGTTGGTTTAAAGTATTCCTCTCTAATTCTAATAATTTTCAAATATTTCTATTTGAGCCATAGATTGTTCGCCAACAGGCACTCCGTGTCCGAATAGATCTGGGGTCCGAATAGATCTGGTAGTAATGACAGCAAAGGGTTAGACTACACTTCCCAGAGATCAAGAACTGGAGTCTGATCATTGGATATTCATTCCGGGTCCGAATAGATCTGGTAGTAATGACAGCAAAGGGTTACACTACAGTATTCCTCCTTAATTCTAATAATTTTCAAATATTTCTATTTGAGCCATAGATTGTTCGCCAACAGGCACTTCGCGTTCGAATAGATCTGGGGTTCGAATAGATCTGGGAGTAATGACAGCAAAGGGTTACACTATACTTC
Source organism: Doryteuthis pealeii (assembly GCA_023376005.1). Taxonomy (NCBI): domain Eukaryota; kingdom Metazoa; phylum Mollusca; class Cephalopoda; order Myopsida; family Loliginidae; genus Doryteuthis; species Doryteuthis pealeii. Next base: position 61,434,223 of record CM042172.1, on the reverse strand, counting down.
CCAGAGATCAAGAACTGGAGTCTGATCATTGGATATTGACTCCGGGTCCGTTTAATATCCTACCCGGGATATCCCTGAAAACACCGAAGATAGAGCATAAATCCTACCCGTGATAGCAGGAATTATATAATCAGTTAGCCATGATAGTTGTTTTTTCTTAACTTTTACAAAACATGCTGCAATCAGATCGGTGGGAGTTGTCGTGATTGTGATGAGGGGGTGGAGTAGCAATACTGACAGTGATGGTTTAAGTCAATTGTGACAAGGAGTAAAACGGCCCATCAGTGAGCTGAAGGACGTTCGTATTGCACTAGCAGTGGGCAGATATACCGGGCAAAGGATGGTGTGAGCAGTGATCATAATGTAGCTATTGGTGTATGGGACTAATGATGTGGATATTTCTGGTGTTGTCACCAGGCATGAGAGCAATAACGGTGGAAGAAGAAACGGAGAAGAAAGGCGGCGGCGGCGGTGGCGGTTGTGGAAACGACCGTGGCGGTGGTGTCCTAGAAGTGCCAATACCGATTGCAGATGATTGGATTTTGGAAATGAATTGTGTTTGTGTAAGCCCTTTCCTACTTCACCTGCTGAAACATCATTTAACGGGAAGTGTTGGACATCTAATCACGTGGGCAGAACTGGTGTTAGAGAAAGTTCACACGAGCAGAAACTGAAGTGATTTTTCGTTCGGCTTTTACCATCTGCTTGGCCGTTTCAAGATACAAGGAACATTGGCGATGTTGGTGTTGTTCTGTTTGTTGTTTTTTTCGGTTTTGTTTTTTTTAATATAGATTTGTCCATCTGTTTTCTTTGGCTTGGCTTATAAGTTGGGAAGAAAAAGTATCTATTTATCTATCTATCTATCTATCTCAGTCTGATGATATTTATCTGTTTCTTCTTCGTTTCTTTCAATCTATCTATCAATCAATCTATCTATCTACCTATCTATCTATCTATCTATCATAGTCTGATAATATCTATCTGTTTCTTTCTTCGTTTCTTTCAATCTATCTATCAATCTATCTATCTATCTATCTATCTATGTGTCTGTCTGTCTGTCTGTCTGTCTGTCTCAGTCTGATAATATTTATCTGTTTATTTCTGTCTTCGTTTCTTTCAATCTATCTATCTATCTACCTATCTATCTATCTATCTCAGTCTGGTGATATTTATCTGTTTCTTTCTTCGTTTCTTTCAATCTATCTATCAATCAAATCAATCAATCTATCTATCTATCTATCTATCGTCTGTCTGTCTCAGTCTGATAATATTTATCTGTTTATTTCTGTCTTCGTTTCTTTCAATCTATTCTATCTATCTACCTATTTATCTATCTATCTCAGTCTGATGATATTTATCTGTTTCTTTCTTCGTTTCTTTCAATCTATCTATCAATCAATCAATCAATCTATCTATCTATCTATCTATCTATCTATCTGTCTGTCTATCTCAGTCTGATAATATTTATCTGTTTATTTCTGTCTTCGTTTCTTTCAATCAATCTATCAATCAATCTATCTATCTGTCTATCTATCTATCTCAGTCTGATGATATTTATCTGTTTCTTTCTTCGTTTCTTTCAATCTATCTATCAATCAATCAATCTATCTATCTATCTATCTATCTATCTATCTATCTATCATAGTCTGATAATATTTATCTGTTTCTTTCTTTCTTCGTTTCTTTCATTCTATCTATCTATCTATCTATCTATCTATCTCAGTCTGATAATATT
>CM042172.1:61422488-61427488 GCA_023376005.1 Doryteuthis pealeii | reverse complement strand
AAACATGGAAATAAATATGTAGCTAGTTTAGATATTCAATCTTTATACACAAACATCCTGTCAATAAATGTATCTGTCTTACAACATTATATATATATATATATATATATATATATATATATATATATATATATATATGTGTGTGTGTGTGTGTGTGTGTGTGTGTGTGTGTGTGTGTGTGAAAAAAGAAATAAAGGAAAGAAAATGTTGAATGGATAAAAATTGTTTAAATAGAGTGCTGATACATGTTTCGACCGAGTAGTAGGATTGGGATACTTATAACTCCCTTATATCCCCAAACAGATCAGAAGGGGCTCTTTAGCATTGGTTGACAACCCATATAGGACAAGAAAAAGTCCGATACAACGCCCGTTGCCTTATGTATATATATGGACTCTCTCGTCGAGTGAACAACCAACACAGTGATTTGTTTATAGTGGTGAAGGGTTGTATTGGACCATCCACACTTTTTGGCACAGTCGATAGGAAAGAATTGGTGCATCAAGGAATGGCACGAACCCAATCAACGACCGACCTCAGGAATTTGGAATTCAGATTTATCCCTCTCTTAGACTGGTTACTTACCCAAGGTTAAAGAGCCCAGCCTGTCCTACTATTTAACCCATAGCTGGAGGGAGAATGTATGGATTCATACCTTTCCCAAGAGTATTAGCGCTATGTGAAATGCCAACAGCTTCGTCTAAGAATTGAACTCGAACCGACGAGTCCATTTTACACGACTCTAACCACTAGCCCACGCGCCTCCATGTATATATATATATATATACATGTATATACATATATACATGTTTGTGTATTTGTGTGTATGAATATGCACGTGCGTGGGTGCATGTTACACATTAAAATTATGCACTGGAAGGTCTTACATTTCAATAAATAAGCACAACAGACATTAAAAAACCTACACACACACACACTCGTAGACCCAGATATTTGTATCAAAAGAAACATATATTCACATCTATATAAGAGGCATAATATATATATATATACACATATGTATATATGTGTGTGTGTGTGTGATATATATATATATATATATATATATATATATATATATATATATATATATGCGTGTGTGTGTGTGTGTGTGAATTTTCATAATTATTATCTGATGGTGTTCGTACAAATGTGTGTGTGTGTGTGTAAAGACATTCAAAGAAATGCCGAGTCATACCGAGTCTTTTGTGAATTTTAATTCACCATAAAATTGTTCAATGGCTGATAAATTTAGAATAAAAAAATATGTGATTTAGTTTCGTATAATATTTGCGGTGCTTGGGTCATTCATTTGTTTATTATCATGTTCCACCCTTAAGAAAGCGAGACGTGGGATAACCACTCTTTGATATACAGGGAATATTACCTGATGGAATTACTTGCAAATTAAATCTATTACCTCACTGATATATATATATATATATATATATATATATATATATATATATATATATATATATATATTCTTTGTTGGGGTACCAAGTTTTCTTGGTACAAGGTGATTCCTATTTTCTACCAGTAGTTTGTTGTAGAGTTCAGGTTCCGTATGAGAGCTCAATGTTTAATTATCATAAACAGAGCAAATTTATTCGTAAATAAAAAGGCCTTAAATACCATGGTTATTGTGATTATGGACCATTTTCACTCGTGGGTATCTGGGTCCCACAGAGCTTTGTTAGACCATATCTTTTATTTAGACAGGCAAATGGCCAAATTCAAAAATTATGAATTTGGTCATTTGCCTGTCTAAATAAAAGATATGGTCTAACAAAGCTCTGTGGGACCCAGATACCCACGAGTGAAAATGGTCCATAATCACGATAACCATGGTATTTAAGGCCTTTTTATTCACAAATATATATATATATATATATATATATATATATATATATATATACATATATATATATATATATATATATATATATATATATATATATATATATTATATAATAAGATAAATATATAGGTTTTACATATCTATTTATTGGGTGACAAAGGAACATTCACAACCATATTGGTTTCATGCGATGCATTCATCAGGTGAAGATGTTTCAAATGTTTCAAATATATATATATATATATATATATATATTATATTGTGTGTATATATATATATATATATATATGTATATATATATATATATATCAGGCAGTAAGAGGCATTGGCCTCTACGTGAACCCAGATAAAACAGAGTTTATGTGTTTTAAACAAGCAAAAAACTGTAAAGTTGACTGAGCGGTCTATTGTCGGTATGAGGCAGCAAGAGAGTCTTTCCCCTTTTCACTAACGCTAGACCAGCGAGATTGTTTTTTCGTCTGAGGTGGAACGCCACACCTATCATCAGCTCCACACTTTACCGCACATTGAATACAACGACTGTTGATGCCGAGCTCACGCTCTAGCGAAATATATCCTACATACGTTTGTCTGAGTTGTGTCCTTGTTATCCCTCATATCTCTACCACACCACACACACACACACACACACACACACACACACACATATATATATATATATTATATATATATATATATATATATATATATATAGTAGTCCACAGACACCGTGTTTCGACGTATAACGTCTCTTCTGTGTGACTAGACGCTAAGCTACCTACAGCCGGGATAGAAACCCTATCGATTCATCATCAGTCGAGCTTAACCGCTCGACCATCGTCACCTACAGAATTGGAAGGGGATTTTAACTTTTAAATACACACATCTGTATGTATGTAAATGCTGTCATAGAGTGCTCCATTCTTTTAATAGGACAGCGTTTACGCTTTAGTTGGCGGTCGTCAGCGAAAACCCCTTCAGAGTGCTCAACCCTCTCGGGGATTGGGGGCATATAAAGTCATCCACAGACGCCGTGTTTCGACGTATCACGTCTAGTCGGTAGAGCGTTCGACTAGAAACCACAAGGTTCCTAGTTCGATACCGGTCCTCGCCAACTCAGCGTATGAGTAGCACAGGGATCGGTGCGGTAAAGTAAGTAGCTGACGGTAGATGTGGCGCTCCACGCTAAAATAATCTCCTTGGTCTAGCGCTAGTGAAAAGGAGATAGACTCCCTCGCTGATTGGCTGATACCGACTTTAGTCCGCCCCGACGACTTTACTTTACTTTATATATATATAAAGAGAAAATTAACGAAAATAAGTGGGGCAATAACCCCTATCTCCATCGGCATAAGAGATGGCGGATGGAATCAAACATTTGCGGAAGCATAGTTGACATGCAGGTCAAAGGTCGTAACCGCCGAAAAAAAAAGTGAAAATTGAGAGGTTCACTCGTTGATTGGTTAGATGCACCCATGTGGGATTCGAGAGCTAGGAATTCTGGGTAGCTAACAACGGGTTTTAAAAAGAGTTAAGTCGAGTAAAGTTGGAACTAAGATATTGAGAAAGATAAGTGAAATCGATACCGCTTGTGGTGGGGGTGACAAATGCTTATTAATGATAGGGCGTCTCTTCGTCTCTATAGCAACATAAACTTTTTCTTTTTTGGGACCAATTGGGTTATTTCCTAATTGAGTAACTGTTTTCACGTTACCAAATCGATATAATGTTGTATACCCTTTTCTTACTTCTTACTTCTAGTGGTCTTTTCTTCTGGCCGGCTTTGCTATTCTGATCGTCTATCATCTTGGTCTGGTCTAGCGTCTGGTGTTGACTTGGGAATTCCGGTCTGGTCTTCTATGGGGATTTCTCGTTATCAGAAGCCCTGTGTCATTGTTAGTTTTTAGGTAATAAACACAAGACTTCGATTTTCTTTTAATGTTACTTTATTCGGTAAATCCCCAACCAGACAATCTGCGCAGATGAGGGACCGCGTGTATAACACGATTTACCCCTTCGAGCTCGCTGCTACCTTCTAACTGACTGAAACTTACTTACTCCTTAAACCGGAAGACAGGGTTTTCTATGCCTTCCAGTTCTCACGATTTATCCCCGGAAGGCAAGGTGAGAGTGAGGTCAAGCGTTGTCACTCATCCTTCAAGGCCATGGACTGCACTAATCGCCATTATGTTTCTACACTACCTTAAAAAAGTATTAGGGGTCCAATAATTAACATTACATGAGTGACCCAGAAAAACCAGAACCCAAATTATTTATTTATTTTCCCATTAAACTAACCTTAAACCCCAACCCTAACCCTAATCCTAAAACCTAACCCTTGTTGGCTTAAAAAAAATAAAAATTAACAGTTTTATTACAAAATCTGTGGGTTCTTTTTTTCTGGTTGACCCTGTAATATTATGTTACTCAACTAGGGGGGTTAGGGTTTAGGGTTTAGGTTTATGTTTAGGGTTAGGGTTTATGGTTAGAGTTAGGGTTGGGGTTTAGGGTTAGTTTAATGGGAAAATAAATAATTTAGGTTCTGTTTTTTCTGGGTCACCCTATGAAATCATGTTATACTACTAGGAAATAACCACCAATTGTTAGACAGAATGTAACATGTTGAAATAAACGTGAGTGGTTTTTGGGACTCACCTGTCTCTCTTTCGATTTCCATTATTGAGTTCAAGGGACAACCTTTGGTACTCCCCCGAAAATATTGCACAAACTTCCTCCACACAACAAGGACATTGTTTTTTTTATTTAAAAGAATAATAGATTGAATGATATGTTTGAGAAACCCTCAAATTGGCTCTGGACTTCAACCCATCTAGGACCAGGAAGAGTCTGTAATAAAACCATCGCTATCGAGCGGCTTACATGATCCCAAGAAAAGGGTAGGTGGAGAGTAAACCAAAAATAAATACGGATCTGGAAGATGAATTAACACTGAATTTTAATGCTACACAGCAACTCCTGCGACACTGCCGTTGCCAAACTGCATAGATTTCATATCTTTCCTTCGTAGAGAGGGGGTATCTTCTGCTTAGGCAACAGCACATCCTCCACACCAACCCACCCAGACTACGTAGGTAAAAAAGAAAAATGGACATACGCCATTGTCTTTCGCAGACAGAAG
>CM042172.1:61409988-61417488 GCA_023376005.1 Doryteuthis pealeii | reverse complement strand
TTATATATACAACAAAATAGCGCTTTACAATGTGAACGGGAAGGCTAACTTGCATATTAATATTAAAAAATCGAATTTAATAAATATGTGCTTAGTATTACTGATTTCTAACTGTTTGGTTTTATTTTAATGAATATAAGCAAAAATCTCTTCAATGAATCTTAAATGAAATCCATTAACAAGATAAAATAACTGTCATTTTATTCTTCATTTCCTCTTTTAACTAAATACTTAAATTCGAAAAAATAACAATGAAAGACGAGAGTGATGGAAGAGTAAGTTTCAGTTGTTCCATTTTTTATTATACTCCCTCTGTTTCAAATCTTTTATTATACTCCCTCTGTTTCAAATCTTTTTATCTGTATTCTTATTTAGTTTCATTAGCCTTTCTAATTTAATACAATATTTTATTACATTAAAACTTAAATACTTGCACCGGAGGGTGCATATATTTGCTAGTTATTATAATGGAGATTGTGTGGTATTCTGTCTGTAACGAACTATATTACTACACAAATCCCAATTCCCTTAGTTATTTACGTCACATTTTCCATTATTTAATTTCTTTTTAAAACTCAATTATTAATAAAATTGTTTACATTATTAATACGGTTGACATATCTACAAACTAATAACATGCACTTGTATTATATATACAGATAAATATAGGTTTACAGTGTGAATGGAAGGCTAATTTGAATATTGATCTTAAACATTTGATTTTAATAAATATTGTGCTTAGTATTATTGATTTCTAATTGTTTGGTTTTATCTTAATGAATATGAGCAAAATCTCTTCATAAATCTTAAAAGAAATTTAACGAGAAGAAATAACTGTTAATATTATTCTTTACTTCCTATTTTAACTAAACAAATTATTAGGAAAATTTACCAATGAAAGACGGGAGTAACGGAAAATGATGGAAGAGTTAGTTTCAAAGTTGGTTCTATTTTTCAATCATACCCCTCTGTTCAAAATCTTTTATTTACATTCTTATTCAGTTTCATTAGCCTTTCTAATTTAATATGATATTTTATTATAAAATTTAACTAAAATACTTGCACCCGGAGGGTGCATATATTTGCTAGTGGTTTTAATAGAAAGTTAATCTTCATCTTAAGACATTTTCTTAGTCGCAGAGAATTGTAATAATCTTTGTATATACTAGCAAATATATGCACCCTCCGGGTGCAAGTATTTAAGTTTTAACATAATAAAATATCATATTAAATTAGAAAGGCTAATGAAACTGAATAAGAATGCACATAAAAAGATTGGGAACAGAGGGGGTATGATTGAAAAATAGAACAACTTTGAAACTAACTCTTCCATCATTTTCCATTACTCCCGTCTTTCATTGGTAAATTTTCCTAATTTAACTATTTAGTTTAAATAGGAAGTAGAGAATAATATTACAGTTATTTCATCTTGTTAATGGATTTTTTTAAAGATTTATTGAAGAGACTTTTGGTCATATTCATCAAGATAAAACCAAACAATTAGAAATTAATAGTACTAAGCATATGTTTATTAAAATCAAATGTTTAAGATCAATATGCAAATTAGCCTTCCCATTCACACTGTAAACCGCTATTTTGTTGTATATATAAATACAACTGCATGTTATTAGCATGTAGATATGGTCACCAGTCTTAATGAAGTAAAACAATTTTATTAATAATTGAGGTTTAAATAAAAATAAAATCATGGAGAATGTGATGTAAATAACAAAGGGAATTGTGGCTTGTATAGTAATATAGTTTCGGTTCCTGACAGACAAACCCACAATCTCCATTATAATAAGATTGTTTGTTTGTTTGTTTATTGATTTTAACGGCATATCAACTGGTCCGGGGTGATGTCATGCCTACCGGTTATGATGTAATACATATCGTGTATTTATATATATACTTTTAGTAATTGGTTTTAACAATGTGTTAACATTATTGGGGGTTATGTTGTATGGTATTGGTTTGTTTCATGTCTATATTCTATGGTATATTTTTATTTCCCTCAAAAAGGAGAGAATATCCTCCATGTTGATATTTTCAAACAGATCTTTCATATTGTTTGCATTAAAATAACGTTTTCTGATGTAAGCAAGAAACCTGCATATGGACACCTACACATGGGCACACCAGTGTAAGCCAAAACCTACAGTCAATTAACTCTTTGGGAATTCTGGATGTCATATGCAACACACGACAGAGTTGGAGAAGCCTTTAACTAACAATTCACTCTTTGTCCCCAACGTAAGAATTTTCAATGGTCGACATCCGAGAATTCTACGAACAGGAAATTCAACCAAATATCAACCGGTTTTTTTTGTCTGTATTCATGAGATGAGGCTTGTTTGTTGTTTGTTTATTGATTTTAACAGCATATCAACCCATCCGGGGTTATGTCATGCCAAACGGTTAGGAAGTAATACATATCGTGTATTTATATTTATACTTTTTAGTACTTGGTTTTTAAAATTTATTAGCATTATTGGGGATTATGTTGTATGATATTGGTTTGTTTCATGTCTATATTCTATGGTATATTTTTTATTTCCATCAAAAAGGAGAGAATATCCTCCATGTTGACATTTTCAAACAGATCCTTCATATTGTTTGATTTAAAATAATTTTCTGATGTGATTTTTGTATATATTGTGCGTCTTATAGAACATTTAATACGATAAGTAGATCAGATTTTCGAAAACTTAATTAATGGACTAGAGAAGGCAAGAAGAAGCATTGGCCACTATGTGAATTCAGATAAAACATTCAAGTATGTTAAACCAGATGGTAACATCTCCATCCTGGATGGTAAGCCTCTTAAATTAGTAGATTTGTTCACATCATCATCATCATGTCGTGCTGTCAGCGCGGATATCCATGACAATCTCTCTCCATCCGTCCCTATCGCTCATCATTCTCGGGAGGTCCTATATGTAGCATCCTGTATCCGCACAGAGCTGATCAATGTACGTCTTTGCTGGTCGGCCCACACTGGCGTGCTCATGTGTTGGCTTCCACCGGAAGCGACGTCCGCTTATGAGTTCGTCCTTGTTTCTCCAGCAGTGTCCCGCGTGTCTTGTCCATCTTGTTTGTCTTATAGAAGATTGAATACGTTAAGTAGATCACATTTTTGAAAGATTCCTTAATTCTATTTTTTGTTTTCGAAGAATCTATTCAAATGCAAAGTGAGGTGGTTCGATTGTCAATAAGGTTAATTTTGCCAGTTTACAATGAGGTCTGGATTTATAAGAATGCTATCACAGCCGAGAACAATTATACAAGCTAATTGTTGTAGATTGTATTAAGAGGAAAACTTAATAATTTAATCATATAAAAGCAGCAATATTTTTGAGAATCAAGTATAGGTGTGAAAATAATTTTCTGCTATGCCACCCAAGCAACCAGACTAATACATCATTCGTTTATATGTATATATATATTATATATATATATATATATATAATATATGTGTGTTGTGTGTGTGTGTGTGTGTGTGTGTGCGTGTGTGTGTGTGCGTGCGTGTATGTGCGTGCGTGTATGCATGTATGTATTACTCTTACTAACAAATTATTTGCTGGTTTTTCTTACCGCAAGGGTTTACTAATATGATTAGTATATAATATATATATATATATGTGTGTGTGTGTGTGTGTGTGTGTGTGTGTGTGTGTAAACGTAACCAGTGAGACTACCTCATATGATCTTTAATGAGCTGAATATAAACGAAATGAAAAAAGTTAGTTAAGAATTAGAATATTGAATTATATATAATAATATATATATATATATATATATATATATATAATAAAATAAATATATAAAAGGTTCACATATCTATTTATTTGATGACAAAGGAACAGGACTGTTCCTTTGTCACCAAATAAATAGATATGTAAAACCTTTATATATTTATTTTATTACTATATAACAGCTCTATCTTATATTTGAGCACTCTTCCAATAATACTGCATTGTTGCACACCGTTCCAGTAAAAGCTGAAACAGTGACAATCCCACACTAGTATATATATATATATAATTATATATATATATATATATATATATATATATATATATATATGTGTGGTGTGTGTGTGTGTGTGTGTGTGTGTGTGTGTGTATTGGGTGCGAGTGGTTATCGTCAAAAGGTTATCGTCGAAATGAGATGGAGTGTTCAAGTTTAGATTGTTGACAAGGCTATTTCCCTGTAATAATGTCCTTAGAAAAGGTTTGAATCTCTCTCTCTCTCTCTCTCTCTCTCTCTCTCTCTCTCTCTCTCTCTCTCTCTCTCTCTCTCTCTCTCTCTCTCTCTCTCTCTCTCTCTCTCTTTGCCCCTCTTCTACTTATGATATAGCAGGGCAGATTGGGCTCTCTTGACATCATAGGGAAACCTCTCAATGAGAAAGAGGTATTCTGTATTCAAAATCTGAGAAGTGTTATTCGGAAATATCTGACGTATATTGTACCATTCTTTTGTTATCAGCTTATCCAAAGAGCTGGTCTCTCCACAGTCTCTCCACACTACAAACAAATCCCATGCGAATATAGTTCAAAGGCTGACATTTATTTTGCTAAACTGTTGGTCATTAATACATTAAGAGCAACGGGGGTGGCCAGTATACGACATGTGGCCAAGTTTGATGTAGGGTCACTCACGCATACGTAACAATTGAGGATACTAAGGACAAAATGTCTCAGATCCTTCGTTGTGTCTTAGGTAACAGAGACTGACCCTGACCCTTTGGCCTGATCCTTACCCAGGCCCTGACCCTAACCCGGACACTGACCTACTCCGTTAAGTGCAATAGGGATGCGCTGCTTAGGAAAATAGCCATTATATTGTCGGTCATAGATGACCGAAGTCCCTGAAAATAGGCCAGCCGGTTAAGAATTTCGACGGAAGTGAATTCCGTTCACATGACACTTCTTCCATGAAGAAAAAGAATAGATAAAGAAAAAAGGTGAGAAGAAGAGAGAGAAGAAATTAATTACTATATTAAAAAGAAAACTAAAAAAAAAATCATGAAAAACAAGAAAGATATTATATCTAACAAAATAAAATAATAATAATAATAATAATAATAATAATAAATATAAAGAAGAAGAAGAAGAAGAAGAAGAAGAAGAAGAAGAAGAAGTAGCCAAGGGTTACAACAAGGTAAGTTGTCTGAAAAGGAAAAAAAAGAAGCTGACGAAAATGAAAAAGATAGAGGTTTTCTGAAGAAAAAGTTGTTATCTGAGGAAGTAGAATAAAAAGAATTTGGATCGATAAGAAGAAGAAGAAGAAGAAGAAGAAGAGAGAAGAAGAAGAAGAAGAAGAAGAAGAAGAAGAAGAAATGCGTGAGAAGAAGGCGAGAGGAGAAGAAGAAGAAGGACGAGAGGAGGAAGATAAAAATGGCGAGAAGAAGGACTAGAAGAAGGGCGAGAAGAAAGAATGCGAAGGCAGGCCGACGAAAAAGAAGAAGAAGAAGAAGAAGAAGAGAAGAAGAAGAAGAAGAGAAGAAGAAGAAGAAGAAGAAGAAGCTCAGAATAATAATTACAACGGTATCAGAAAAGCCAAAACCAATAATGATGATGATGATGATGACACATCAACGACAGAAGAAGAAGAAGAAGAAGAAGAAGAAGAAGAAGAAGAAGAAGAGAAGAAGTGTTCCTTTCCGTTACGGCTATCTATTACATTACGTAGTGTGTCATCTTATTATTTAATACAATAAAGTCCATTTTGTCTCTTTTTTCCCCCTTTCTTGGGCTATTCAAATGCATTTTCTTTACAAGGGGAACGTGAAATAAAGAAACCTCACCCCCCAACACTCTTTCTAAACATTAATTTATTATTATAATAATCATTTTTCCTGGACACACTCCTTATGTCATCAAGCCGAGACGCACAGACGAAAAGAAGCCAGTGACGACAACAACTAGCGCCATGCCTTTCCTTCTTTCTTTCATTTGACTCGACAAACAAATCGCTTCTTCAAATATCTGCAAAAGTAATCGTTTTCTTAAACGGCTTTATTTTTAGTGGCCAAACTTTAAATCACCAATCATCAACACCCCACCATCACCGCCGTTACACCAAGAGGACAAAACGATCCAGGGAGGAGGGGGTGGGCTGCTTTCTTCATCTTTTTCTATTCTTTTTCCTTTTTACTTCTTCGTCTTCCACTTCTTCTCTACTTTCTTTTAAGGTTCTCATCTACTATCTTTCTTCTTCTTCTTCTTCTTCTTCTTCATTCTTCTTCTTCTTCTTCTTCTTCTTCTTCAGCTTTCTTCTTGTTCTTTCCTTTCTCTTCTCCTCCTCCTTCTTCTTCTTCTTCTTCTCTTCTTCCTTTCTTCTTCTTCTTCTTCTTCTTCTTCTTCTTCAGCTTTCTTTTGTTCTCCTCCCTTTCTCTTCCCCTCCTCTTCTTTTCTTTCTTCTTCTTCTTCTTCTTTCTTCTTCTTTTATTCTCTTTTCTTCTTGCTTCTTTTTTTATTCTTTTCTTCTTCTTTCTTCTTTTTAATTCTCTTCTTCTTTTATCTCTTCTTCTTCTTCTCTTCTTTTCTTCTTCTTTCATTCTCTTCTTCTTCTTCTTTTTCTTCAGTTTCTTCTACTTCCTAGATTTCTTCTTTTTTCATCATTTTCAGCTTTTCTTCTTTTTTACTTCTCCAGCTTTTTTTCTTCTTCTTCAGCTTTCTTCTTCTTCTTCTTCTTCTTCTTCTTCTGCTTCTTCAGCTTTTCTTTTTCTTCTTCTTCGTTCTTCTTCTTCTTCAGCTTTCTTTTTTTCTTCTCTTCGTGTCTTTCTTCTTCTCAGCTTTCTTTTTTCTTCTTCTTCGTTCTTCTTCGTCTTCTTCTTCTTCTTCTTACTTCTTCTTCTTCTTTTATCTTCTCTTCTTCTTCTTCTTCTTCCTTCTTCTTCTTCTTACTTCTTAAGTTTTTCTTCTTCAGTTTCTTCTTCTCTTCTTCTTCTTTTTCTTCTTTTTCTTGAGCTTTTTCTTCTTCTTTTCTTCTTTCTTTTCTTCTTCTTCTTCTTCTTTCAAAGAATTCTTCCCGCTGCTAGTTCCACCTCCCGTTTTCCATATTCTCTTGTCATGAAATTTACAAATTTCTCTATATATTAACATTTTCAAACTTCAAGTTTACGGGGAACCTTTTTTTCGTCTATTCAATGCATAGCAACATTTTCCGCCCATTTTATTCACTCCAAGAATCGGCTGGTCTATATATAATTAATAAGTCATCTGTATCTTCTTGTTCTTTTACGACATCTTTGTAATTCTTTCAGAAAATAGCACCAGCTTTCAAGAGAATAGATCTCTTCTCTCTTATTTTAATCCTTTTGAGTTTTTTCACATCAGTGTTAGCTGATGGTAGATCACTGGAGTCTGAAGTGACAACAAATTCTTCCTCGGTCTTCCAGGAACTCTTCTGAGATATTTCTAGCGATATGCAAGCAGTGCAAGTAGTAGTCTGCGATGGTCCAATTCTTCTGCTGATTTCCATCTCTCTCTATTT
>CM042172.1:61403476-61405976 GCA_023376005.1 Doryteuthis pealeii | reverse complement strand
GTCTCCACTTTATATTAATTTTTTTTATAAAACTTGGAATACATACACCCTGATGATGGCACTTTCGAAGTGCCGAAAGTACTCGGAAACTGAACTTTGGTGGACTTATCCAATTCTACCAAACATTAAAAAGTTGGCCAGAAAATTAGAAAAGATAAAAAAATAGAATTGTAAACAGGAAATGTGCCTTTTGTTTAATTCTACTTGTATAAATGAAAGAATGCTGCCCAAATACACACACACACACACACACACACACACACACACACATATATATATATATATATATGTGTGTGTGTGTGTGTGTTTGAGAGATGTATATCTATATCTATCTATCTATCTATATATATATATATTATATATATATATTTTTGTGGTGTGTGTGTGTTTTGATATATATATATATATATATATATATATATATAATATATATATTATATATATATATATATATATAGTTTGAGTTGTATGCTGACCAGCAAAGGCTCACACACAACAGCTGCGCGCTGTCACTTGATGCCGAGTTGACGACCTTCCAGGAGCAATGACCGATTGAGTTGATATATATATATATATATAATATATATATATATATATATTGTAGGAAAGAAAGATTAAGTTTGTAGGAATGCATATTATTCATTATGACGTTCCGCTCTACATGATCTTTATGAAATAACAATTTTGATTTTTTTTATCATTAAGAATTTTCATAATTATTATTATCTACTTATGTTCGTACAAAGTCAAACGCCATAATAAAGTAAAAAAAGGAAAGTCGTCGGGGCAGCCTAAAATCGGTATAAGTCAATCAGCGAGGGAGTCTATCCCCTTTTCACTAGCACTAGACCAAAGAGATTATTTTTTGCGTCCGAAGTAGAGCGCCACACCTACCATCAGCTTATTACTTTACCTCACAGATGCCTGTGCTTACTCAGACGCTAAGTTGGCGAGGGCCGCTATCGAACTAGGGACCTTGTGGTTTCTAGCCGAACGCTCTACCGGCTGAGCTAACCCGGCCTTAAAACGACATGATAAATATATAAAAACTCGACCAAATTGTTTTTCGAGATTTATTTGCCTTCGTTTGATGGAATATTCTCTTAATCACACACACACACACACACACACACACACACACACATATATATATATATATATATATATAATGTGTGTGTTGGGTTAAACTCTACTGACGATTCTTGTCGGATGAGTTTTTGTTCGATCCTTTATAAATGTCTGACCATCTTTTTAATGTCAGGGTGGAACTGGTGTAGCAATCCACCAAAGATTTCTTCACGAGTGTTTTCGGCATGTCTATTTGCCATCTTCAGGTGTGAAACTGATAGAATGTTTCAGGTGTCTGGTTTTTAAAACGAGCAGTAGCGTAGGAATTGGTAGTGAGAGGTTGTAAGAATTGGTAGTGGGAGGTATTATGAATTGGTAGTGGTTCAAAGGAACATAAGCAGAAGAGATTTTTGTAGGGGGGGGGTCACAAATTGACATTAAAAAGATGGCCATGTTTAAAAGAAAAAATGCTGCTTAAATACACTTCAGTCTAGGTTTTGAGTCACACACGGAGCAGTCTCCCATGTCAATAAACCTTGCTGATGAGACCTAATAGGTTGAAATGTACATTCAGGGATTGACATTTTCTCGATTTGTTCAGCCTTACATTTGAATATATATGCCCGCCTAAATTCATTAATTATTAACTAATTAAATTTCAAAAATTAGGTATGACTTCAATTAAGCACATATCCTCCAAAAATTGTCGGCTAAAAGCCATATCAAATAAACACATTGTTTATTTACGTACTCTCATATATATATATATATATATATATAATATATATGTGTTGTGTGTGTGTGTGTGTGTGGTGTGTGAGAGAGAAACAAGAACATGAGAGGGAATGTCGTTTTTCATTAATTATCTTCATAATATAAATATATTTATATAGTAAAATAATTGGTTATGCATGTTTTATAGTAGGCTTGATTTGGTTTAGTTTAGTTTCTTTGTTTAATGGCATATCAACCTTCGTGGGTTATTTAGCAGCAAAACCACCGTTGTAGAAGAAGTGTTAGGGTACTCTTAAACCTATAGCTGGGGATTAAGGATTTTCATATCTTTTCTAAGGATATTAGTCTGAAAGGGAACATAATAGCGTGACTGGAGATCGAACTGGCTTACTACGATGTCGCAATCTAGTACTCTACATACTATCCCACGGAGAATCCCCTTTTCTGTTGTAAAACATTTTCTAGTGACTTCTATGAATACTATTGTAAAACATTTTCATTAATACTCATGATAATCACTAAATCCTTATAATCCCAAGAAACTATTTTTGATATAAATAATTTGTACACAGTTGGTTTTTAAGTATTCTTCCTTAATTCTAATAATTTTCAAATATTTCTATTTGAGCCATAGATTGTTCGCCAACAGGCACTCCGGGTCCGAATAGATCTGGGGTCCGAATAGATCTGGGAGAAA
>CM042172.1:61395976-61398476 GCA_023376005.1 Doryteuthis pealeii | reverse complement strand
GTGATATATATTATATATATATATATAATAATATATATTATATATATATATATATGTGTGTGTGTGTGTGTGTGTGTGTGTGTGTGTTGTGTGTGTGTGTGTGGAAGCATAACATCACTATCGTTAGTGACCACCCCAAACACCATGATGTTGCCTGGATGTTTGGGTTTTCATTACTATCGACACACATATTGCGTGAACAGAGCAACCCAATGTTTGTTCTATGAGTTCACCATTAGATCCTAGCAGAATGTTTTCCTCATCTATCAATTCATATACAAAGGGCAGTTGTGTGTATATGTATGTCCGGAGGAAACTTCGAAAATAAAACAATTAACTACAAAGTAAATATATATATATACAAATATATATTAGATAACTTTTATCGCAAAAGATTTATACACACACGCGCAACCACACATTCAAAAACACATAAAAAATGCACAATGCTTTTTTCGATACAAACACTTACACATTCTAATACTCACACCGCAAAAAAGAATATTTGACGTCATATTTCAAACCGTTCATTTTTTCAACGTTCTTTTTTCTCAGACTTCAAATTTTAAATAGACCGATAAACAAGGACTATTACTCGCCTTTCTCCTTATTCTGAGATAAAATATTTTATCACCTTCCACATACCAACAAAAGCCCTGAAGATAATCTAATTAATAGATCGAAACGCTGCAGCGTCGGTCAATAAACTCACCACTTAACTCATTTAAACCTGTGTTTTATTTTTAAATTTTTTATTATACTACATACCGTCGGATTCACTTCTTTTTATTCACATTAAATATCACCAGGGATTGTTTTTTTTTAGCAAAAATGATAAAGATTTGATTTGTATTCGTGAAGATAATTAAAAAATAAAATTTAAATGATAACAGCATGTTTTTTTTTGTTGTTTTTGTTTTCATTTAATATTTTAGATAGTAGACATTAACATTTCTTTTCAGAGTAGCTGGATCAATGCAAGGTCTTTTTATTTTTTTTTTTTTTTGCATAGGGATTTAAATGGGGCATCACCACGAGGATTCAAATCACGATTAAGTAATAATGGCTCTGTGGGACTAACTTAAAAAAAAATCCCCCTCTACCCAGCCGACGCCGGGTAGCCGCTGCTAGTTTGAAATAAAGCAAAGCATTAGGGGGTTGCTTGAGTTTATTGAAAAGCTTTGCAGTATAGTCTTTCTTATGCTCTTGATGGCCTGTAATAAGAAATGTCTCTTTCTCATCTTGTCTGAGAAATAACGAATGTCTTCAAGCACCAACATATATATATATATATATATATATATATATATATTAATCTCATCTCATTTTTCAGACGTTGTGATTCCTAGCCGAACGCTATACCGACTGAGCTATTTCTCAATAATCACACGCGCAGCCGTCTTCACTGTTTTGGTACGTACGGCGCCCATCTTGAGTGCTCGCTTGAATTTCTCAGAAAAAGGTAAAATGCTCATTCAGAAAAATGTCCGTTCAGCCAAAGAATAGTCGGTGCAATGTTTGTTGGACATTAGTCCGACTACAATATTAATACTGTAATGTGTAACGATCCCAATTCGCTAAAACGTCTACTGTGTGATGCAGTTGGGGTGCAATGTGTGTCCTTTGCAGACAACAGCATTGGTCATACAAGACTAACGCACTGCTATATACTCAAACAAGAACAATAACTATAATGTCAAACACCTTTGACAGTTAATCACTAATTCATAGAATGCAGTTTTTTTGCTCCCATCAGAAACCGATATTTTAAAGCAAAACAATATGAAAGATCTGTTTGAAAATGTCAACATAGAGGATATTCTCTATTTTTTTAGGGAAATAAAATTATACCATAGAATATAGACATGAAACAAATCAATACCATGCAACATAATCCCCAATAATCAGACGTTGTGATTTCTAGGCGGTTGCCTACCAACTGAGCTAGACTCATCTTTATCAGCTGGATGAATAATCTGGATCAAAAAAAGAATTTAAAGATAGATCTCAAAGTCACACTCACAGGTAAAATATATTTCTCTATGAGAAGACGTCTCCCATACACTAACATCACCAACGTCAAATATCATCAACACTCCTTGATATAAACAAATCGTAAAATCTAGGAAGTCCGTTTGGTGTGGCGGTTATGGTATCGGCCTGTCAGCTTGGCAGTCCGGTTTCAAATCACGCACAGGGCGGTCTTCCGATCTATAGCTCTGCTGATGAGGCCTAATAGGCCGAAATGTACATACAGAGATTGATTTTTCTCGATTTGTTTATCCATACATTTAAATAGGTATTCCCGTCTAATTCATTATTAATTAATTAATTTTCAAAATTAGGTACGACTCCAATTAAGCACTTATTCTCTCATATATATTAATATATATATATATATATATATATATGTGTTGGTGTATAAAGATTGCAAACTTAAATTAGCTTGGAGTTTGTTTTCCATGTTCATGTCATGTATTTTTTTTGGTAAACATGGAAA
>CM042172.1:61385976-61390976 GCA_023376005.1 Doryteuthis pealeii | reverse complement strand
GTTTAGGGTTAGAGTGTATGGTTAGGATTAGGGTTGGGGCTTAGGGTTAGTTTAATGGGAAAATAAATAATTTGGGTTCTGTTTTTTCTGGGTCACCCTGTAATATCAGGTACTCAACTAGGAAATAACCACCAATTGTTAGACAGAATGTAACATGTTGAAATAAACGTGAGTGGGTTTTGTGACTCACCTGTCTCCCTTTCCATTTCCATTATTGAGTTTAAGTGAAAACCTTTGGTACACCCCCGAAAATATTGCACAAAGTTCCTCCACACAACAAGGACATTCATTTTTATTTAAAAAAATAATAGATTGAATGATACGTCTGAGAAACCCTAAAATCGGCCCTGGTTGTCAACCCATCTATGACCAGGAAGAGTCTGTTATAAAACCATCGCTGTTGAGCGGCTTACAGGATCCCAAGAAAAGGGTACACCAAAAATAAATACGGATCTGGAAGATGAAGTAACACTGAATTTTAATGCTACACAGCAACTCCTGCGACACTGCCGTTGCCAAACTGCATAGATTTCATATCTTTCCTTCGTGGAGAGGGGTTATCTTCTGCTTAGGCAACAGCACATCCTCCACACCAACCCGCCATATGGTTAACAGTATAAATAATGTAAAACAATTTTATTAATAATTGAGGTTAAAATAAGGATAAATTCATGGTGAATGTGACGTCAATTACTAAGGGAATTGTGACTTGAGTAGTGATTTAGTTTCGGTTACAGACAGAAAAACACACAATCTCCATTATAATAAGATAGTGTATATTAAAAAAATCCAATCAATGTTTATACACTGCTTTTCAAATAATAATAATAATAATAAAGAGAGAATGTTTGGAAAATTTTCTTTATCAAAAATTCCTAGCAAAAAGTGAGAGAGAGAGAGAGAGAGAGAGAGAGAGAGGAAGAGAGAGAGAGAGAGAGAGAAGGAAAAAAAAAAAACAAAAACAATTTTTTAAAAGTCAAATATTGACTAATTTTATGAATGATATGATCGTTAAAAGAAAAGAAAAATGGACACTACGCCATTGTCTTTCGCAGACAGAAGGATGCTAACTAACCATTTACATTTTTTCTGTAATTGTTTCTTAAGAGTGTTTTTCCACACAGTTATAGGATATCAATGATTCCAATCTCAAATAAATAGTTTGGTCTATTTGACTCCACATTCCCCTGACCACCCGAACAAAGAGTCTTTTACCAAATGTGGTTTCAGTGTAATACCAAGGACAATCCATATAGGGGTTAGGGATCTCAGGCCCTCTGCGGGGGATACAGTATTCTTAGTCAGGCCGATTGAAGAAAAAAATCCTGTTAATGGGAATTTATGATCTGGAAGAATTGGGGTTGTTTATATTACCCTTTCGGACTAGAATCTTACACAAGGTCATGTTTTTTAGGATGAGATAGTGCATTTTTAGCACTGTCTTCTCCTCCGTCAACATTCCTCCCTTTGAGAGACGCCTCAGGCAACAGACAATAAACCTGACCCTTGTCCATTTCGACGAAGGGGCAGGTATTGACTGGAGGGTTCACACTAAGCCAAGCTCTTTAATTTTATTACCCTGGCACGAATGCCAGGACGCAAAGTAAATATGAATTATGAAAAGAGAGCTAAAACAGGTAAGACTCAGGATAATAGCAAGTTTTGTCTTTGAGAAGAGGGAGAAAGACAGACAGAGAGACAGAGACAGAGACAGAGAGACAGAGAGACAGAGAGAGATGAGGCAATCAACCACATAATAGGTTTAACAACTACAGAGGGATACACATTGATTAAAATGAAAATGAAAGTAGAATAAAAAGATTTTTTTATATATAAAAGAAGAATGGCGTAGCTATCTGCACCTCTGAAGATGAAGTTTCTACTTCGAAATCGATAAGACAAAAATAACATCTTTTTGTTTTTATTTTTTATTCACATTGTAATTGCCTTCAAATCATTAATATATTATAACATACTCAACAATGCTTCAAGTAAATTGCCAATTACTTTATATATATATATATATAAAATGTGTGTGTGTTGTTATGGGCCCAACGGGAGAAAATTAAATATTTCATAAATATTTTATAAAGAAGGTTGGCATCCTTCTGTCTACTAAAGACGATGGCATAGTGTCCACTTTTTAAAAAATGTATTTATTTTTTATTTATTATCTGCAACTGTGTGAATGGCTGAACAGACCAATTTTTGAATGGGCAATCCTTGGTGCAGTGATTGCAAACAAACGGTGATGCTTACTGGGGATGCTGTTGTCTCCCCTTCCTTCAGGCTCGCTTTTCTGTGGCGGCTTCTTTCCTCTCTTTTTCACTCCTTTTTTCATTCCTTGTTTAACGAGGAGGCGCCAGGTCGTACAGTCTTCTGCATAAGCCTCCCATGTGTTGATGTCGATGTGGCATGTCTTCATGTCCCTCTTGCAGACATATTTAAAGATTCTCCCGAACAGCCCTCTTCAGGTTTTGAATTCAGAGGTTTTCATTCTCAGAACTCAACACTATTGTTATATAGTAAGGTCACGTGAGTATTAGGAGGAGAGTCCGTCGTCTAAGTACTTCAAGTGAGTTCTGCACAGAGAGATATGTGCGTTCTTAAATAGTGGCTAGAACAATCACCACTGTTGAGGTACGGGGAAGATGGGTCATTCCATTATATCATTCATATGTAAAGATGAGACTAACTTCGGCATTAAACAACCCAACAAATGTTGATGTGGTGCAAAACCAATCAACCAATCAACCAAGTCTTAAGCATATAGGAAAAAACATTATTTTCAAACAGTCAAAATTCTTGTTGCATAGCCCTTCTTTACCGGCACTAAATAGGTATATGTTATAAACTTCTCTTACTACTTCTTACTCTGTCGTCTATTCTTCCGGCCGGCTTTGCTATTCTGATCGTCTATCATCTATTTTGGTCTGGTATATCTTCTACAGGTCCCGTCTGGTCTTCTATTGAGGATTCCGGGTCTGGTTTCTGTTGGGGATCACTGCTTATCAGAAGCCCTGTGCTATTGTTAGTTTTTGGTAATAAACACAAGACTTTACTTTGATGTTACTTCTCTCCCAGTCTCTATTTACTAATCTCTTCATCATTATCTCTCCGTCTATTTCCCTCCCAATGTTTATATTTATCTATCTTTCCGCACTCTCTCTCTCTCTCTCTCTCTCTCTCTCTCTCTCTCTCTCTCTCTCTCTTCTCTCTCTTTCTCCTGTCGATTTCTCTCTATATATTTCTCTCTCTTTCTCTCTATTTACCAATCTCTTTATTACTATCTCTTCCTATTTTCTCTCCTTCATATTCATCTCTCTCTCCACCATCAACCCCCTCTCTCTCTCTCATCTCTCTCTCTCTCTCTCTCTCTATATATATATATATATATATATATATATATTTCTCTATTTCTCTCCTGTAGATTTCTATCTCTCTCTATTTCTCTCTCTCTCTCTCTCTCTCTCTTCCTTTCTCTCTATTTACCTATCTCTTTATTACTATCTCTTCCTATTTTATCTCCTTTATATTTATCTCTCTCTCCACCATCGCCCCTCTCTCTCACTCCTGTGGATTTCTATCTCTCTCCATTTCTCTCTCTCTTTCTCTCTATTTACCTATCTTATTATTACTGTTTCTTCCTATTTCTCTCCTTTATATTCTCTCTCTCTTTCTTTCTCTCTATTTACCTATCTCTTTATTACTATCTCTTCCTATTTTCTCTTCTTTTATATTCTCCACCCCCCTCTCTCTCTCTCTCTCTCTCTCTCTCTCTCTCTCTCTCTCTCTCTCTCTCTCTCTCTCTCTCTCGTGTGTTTCTTTCTCTCTATTTACCTATCTCTTTATTACTATCTCTTCCTATTTCTCTTCTTTATATTCATCTCTCTCCACGATAACCCCCTCTCTCTCTTCATCTCTCTCTCTCTCTCTCTCTCTCTCTATATATATATATATATATATATATTATATATATATATATTTCTCTATTTCTCTCCTGTAGATTTCTATCTCTCTCTATTTCTCTCTCTCTCTCTCTCTCTCTCTCTCTCTCTATTTCTCTCTCTCTCTCTCTCTTTCTTTCTCTCTATTTACCTATCTCTTTATTACTATCTCTTCCTATTTTCTCTTCTCTCTCCACCATCACCCCTTTCTCTCTCTCTCTCTCTCTCTCTCTCTATATATATATATATATATATATATATATATATATATATATATATATATATTTCTCTTATTTCTCTCCTGTAGATTTCCATCTCTCTCTCTTTCTTTCTTTCTCTCTATTTACCTATCTCTTTATTACTATCTCTTCCTATTTTCTCTTCTTTATATTCATCTCTCTTTCCCACCATCACCTCTCTCTCTCTCTCTCTCTTCTTCTCTCTCTCTCTCTCTCTCTCTCTCTCTCTCTCTCTCTCTCTCTTCTACCCGTACTCACATTAAAACAGAGAAAACCATGTCAATAAAAGGGAATAAGTCGATTTCAAAAGGTAGAATCGGATGTATTGAGAGGAGGACAATGAGCATTTTTACAAATTGCTTGGTTGAAGGCGATTAAAAGAGATAAAATTCAATGAAATAAATCGGCCTAGTATTTTTACAAGTCTTTTGTTACAGTCAGGCTTTTCTTCATCTTTTTCTTTTACAGACTTTCTTTTTCTTTTCTTTCTTTTTTTTAGTTATGTATTGTTTTTGGTGGGTTTTTTTTTTTCAAGGTGATGAGGTGGTCCGTTACAATTGAAAACAATCTTATCCTTTTTCATACCGCTCATATTTATTTTTTTTTTTTTACCATTCTTTTTTTCATTCATTCTTTTTCATTCTTCATTCATTCATTCATTCTTTTATCAATCCCTTCTTTTATTTCATCTTTCTCTAAAAACTTTCTTTGTACCTCTACTCTTTTTCAATTGTTTTCATTCTCGTTTCGATCTTAAAACTCTTTCATTTCTTCAATTAATATTTCTTATATTTTTCTTTCAATTTTTCTATCT
>CM042172.1:61370976-61380976 GCA_023376005.1 Doryteuthis pealeii | reverse complement strand
TTCTTTCTTCTTTTTTATTCTCTTTCTCTTCTTTCTCTTCTTCTTCTTCTTCTTCTTCTTCTTCTTCTTTCTTTTTCTTTTATTCTCTTTCTTCTTCTTCTTTTTCTTCAGTTTTCTTCTACTTCCTTAGATTTCTTCTTTTTTTCTTTTTCAGCTTTCTTCTTCTTTTTTCTTCTCCAGCTTTTTTCTTTTTTTCTTCTTCTTCAGCTTTCTTTTTTTCTTCTTCTTCTTCTTCTTCTTCTTCTTCTTCTTCTTCTTCTTCTTCTTCTTCTTCTTCTTCTTTTTTTTTCTTCTTCTTCAGCTTTTCTTTTTTCTTCTTCTTCGTTTCTTCTTCTTCTTCTTCTTCTTCTTCTTCTTCTTTTATTTTATTATTATTATTATTATTATTATTATTCATTTTTTCTTCTTTTCTTCTTCTTCTTCTTCTTCTTCTTCTCTTCTTTCTTCTTTCTTCTTCTTTCTTCTTTTTTTTCTTTCTTTTTCTTGAGCTTTCTTTTTCTTCTTCTTCTTCTTCTTCTTCTTCTTCTTCTTCTTCTTCTCCAAAGGATTTTCTTCTTGCTGCTAGTTCCACTCTCCCGTTTTCCATGTCTCTTGTCATGAAATTTACAAATTTCTCTGATATATTAAACATTTTCAAACATTCCAAGTTTACGGGATACCTTTTTTTCGTCTATTCAATGCATAGCAACATTTTTCCCGCCTCATTTTTATCACTCCAAGAATCGGCTGGTCTATATATAATAATAAGTCATCTGTTCTTCTTGTTCTTTTACGACATCTTTGTAATTCTTCAGAAAATAGCACCAGCTTTCAAAAGAGAAATATATCTCTTCTCTCATTAATTTAATTCCTTTTGAGTTTTTTCACATCAGTGTTAGCTGATGGTATTTCACTGGAGTCTGAGTGACAACAAATCTCCTCGGGTCTCCAGGACTCTTCTGAGTATTCTAGCCGATTGCAGCAGTGCAGTAGTAGTCTGGATGGTCTCAATTCTTCCTCTGATTTCCAGATCATCCGATCTTTTTTTCCAAGTTTATTGGAACCGTTCCAAGTGCACCAACTACAATTGGTATCACTTTCACTCTCATGTTCCACAGCTTTTTCAATTCTCTGGCAAGGTCCGCCAGTTGACACGTTCTCTTTTCTTTTTTTTTTTATTTTTTTTTTTTTTTGTTAATCTGTCTGGTCTCCTGGCTGGGATAGGGTGATCCGTCTTTATCTCGAAGTCCCAGAGAATTTTATGCGTTTCATTCTCAAGAACAGATTCTGGTTTATGCATATACCATTTTGTTGTATGATCAAAATTTAATTTTTTGCATAATTCCCAGTGGATCACCTTCCCAACCCAGTCGTTCCTTGCTTTGTATTCCTGTTGTACCAGTTTGCTACATTCGCTGAGTACATGGTTTACAGTCTCATCTCTGTCACCGCACAGCCTACATTTACTATTTTGTTGGATCTTATCAATTTTTGCTTTAATATAGTTTGTCCTTATGGCAGTGCAGCATTATTATTATTATTATTATTATTATTATTATTATTATTATTATTATTAGCACAAGAAAAAATATTTTTTGAAAGAATTGCCTGAGAGGGTAGGAGTTAAAAATTAAATGTCAGATGGTTTTGTATCATAAGTAAGACAAATCCTCATATTTATTAAAGGAGTAAAAAAAAAAAAAAAAAAAAATTTGAAATGAAAACTGAGCCCAGTCCCTCTCAAATAAAATTTTGCGTGCATGTAATAATCAAACAATTATTTTGAATATTCTCCACATCAATTTTACACAAAATCGTAGGTATTTATTTATTTGTAAACTTGCTTACTCTAATTTTGGGTGTATATAGCATAAGAATATTGTGACGTAAACTGTGACGTACAGCTATGACGTAGTTTTTGTTACAGACATTATTAATACTAGCAAAATAAAAAAACGCCCTCCTGGCGATGTAAAGATAGATTTTTGAAACATATTGCCTGAGGGATGGGAGTTAAAAATTCAATGTCAGCGAGTTTGTACCCTAAATAAGTAAACTCATCAAATTCATTAAAGGATTAAAAAATAAAACAATTTGAAATGTAAACTTTAAATATGTATTAAAATAAAACAAACTATATATAGATATATAATACCAGTCATGAATTTATTAAAATTTGTTTTAAAAAAACAATGAGGACTGTCTAATGTTGCATGTTCAAATTTTCAGTGTATTTATTCTATTGGTTTGTTTTGTTTTACGGCATATCAACCTCAGTGGGTCATTTAATGTCGATAAAGTTTTGAAATAAATCAATTCTTAATGGATAATACAATTTTTTATAGATACATTTTTCTATTTAACCCATAGATGGGTCCCTAACAGGTACTACCACTCCGGGTCAGAGTGGACCAGGGAGCAATGGTGGAAGGGGTGCTCCACATTCCCCAAACCTCCAAAACTGGAACCTCACCATCAGATAGAGTTTAACGTCATTCCCAGGACATGCAGACCCGCAGCCACTGCCTTCTAGCACCTATATGATAAAAAGGGGTTGGGGCTTGCCATTAAGGCAATAGGGTTGGGAAAATCATATTTATTATTTGTTGTGTTTTATTGGCCAACTTGGTCTACAGTATTTATTCTATGTTATGACGATTTTGGGTAATGTGACGTAAGCAGTGACGTAGATTTTTTTACAGACAAAAACCGGAAACGAATCTCCATTATTAATAGAGATTATTATTGAGTGAGTGATTATTGTTTTTTTTTTTTTTTTATTTTTTTTTTTTTTTTTTTGTCTTTCTTTTTCTTTTGTTTTTATCCTTTGGACAAATTCCCATTTTAAAGGGGGCAGGACTTCTGAAAGGTTTCAGTTCAAATAAGCATTCTATATCTGTCTTAAATTACGTCTCCTTAGATTTCATTTAGCAAACACCTTTATTCTCTAACTGAACTCCTTTTCCGCTTTCCCTTTTCACCGATGTCGGGTGTTGTGTGACAATTCATAGACGTTCATTGCGGTCAGGTTACCTGTCAACGATGAAGACCAAGGTAGAGTCTTTTCCTTTTATTGGAAGATCAAAACTGACTGACGACAGCGCGGGAAGAAGCACACAGAGAGAAAGGCGGGAAATGTCCTTGTCACGTGGGAAAATGGCGACAGATTCGCGGATTTTTTCGCTCACGATCGACAACGAAGAATTTTTGAAAAGAAAAAAAAAGAAAGAAAAGTTATTTTCGGGTGGGGGATGGGAGGTTTAGCAGTGACGAACGAGAGGAAGATGCATATGCGGAAATATGAGATTTTAAGAGAATGAATTGAATTTTTCTAAAAATAAGCAGACGACAGATATATTACTGAACGTATAATACGTAGAGCGTGCATCCTACGTGTCTTACAAATATATTGACTGTGAATAAATAAACGAGGAATGAAACGTTAATTTTCTGCAAAGTAAACTCTTTGACGTTTTGATATACAGTGAATGCCGGTGAGTTTTCCATTGGTCGGAGTACCTCTGAAACTCCTATTTAGATATAGATTTTAGGATCTTCCGTATACACAAGTCTTGAGATTATTTTCAATTTTGGAAAGTCCTCAAAATCTGAGAGGTGAGATAAAAACGTTGATGTGCATTAATTATAGTAAGTATGGTTATTGAGTTTGCTTATCAAATAGTATCGGAAACTGGTGTTGATTTTTGTCGGGGCATCATCACTTTTTTAAAAATATATATATATTTACCAACCCCTCCGCACGAGCAGGATGCGACACAAGGTCAATTTCTTAAGCGGGTTTATCAGGTTTGAAATCAGAGCTTTCCTTCTCCTAGACCGGTTTTCTAACCATGGTTAAAGAGCCCAGTCTGCCCTACTATTTACCCATGGTGGGAGAGTAGGATTCATACCTTTTCCAAGGGTATTTTTTTATATATGTTCCTCAGTTGAACGCGTTTAAAATTTGTAAATTAAAAATGTTAAAAGACTCAATCTCTAATTTTTTGTATTATTTAAATTGTTCGGGCTGTTGTATTTTTATACAAGTCTTGAGATTATTTTCAATTTTGGAAAGTCCTCAAAATCTGGGAGGTGAGATCAAAACATTGATGTGCATTAATTATAGTAAGTATGGTTATCTATTTTTGTCACGTTCCAATTCTTTGGACGTTATTTTCAGGTACGGGTGTTTTAGATGCGACCTTATTAAGCATATACCTTGTAATGATTCAATTCTACTTTAGTAACGTAATTCACACAGGTACTTTACTTACAGTTGTGAAATGAACAAAAATCTTATATGCAATTGAATGTTTAAAAATAATATACAAATGTTTCTATTTAGACCCTTTTAAGACCTACAGATTTTTTTTTTGTTTATATATAGACTGGAAATCTTAATTTTTAGATATTATGAAGTCTTCTAAATTTTAAACTTTAAATATTTATAGTAGATGCTATGATGCCGGTTCCGGTAAAATAGACAAACTTTTTAATCCTTATTTTACCGGCCCTGTAAATATCTTTATCATGCAATTAATGTTAAAAATAACAGATTTAATACAAATGTTTATTTATATTAATTTATATTTTGTGAAGGATAAAGATACAAAAAATTCTAAATATAAAATCAATCATATGAATCTTTAAAATACCTTTTAGATAATCCCAGATTGCTTGTCAATAATCATTTTAATCTTTTAGCTGGTTTAAAATATATTTAATTACATTTCAAATATATTTGCTGGCAAAATATCCTCAGGTCTATTTTACTAGGACCGGTGTAATAAGCTCGTAAAGTATGTTTATCTATTTTACCGGGACCGGGAAACACGCCTATTCGAATATTTATTAATAATTAATATCATATTTACATATTTATGGCTTTTTCATAAAACAATAAATTTTGGACCGGTATCTTGGCAACTCTTATCAAATAGTATCGGAAACTGGTGTTGATTTTTGTCGGGGCATCATCACTTTTTTTAAATATATATATATTTACCAACCCCCTCCGCGCGAGCAGGATGTGACACAAGGTCAAATTCTTAAGCGGAGTTTATCAGGTTTGAATTCAGAGTTTTCATTCTCCTAGACCGGTTTTCTAACCATGGTTAAAGAGCCCAGTCTGCCCTATTATTTACCCATAGCTGGTGGGAGAGTAGGATTCTTCAGGTGTGTCCTGTCGAAATCTGAAACCCTTTTGCTGAATTCAGGAGCCTTCAGGCAGTAATCGGGGGCCTTTAAGTAAGCATGATTGAGTAAATAGATTAACAAATCAAAAAATTAAAACGATAACAGACGCGCAATATAAATTAGAACACCTTTCCCAGAATTCCCTAACAACATTATATAAAGGGATGTCTATCGCGTTTGTATCACTTGGTCTGCTGATCGCATCGGCGATAAATTAACAGTTACTAAGCAACATTGCCCCTATGTTTACACTCTTTAAATCCACCAAGCAAACAAGTAGAAAATACTATTTACTTCTGGATTTTTTCCTAAAACCGATTTAAAAGTGCTCAATATAAAGAGCTAAATATACGTTTAAAATCGAATGGTTTAAAAACTACCAATTTAAGTTTCTTGCAGTAGCATGAAGATTAAGGGTCTGAAGATTCACACTACTGCGAGAAACTTAAGTCAGTAGTTTTTAAACCATTCGATTTTAAACGTATATATATATATATAACACTCTTACCAGGAACGTTGTCTTGATGAAAAGTGGCTAACATGCTGCCTGGAAACCAATGGTAATAATTTCACCTTAAATGTATTGTACACTATAATGAATATATATATATATATATATATATATATATATATATAATATATATATATATATAATTAATATGTTAATATACACTGCATATGTTCTATTACCGATATTGAACAATCACAATTTATATAAAAAAAACTATATTATCAGCACACACACACACAGACACACACACACACACACACACACACACACACATATATATATATATATATATATATATATATATATATACTAGCAAAATATATGCCCTCCGGGTGCAAGTATTTAAGTTTTGTTTAATGAAATATCATATTAAATTAGAAAGGCTAATGAAACTGACTAAGAATGCAGATAAAAAGATCTGAAACAGAGGGGGTATAATCGAAAAATAGAACAACTTTGAAACTAACTATTCCATCATTTTCCATTACACCCCTCTTTCATTGGTAAATTTTCCTAATTTAACTATTTAGTTAAAATAGGAAGTAAAAGGATAATATTACAGTTATTTCTTCTTGTAAATAAATTTCTTATAAGATTTATCCACGAGATTTTTGTTTATATTTCTTAAGATAAAACCAAACAATTAGAAATCAATAATACCAAGCACATATTTATTAAAATAAAATTTTAAATATCAATATGCAAATTAGCCTTCTCGTTCAAACTGTAATCCGCTATTTTGTTTTATATATAAATACAATTGCATGTTATTAACACGTAGATATGGTCAATAATATTAATAATCTAAAACAATTTTTAGTAATAACTGAAGGTTTAAAAGAATGAAATCATGGAGAATGTGACGTTAATAATTAAGGGAATTGGGACTTGAGTAGTAATATAGTTTCGGTTACAGACAGAAAAACACACAATCTCCATTATAATAAGATATATAGATAGATAGATAGATAGATAGATCTTACTTAGGGAGGTATTGTTAAAAACTACGGAATATTTCTACTTTCTGACTTCAGCTGTACACATTCAAATCTAGTTATTTTTTCGGATCTAAATGGTAAAGGGCATAAGAGCTATATCTATTTGTTATAGTGTACTATAAAACAATCCCCCCAGAGGACGACCAGCGAAATGGTTGAAAGCGCTTGGGCAAAACATATGGGACATTTTCTTTGGCATATAGATCCCGATCTACGAAAAACAACTAGAAGACTTGAACGTCTAAACCAGAAAAAACATAAAGAAGAAATATTCTGTGGTCATTAACAATACATGCCTAAATAATATATACTAGCAAATATATGCACCCTCCGGGTGCAAGTATTTAAGTTTTAATGTAATAAAATATTGTATTAAATTAGAAAGGCTAATGAAACTAAATAAGAATACAGATAAAAAGATTTGAAACTGAGGGAGTATAATAAAAAATGGAACAACTGAAACTTACTCTTCCATCACTCTCGTCTTTCATTGTTATTTTTTCTAATTTAAGTATTTAGTTATAAGAGGCAGTAAAGAATAAAATGACAGTTATTTTATCTTGTTAATGGATTTCATTTAAGATTCATTGAAGAGATTTTTGCTTATATTCATTAAAATAAAACCAAATAGTTAGAAATCTATAATACTAAGCACATATTTATTAAATTCGATTTTTTAATATTAATATGCAAATTAGCCTTCCCGTTCACATTGTAAAGCGCTATTTTGTTGTATATATAAATATAATTGCATGTTATTAGTATGTAGACATAGTTAACAGTATTAATAATGTAAGACAATTTTATTAATAATTGAGGTTTAGATAAAAATAAAATCATGGAGAATGTGATGTAAATAACAAAGGGAATTGTGACTTGAGTAGGAATATAGTTTCGGTTACAGACGGAAAAGCACACAATCTCCATTATAATAAGATATATGTATATATATATATATATATATATATATATATATATATATCTGTGTGTGTGTGTGTGTGTGTGTTGATAATATAGTTCGTTACCTGCAACCAAATAACCATACCTAACACTAAGGGACACCAAGGAACAACCAAAGGTTTCTTCACAAAGGATCGCGCTTTGCTTAACACAAGGGATCTCCGCTGGGAACTGCTCTCGCTTGAAGCCTAAGGATAGCCACGAAAATTGTAACAAAAATCAAGACCTAATCTCCAAAAGAAATTATCACAGTGAAGAGTGGGTACTACAGCTAGTCGTTGATAAATTCTCTGACATTGTTGGTGATGAGAAATGATTTTAGGAAGAAATATTTGAAATCCTGATTCCAATTTTCATCCATAAAATTCAATTCCCCCACAACTACCCTTTCCTAACCCTCCCAAAATATTTTTGCATGTAATACTCTACGTCGGCATGTTAACAGATTTTTCTTTAATTAGAAAAAAAAGTGATAAAGCCTTGGGCTGATTTAGTTAAGTAAGTCGGGTGCCCGCCTAGGAATCATAAAGTTCCTGGTTCGATATCAGCGTATGAATATCACAGGGATGTGTGCGGTAAATTTAGAAGCTGATGATAGGAGTGGCGCTCCATCTCAGATGCTAAAATAATTTCCTTGGTCTAGCCCTAATGAAAAGGGGATAAAGTACTTCACTGTGCGGCTGATACTGATATTAGGCCGCCGCCACCCCCGCCGACTTACTTTATCAATACCTGCCTAAAAAATAACTTACTGCCAAAATTCAATATATATATATATATATATATATATATATATAAGATTTTTTTTTTGGATGTTTGTTTATTTTTAGAAGCATTGTCGATAATATTTATATTTTTGCTTGAAGGCAACTACAATGCGAATATCGCATAAATTCGATAATTATAGAAGATAATAATAATGACAAGTGAATCCCGCAAAGAATCACTCGGTGTGTAGAATATCGTACAGACTGTTTCAACTTTATTAAGTCTCATCAGCGATATATACTGACGACTCCCCTCCGACAGGAATCGAAACCGTGACCTCTAGCAGGATAGTTAAACACTATACTGTTTCTCGGTGCTGTATCATGGCTGAAACAGTATAGTGTTTAACTATCCTGCTAGAGGTCACGGTTTCGATTCCTGTCGGAGGGGAGTCGTTAGTATATATCGCTGATGAGACTTAATAAAGTTGAAACAGTCTGTACGATATTCTACACACCGAGTGATTCTTTGCGGGATTCACTTGTCATTATTATTATCTTCTATAATTATCGAATTTATGCGATATTCGCATTGTAGTTGCCTTCAAGCAAAAATATAAATATATATATATATATATACTAGCAAATATATGCACCCTTCGGGTGCAAGTATTTAGGTTTTGATGTAATAAAATATCATATCAAATTAGAAACTATTTAGAAAATGATAAACTGAGGGGGTATAATCGAAAAATAGAACAGCTTTAAATCTAACTGTTCCATCATTTTCCCTCACTCCCGTCTTTCATTTTTCCTAATTTATCTATTTAGTTAGATTATGAAGTATTTAATAAAATTACAGTTTTTTCGTCTTGTTTATAGATTTCTTTTACGATTTATCCCCGAGATTTTTGCTCAGATTCGTTAAGAGAAAACCAAACAATTAGAAATCAATAATACTAAGCATATATTTATTAAAATCAAATTCTTGATATCAATATGCAAATTAGCCTTCTCGTTCACACTGTAAACCGCTATTCTGTTGAATATATAAATATACTTGCATGTTATTAGTATGTAGATCCAACAGTATTTATAAGGTATAACAATTTTATCAATAATTGAGTTTTAAATAAAAATAAATTCATGGTGAATG
The DNA here is from genome assembly GCA_023376005.1 of Doryteuthis pealeii. Lineage (NCBI taxonomy): Eukaryota > Metazoa > Mollusca > Cephalopoda > Myopsida > Loliginidae > Doryteuthis > Doryteuthis pealeii. The sequence continues at coordinate 61,371,469 of CM042172.1, read as the reverse complement.
TGATATCAATAACTAAGGGAATTGTGACTTGAGTAGTGATTTAGTTTCGGTTACAGACAGACAAACACACAATCTCCATTATAATAAGATATATATATATATAATTTGGATGAACAAAATTACGAAGAAGATCAAGTAGTTTAAGTAGAAATTACATACAAAATCAATTAAATTAAGTTTAGAAAAAAAAAAAAAGAAAAGAAAAGTAAACTTACATATTTGTACAGCTGCAGCATATTGCAAGCAACAGTGATATCTGCTTGGGTGATACGTTCACCAACCAGATAGGTGCAAGTCTGCAGATAGTCATTCAAAACCTTCAAGACTTTTTTGATCTGTTCCTTGGCCTTTTCAGTTTCCTTTAAAAAAAGACAAAAAAGTTAGAATTAAAAAGGAATGAATGTATTTAACAGAGAACTTCAATCCATTTTTAGTCAATTCAAACCAATTGCCAACTACAATATACTGAAAATTGATAATGAAAAGCAAAGAT
>CM042172.1:61355976-61365976 GCA_023376005.1 Doryteuthis pealeii | reverse complement strand
TTGCATACCTCCTTCTTTAATTCTATTTCTTGGCCGTCTTTAGTATTCTGATCGTCTTTGGTATATCTTCTAACATCTTGACTTGGTCTGGTCTAGCGTCTCGGATCTCCTAAGGTCTGGTTTTCTATTGCTATGTTCCTGCTGGCTGGTGGTCCTGGATTCATTTCTTAGTCTTGTTACCAAGACATTCATCAACCACAAGAACATATTACTTATACAAACTTTTATTTCCTTAACTATACATTTCATGTAACTAAATATCTGACTAACATAGCGCGCGTGAGTTCCAGTTTTAGGCAGGACCTAAAATGGTCGACTTCTCTGCCTGACGTCTAGCTGAAAACTGGGGACTCTGAAAAAGGTCCCACGTGACTTCACATATTTGGCGGGCTTCTGTAATTTTCCATTGAAGGACCCGGCCATGGTATGAAAAGGGTCATCCCCTCAGAATTACAGGGGATTGACAATAACCTTATGCAACCGCATAGATTATGTAACACAAAGGCCCTATTAATGTGGGACCACCCACAAGCCGAGACTCATGGGTGGCATTTGGAAAAAATTGCGTCCATCCCGTCGGCATTCCCCCTCAAGGTGGGCGCCTCGGGCCCTGGGTAATAAACCCAGTCTGTCCTACTGTTTACCTATAGCTAGAGAGAGAAAGGTAGGATGCATACTTTGGTAATTACGAACTTTTGTTTAGTAAATTAAGGTGTCCCAGAAAAAACAGAACCCACAAATTTTGTAATAAAACTGTTAATTTTAACTAGAGGGGTTTAGGGTTAAGGTTGGGTTGGGGTTTAGGGTTAGGGTTAGGGTTAGGGTTTAGGGTTAGTTTAATGGGAAAATAAATAAATAATTTGGGTCTTGTTTTTTTTTTCTGGGTTACCCTGTACAGGGTGATGCATACTTTGGTAATTATGAACTTTAGTTTAGTAAATAAGGGTGTCCCAGAAAAAACAGAACCCACAAATTTTGTAATAAAACTAGTTAATTTTAACTAGAGGGGTTTAGGGTTAGGGTTGGGGTTGGGGTTGGGGTTTAGGGTTGGGGTTTAGGGTTAGGGGTTTAGGGTTAGGGTTAGTTTAATGGGAAATAAATAATTTGTGTTCTGTTTTTTCTGGGTCTCCCTGTACAGTGTGACCCAGAAAAAACAGAACCTTAACCCTAACCCCAACCCTAACACTAAACCCTAGTTAAAACAGTTTTATTACAAAAATGTGTGGGTTCTGTTTTTTTTCTGGGACACTCTAATTTACTAAACAAAAGTTTATAATTTCCGATACTTTAACCAACGGTACTTGGGAAAATGCAAATATTCAGAACGTTCAGTATTTGAACTCAGAACACCTAAGACGATAACCATTACACGAAGCCCCTCTTTTTTATATATAGCTTCAGATTTATTAACACATATACGTATGTATATCGATTAATCTTTTATTCATCCGAGTTCATTAACCACCATCAATAGAATAAGCTTAATAGTCCTGACAGTTTGTATATCCTATCATTATCAGATTGTGTTGAGAGCACGGATTCTCTTAACGTAGATGAGATATTGCTAACGAGGTGTGTAAAATTATGTGTATCTAACCGAAAAAAATTGCAATAGAAATTAAACAAAGTGTGTTGGGTAGGCATAAAATGTATGAGAGATTCATATAGCCTGCTGAACTATAGTACTTTAAATATTCCATGAGAGATCTTCATGTTGCTCACTATGAACACAAGCGTCTGAAAAATCGATATATAAGCGTGAAACTGTCAGTAACGCAAAAAAGCGTGCGCTAAGTGTTCGATTTTAGACATTTTTTAATATATTTTAAATCGATTTTAACCATAATCTGTATTTGACTCTTTATTGGCTCTATGCCAGATATTGAACACTAAGAAAAAACATCGGGAGTTAAATTTATATTTTAGCTTTTAATTTACATAGTCAATATTGATTATATATATATATATATATATATATATATATATATTTAACATTCTCAACAGATATTACAAAGGTAAGAGACGGATTTTATCTTCTCCAATAAATTATAGAATAATTATATATATATATATATATATGTGTGTGTGTGTGTGTGTATTAACTTGATGCTTCAAAGGAGTCTAATGATAAATGAGGAAAACTTTCTATCAGGGACCCCACTCTCAAAAAGTGTTTTAATACTTTTGAGAAGGGTCCCTTGGAAAGGATTTTTCATTTATACCCCTCATTTCATTCATTTTTATTTCATCCATTCATTAATTTTATCATTAATTTTTTAACTATAATATATATATATATATATGTGTGTGTGTGTGTGTGTCTCTGTGTCCCTGTGTGTGTGTGCGTATGTGTGTGTGTGTGTGTGTGTGTGTGTGTGTGTGTGTGGTGTGTGTGTGTATATAGTGCAAAAATTGAAAAAAAAACACAGGTTCATAAAACGACTGATGTTTATTTCGCCAACGCTGCAGTGTTTCGATCGGTTTCAATAGATCTTCATCAGGGCTTTTGTTAATTTGAGGAAAAATAAATTTTATCACAGAGAATAAGAAGACTGTGAAAGTATTCTCTGTGATAAATTTATTTTTCCTCAGATTAACAAAAGCCCTGATGAAGATCTATTGAAACCGATCGAAACACTGCAGCGTTGGCCAAATAAACATTACTCGTTTCATGAACTTATGTTTTTTTAATTTTTCACTACATTACATACTGTCGGATTCACTTCCACCTTCTCTTCATATATATATATATATATATATATATGTTGTGTGTGTGTGTGTGTGTGTGTGTGTGTGTGTGTGTTTTGTGTGTGTGTGTGTGTGTAAAGATTATCATAACATCGGACATATTGATATTTACTGAAGTGAAATTTGTCTATAAATGTGAATTTGACGTACACGCAAATCGGTGATTACTGTATTATATACACTAGCAAATTTTAAAAAAACACCCTCCGGGCTATGTAAAAATAGATTTTTGAAACATATTGCCTGAAGGATGGGAGTTAAAAATTCAATGTCCGCGAGTTTGTACCCTAAGTAAGTAAAATCCTCAAATTCATTATGTATGGCTGATTTGAATCCATATTTTTCTTTCTCCTAAACTGGATGTCTAACCAAGGCTGAAGAAGCCATCATTTTCGATTATTTATCTATAGCCATTGAGAAAACAGATAGATTCATGCCTTTCCTAAGGGCATTAGCGCGAATTGCGTCAAAGGTTACAGACTTAATGATTTGATTTCGAAAGAACGCGAAAGAAAAAAGTTGAAAGAAAGAAAGAAAGAAAGAAAGAAAGAAAAAAGAAAGAAAGAAGAAAGAAAAAAGTAAGATAGAAAGAAAAAAGGAAGGAAAAAGAACGAAAGAAAAAAAAAGAAAGAAAGTAAGAAAAAAGAAAGAAAGAAAAAAGAAAAATGTAAGAAAGAAAGAATAAAAGAAAGAAAAAAGAAAGAAAGTAATAAAGAAATAAAAAAGGAAGAAAAAAAGAAAAAAGAATGAAAGTAAGAAAGAAAAAAGAAAGATAGAAAAAAGAAAGTAAGAAAAAAACAAAGAAAGAAAGTAAGAAAGAAAAAGAAAGAAAGTAAAAAAGAAAGTAAGAAAGAAAAAAAGAAAAATGAAAGGAAAAAGAAAAAAAGAAAAAAAGAAAGAAAAAAAGGAAAGAAAGAAAGAAAATAAGAAAGAAGAAAGAAAAAGAAAGAAAAAAAAAAAGAATGTCTAAAAACAAAAACAAAAACAAAAAAAAAAAATAAAAATCAAACAAACAAACCAAAAAAAAAAGATCTCAAGAACGCTTCTCACTTCTCGTGTGAATTCGGAAAGAAGCCTTTCCCCTCATTTCTACTTTGCCGAGGGGCCGGCTTTTTTTTTTTTTTTTTTTTTTTCACGGCCCCCCTACCGGTGAGGAAAAGAGTTGGATGATTGACAAGGCGGGAAACAAAGTGCAATCGACGGAAGTCGGACATTTTCACCACATGCCCACTGGACGCAACTTTGGGAAGCAATTGTTGAAAGTGGAGATCGAGTAATCCTTGAATAATGACCGGTAACAGCGGTCGTCATCCGGGATTCAAGATCTCCACCATCATCTGCTGATCGCCAGTAAGTAACCCATACCCTTGTTTGTCCCCCCTCCCCCACACCCCCTTTGAATATTGATTTGGCCTTTCCCGCGTTCTCTATTACTACTACTACTACTACTACAACATCTGATTTTCTTTTTATCTACAAGTACGATTCATAATACCACTACTACAACATTTATTCAATTCCCGCTAACGTCTCGTCTTTATCGCTACTAGCAAAAGTAAAACACCCTCCGGGCGATGTAAAAGTAGATTTTTGAAAGATATTGCCTGAGGGGTGGGAGTAAAAAATTCAATGCCAGCGAGTTTGTACCCTAAGTAAAATCATCAAATTCATTTAAGGATTAAAAAAAAAACAATTTGAAATGTGAAATTTAAATATACTAGCAAATAAAAAAACACCCTCCGGGCGATGTAAAAGTAGATTTTTGAGACATATTGTGGGAGTAAAAAATTCAATGTCCGCGAGTTTGTACCCTAAGTAAGTAAAATCATCAAATTCATTTAAGGATTAAAAAAAAACAATTTGAAATGTGAAATTTAAATATACTAGCAAAATAAAAAAAACACCCTCCGGGCAATGTAAAAGTAGATTTTTTAAACATATTGCTTGAGGGGTGGGAGTAAAAAATTCAATGTCAGCGAGTTTGTACCCTAAGTAAGTAAAATCATCAAATTCATTTAAGAATTAAAAAATAAAACAATTTGAAATGTGAACTTTAAATATACTAGCAAAATAAAAAACACCCACCGGGCGATGTAAAAATAGATTTCGAAACATATTACCTGAGGGGTGGGAGTAAAAAATGCAATGCCAGCGAGTTTGTACCCTAAGTAACTAAAATCATCAAATTCATTTAAGGATTAAAAAATAAAACAATTTGAAATGTAAACTTTAAATATGTATTAAAATAAAACAAACTATATATAGATATATAATACCAGTCAGGTATTTATTAAAACTTGATTTAAAAAAAAAATGAGGACTGTCTAATGTTGCATGTTCAAATTTTGAGTGTATTTATTCTATATTATGACGATTTTGGGTAATGTGACGTAAGCAGTGACGTAATTTTTGTTACAGACAAAAACCGGAAGCGAATCTCTATTATTAATAGATTTGTTTTTGTATCTGTAGTTTTTGTACAAAGTGATATTTTTGTTCTCTCTTAATACTTTTATACCAATCATAATTTCTTCTACTTATCATCATCATTATGATGATGATCATCATATTATTTTATTATTGGGAAAAAAACACCCTCCGGGCGGTGTAAAAATTAATTTTTCAAGGATATTGCCACAGGGAGTGGGAGTTAAAAATTTAATGTCAGAGAATTTGTACCATTAGTAAGTAAGAGTAAAGTCGAGGGGGCGGCTTAATGTCGGTACCAACCAGTCAGTGAGGGAGTCTATCACCTTTTCACTTGTGCTATACCAAGGAGATTATTTTAGCATCTGAGGTAGAACGCCACACCTACCATCAGCTCCTCACTTTACCGCACAGATCCCTGTGCTACTCATACGCTGAGTTGGCGACGGCCGGTATCGAACTAGGAACCTTGTGGTTTCTAGCCGAACGCTCTACCGACTGAGCTATTCTGGCCCTTTAAAACAATTTGAAATAGGAACTTATTTCTGATAACGTTACGTATATATTAAAATAATATATATATATATATATATATATATATATATATATATATATATATATATATATATATATTTCTGTGTGGGGTCACCCTGTAGAGCTTCAGTCGAGACACTTCCTTAGAATACACAGCGTATATCTAAGTCATCGCCGGGTATCATAACAAAAAAAAGCCACGAAAGGGTATAGGTGAGTGAGCTCGTAAACAAACCACTACCCGTGTATTAATGACATTAAAAACTGTTACAAGTATTGTCAACCTTGACATGGGTCAGCGAAGCATATCAATAAATACAGCCCGGTGCGTGTCTTAGCTTATGTATGTACAAAGGTTTGAGGCAGATATTTTCTTTATGCTCCGGAATTCAATGTTATTTGTGGATGTGTGCTTTCAATAATAATAATAATAATAATAATTATAATAATAATAATATATATATATTTATATATATATATTTGAGCATATGCTCATTCAGATGTCTGTATTTTCCCTCCAGAAAATTAAAAATGCAAAGGTCAAAATTTATTCAAGGAGGCGCAGTGCGTGTTCCGATTTTTTTTTCTTCCTTTCTGTATGGCGCCAATAAGCAAAACTCATTTGTACCTTCTGCACGCATGACCTGTTTGAATCACAATACACACGTGCACGCGCCGATGCATACTCATACACAAACACCCCCAGACAAAACTCATAAACACACAGAGAGACGTGCGTGCACATATAAACACACATGCCTACACACATATATACATAGTATGTATATATGAATTATAAATACATAAATATTCCCGCACACCTCAATAAGACATGCACGTCTCTCTCTCTCTCTCTCTCTCTCTCTCTCTCTCTCTCTCTCTCTCTCTCTCTCTCTCTCACACACACACACACACACACTCTCTATATATATATATATATTATATATATATATATATATATATGCATGTTGAATTAAACAAAGACACATCTCCTGTTTAACAATTTTATTTGTGATCTTTTCAAAGTTTTCTGGCCAACTTTTTAATATTTGGGTGGAATTCGTAGATTAGTCCACCAAGTTCATTTCCCGAGTACTTTCGGCACTTCGAAGTGCCATCATCAGAAAACTTGAAAATAAAATTGTTAAACCGGTGATGTGTCTTTTGTTTAATTCAACATGCATAAATGATAAAATGCTGCCTAAACACACACACACACACACACACACACACCACACACACACACACATACACATATATATATATATATATATATATATATAATATAAGTTAATAATTATAAGTTGCCAGAGAAAAGAAAAAAACTTTGGAACACGGGTATGAAGGTAGTACCAATTGTAATTGGCGCACTTGGAATAGTCTCCATGTGTTTGGAAAAGAATCTGGATGTATTAGAAATCAGAAGAAGAAGCGAGACCATCCAAACTACCACATTGTTAAGATCGGTTAGAATACTCAGAAGAGTGCTGGAGACCTGAGGAGACTTGCTATCACTCAGCCTTCAGTGATAGACCAACAGCTAAATCAGATGGGAAAACTTGCAAGGAGTGATACAACAACAACAACAACAACAAAATAATAATAATAATAATAATAATAATAATAACGGGAGTACAAAACTAGACACGACTGGGTGGGAAGGTGATCCACTGGGAATTATGCAAAAATTTAATTGCACGGCATATCCATGATGATCTCTCGCCAGCCTTCCCTATCATTCATTGACTCCGGCAGACTCTCTAACGCAGCAGCCAAGTATCCCTACATAGTTGTCAATGTAGGTTCTGGCTGGGCGATTGCGCGCCCATGCGCTGGCTTCCACAGTAAAGTACGTCGCTTACGATCTCGTCTTGCTTCTCCAGCAGTGAACCTACAATGTCTAGTCCGTCCTCAGCTGTATGGTTGTGAGATAAGGCGGACAGGTTGCCAAATATAGTTGCTCTTTTCTGGGGTGCTGTTTCCATATATAATAAAATGGGTACAAGAGATAAGCTACTCGAGTTTCACCATAAGGATCTTCAGGGTTAAATCCACTGAAGATCCTTATGGTGAAACTCGAGTAGGTTATCTCTTGTAGCCCATTTTATAATAAATTTGCTCTACTTAGTATTTATAGGTGCTAAAAACACAAAACACAAAACGCTGTACCGCCTAGAAGAAGACAAGCGTGGTTTGAAGGCCGAACCAATAACTCATACCCCCCTCGGCATTATCTTATGATAATGCCAGACATTGTTGTTGCGCAGGGGGAGGGATTCACATTTGAAAATGCAACTTCGTTGTGTAATCCTTTGATGTACACATAACTTCCAAGTCAATGTAAATGAGCCACGTAATGAAACGTTAATTCAATTCTGTAACATTTGAATTAACACAACACTCATATATATATATATATATATATATATTATATATATATATATATATATATATAAAGCAATCTACAGACGCGCGTTTCGGGGCTTTACCCCTCATCAGTGCAGCTATACTTATTTTTCAGCAGCTACCTCTGGTCGGGTTCGAGACCCGAACGAACTTTCACTCGTCAAGTCTCTTACCGATGGGTCCACAAGCAGCTGCCAAGAATAGAAGGCAGAATAATCGCTATATTTCCTAAACCGGAAATAAACTCACCAGAGGTCTCTAACTTATATAAACAAGTGAGATTAGCTTTGCGCCAAAGCGGTGAATTTTTGCAATTAGTCCCTTCCAAACAGAGTGCTCAACCTGAAAATTGGGAGCGTATATAAAGCAATCTACAGATATATAGATAGATAGATATGTGCTAGTTTGTTGCGTTCGCTTATCATATGATTAATACGCTTGTTCCTAAATCTTCCGTCCATTATGGTTAAAAATGAGACCTTCCAAATCATCCTAGATGCAATGCAAAAAAGTGAATCCAGATTATCCGGTGTCACTTAATCGTAGATTTCTTATTTGTTTTATTTTATTTTATTTCAGTCAATTTAAAAAATAAAGTTCCAAATGGTCCTGCGTCGATTAAATGTCCAACGTAAAATTAAAATGCATTTTTTTAAAATGAAATGTTTGTGAATTACGGAAGATATTTTTCTGGATTTTTGTTTCGCTTCGTAGAAATTCCATGGGTTCCGCGAATAATAATAATAATAATAATAATAATAAATAATAAGAAGAAGAAGAAGAAGAAGAAGAAGAGAAGAAGAAGAAAGAAGAAGAAAGAAAGGAAGGAAGAAGAAGAAGAAGAAAGAAGAAGAAAGAAAGAAGAAGAAAAGAAAGAAAGAAAGAAGAAAGAAGAAGAAGAAGAAGAAGAAGAAGAAGAAGAGAAGAAGAAGAAGAAGAAGAAGAAGAAGAAAAAGAAAGAGAAGAAGAAGAAAGAAAGAAAGAAGAAGAAGAAGAAGAAGAAGAAGAAGAAGAAGAGAAGAAGAAGAAGAAGAAGAAGAAGAAGAAGAAGAAGAAAAGAAAGAAGAAAGAAGAAAGAAGAAAGAAAGAAAGAAAGAAAGAAGAAGAAGAAGAAGAAGAAGAAGAAGAAAGAAGAAGAAGAAGAAGAAGAAGAAGAAGAAAGAAGAAAGAAAGAAAGAAGAAAGAAAGAAAGAAAAGAAGAAGAAGAAGAAGAAGAAGAAAAGAAGAAGAAGAGAAGAAGAAGAAGAAGGAAGAAGAAGAAGAGAGAAGAGAAGAAGAAGAAGAAGAAGAAGAAGAAGAAGAAGAAGAAGAAGAAGAAGAAATTAGCAGCTTTTTTTCGGTACGAGAAAGTGTTTGTTGAAGACATGAGACACACAAGGACATAAAAATACTTATATGAAAAGAACAAAGGGTCTACAAAAATGTATGTGTGTATGTTTGTCCCAGTTAATAGTTTTTTAAAAGCTCAAACCTCGCATGAGAGATCTAAAGAATGTGTAACACATAGGGGACAATTGTTTCTATACTCGGTAAGTTAATTGATTTACAGATCAACAGATTTGAGAAATATATATATATATATATATATATATATATATATATATATATATATTTACCAACCCCTCCGCACGAGCAGGATGCGACACAAGGTCAATTTCTTAAGCGGAGTTTAACAGGTTTGAATTCAGAGTTTTCCTTCTCCTAGACCGGTTGCCTAACCAAGGTTAAAGAGCCTAGTCTGCCCTACTATTTATCCATAGCTGGAAGGAGAGTAGGATTCATACCTTTCCCAAGGGTATTAGCGCTAAGTGAAATGCAATTACACGTCCAGGATTTGAACTCGGAGCGACGAGTCCATTTCCCATGACTTTACCTATTACACCAC
>CM042172.1:61315976-61350976 GCA_023376005.1 Doryteuthis pealeii | reverse complement strand
AGATGAGGACAATAGTCCGAATAATGCAGATAGTACTAATCATCAAGCCTAATCTCAAACATTCAGAGAAATATCAACAAGCTGTCTCATTTTCTCATAAAAGATTTCCAATATCTTAAACCTGACCCCCCAAATCAATAATTTATTCAGCGTCGGACTGCAAATACATAATTTCCGATCATCTTCGCAGATTAGCATATTTAATTTTACTTTACATGCAAAGATTGGAGGTGTTCGTCGTGTAATGGTTATCGTCGTATAAAATGGATACGGTGACACGAGTTCAAGTCCTGGACGAAGCTGTTTGCATTTCACATAGCTCTGATACCATTAGGAAAGGTATGCATCTAACTATTCCCTCTCCAGCTATGGGTAAATATTAGGGCAGACTGAGCACTTTAAGTTTGGTGTGGCAACCGGTCTGGGAGAAGGAAAACTCTGAATTCAAACCTGTTGAACTCCGCATAAAAACATGACATTGCGTCACACCGTGTTCGTGCAGAGGGATTGGTAAATACATCTCCTTACAAGCTTTACAACTAAATTAGGAAATATATAGTCACTTTTTACAACTAAATTAGAAAATATATAGTCACTTTTTACAACTAAATTGGGAAATATATAGTCACTTTTTACAACTAAATTGGGAAATATATAGTCACTTTTTACAACTAAATTGGGAAATATATAGTCACTTTTTACAACTAAATTAGAAAATATATAGTCACTTTTTACAACTAAATTGGGAAATATATAGTCTCTTTTTACAACTAAATTAGAAAATATATAGTCACTTTTTACAACTAAATTGGGAAATATATAGTCACTTTTTACAACTAAATTAAGAAAATCTAATATATAGCTGGTCATAAAAACTAAAATTACTTATTAAAAAATACAAAAGCAAAACAAAGAGTATACAAAACGTATGAATAGATTTTTCCCAGTAAAACAACATAGATATAATCTTTTTTATCTCACCACATACGTTTACACCCAACTTGTACGCCAGAGGCATAGATTGGTTGCCTAACCAAGGCGAAAAAAAACAAAAAAAACAACAACAACAATCTACCCTACCATTTACCCATAGCTGGGAGGACAACAGATAGATTCATGCCTTTATTGAGGTAATTAACGTTAAGTAAAACGCAGCCTCGTCCAATGATTTGAACTCGGGTCGCCGGTTCCGTTTCCAAAGCTGATAAGCTAACACACGTGTATCAGCCCTCGCAGCTGGTAGGGCCTAGTCGTGATAACGGTTTGTCGGGGGGGGGGAGCGGTGTGTTGCTTACGTGTCCGCTGTTCATTGACCTATATGTCCACTGTCCTGGACAAAGAAGTTCGAGATGAAGTGTCGAATGCAATAGAGAATACATAGTTTAAAGTGTTGGGTGGGGGGGAATGTGTGAACACAGGGTGGCATGGGGGAGGAGTAGACAACAGACTGTGACGGCAAGAAACATGACAAACCGGGTCTCGTTTATTCAACATTACAAACTGTTGAGTCAACATCGCTGGACTAAATCCTCACACACACACACACACACACACACACACACATACACACACACATATATATATATATATATATATATATATATATATATATATATATATATATATATATATATATACGAAACAAAACAAAAGCACCTCAGAAAGCAGTCATCCGTTGATGGTGTCACTTTTACAGGCTGTCAATATTATTATTATTTCACTCCTAGCGAATTTGTCACACCGATGTTAACTGGCGGTCTTTCACTGGGGGTGACAGCAAGTTTCCTCAGGCCTCCAGGAATGAGTATTATAGCCGATATTAACAATGCTATGACCTGTATGGTCTCGATTATTCCTTTGATTTCAAATTCCTCCAGTCTCATGTGATTACAATTAATTCTTAACATCCTGTTGGGAATTTTCTAAATGCAGAGCCCTATTTCTCTAAGGATTTATAAATAAATGGCTGAAAAATGGCCTTTTCATTTAAAGTTACCTGTTATTTCCCTTAAATCAAAGACTTCTAAAGATTTTATATTACATTTAAACAAAGGCTAGCATTTGGGGTAGATTAGGAAAATAACACTCTCACCTTCATTGTCTACAGTTTATTTTTAACTCTTTGAAAAGATCTAAATATTTATTGAGTTTTTCATACCAGCTCTAATTGATCGACAGCAAGTCTCTTTAGATCTCCATGACTTTTTCTAAGTATCCTAGTTCATTTTAGCAATACTGTCATTTGGATAGTCTGTGGTATGCTCGAACAGCAAAATCCACCAACTGACAAGATCTTTTCTGTATTACTTGGATTATTCGGACAATTGTCATCATCTTTATTGTCATCTACACAACGTTTCGGTCGATGTGCTCTCCGGCCTTCTTCAAGTATTTCTTGTAGGACTCAGGAACCTTCTTGAACAAAGATGAGGATAATAGTCCGAATAGTTCAAATATTCGGACTATTGTCCCATCTATATTGTTATCTACCCAACGTTTCGGTCGATGTGCTCGCCGGCCTTCTTCAAGTATTTCTTGTAGGACTCAGAACCTTCTTGAACAAAGATGAGGACAATAGTCCGAATAGTCCCAAATAATACAAATTCACAAGACCATAAAAAATTCAGAAAAAGAAGATCTTTTCTATTTGTTAATGATTCTTCTAAGTATTCTAGCTCATTTTAACAGTACAGTGCGTAAAGTTTTAAATGCTATCCTTGGCCAGTTGAAAAGGGCTTAAAGAAAGTCTATGTTATGGAATCCTTTGGTGAGCGTATAAGTCCTATGTTTTAATCCTATGTCCGTCGTCCAAGAATGTCAATATAATTACGACCGGTAGGGTCGGTTAAGTATTGTATCAGCTCTGAGTACTGCCTGTGATTGGCCAAGGAAAAGACCACATGATCTGGCTTAGTCTATAGTAGGAGCGGGATCTGGCACACACCTTATATATAAAAAAAAAAGGACGCGTGGACTAATGGTTAGAGTCGTAGGAAATGGACTCGTCAACCCGTGTTCAATTCCTTGACGAAGCTGTTGGCATTTCACATGGCGCTAATACCCTTGGGAAAGGTATGAATCCAATTCCCCTCCAGATATGGGTAAATAGCAGGGCAGACTGGACTCTTTAACCATGGCTAGGTAACCAGTCTAGGAGAAGGAAAACTCTGAATTCAAACCAGTTAAACTCCGCTTAAGAAATTGACCGTGTGTCGCATCCTGCTTGTGCGGAGTGGTTGGTATATATATATATATATATATATATATATAAAAGTCAACACAGTGGTCTGGATGGTCTATGATATGCTGGAACGGAAAAAATATAGGAACTGACAAGATACTTCTTATTCGTTAATTAATATTAGGTTTATTCTTCTGGTGGAGATTTAGTTCTTCGTTAGTATCTCATAGTTACAGACAATTTTATTCATTATATCTTCGAGGACAGATACTTGTTTATACCATATTTAAGCATTGCTGAATTTTGGTCTTTTGCACAATTGCCTGTGAATCTCTTTCCTAACCACTCATGTTTGCTCTTGCGTTCCTTTTGTGCCAGTTTGCTGTATTAGTTTATCATGTGATTCACTGTTACTTACATGGTCTTCCCACCACTAGTAATTGTTCTTATTCACTAAAATTCGACTGATGACTTATCTTCTACGTTCTTCTCATTACTCTCCGTTTTTAACTTGCTAAAGGTTACAGCAAAGTCTGTTATTTATTACGCTTTGCCTCGTCTGTTGCACAGGCGGGGGTTGGCTTACAGTACCTGCTGTTACGAAGAGATTCCCCATCTAAATACTTAGCAGGTATATTGTTGCTTAACTTTAATGATCTCATGGAAAATAGTGCTTTCAACGCGACATGTTTTGTACTAAACTTTGCTTAGTTTGACACACATGAAATAAAAGGGGTACTCCGCACTTACCGGTGTTACATTTTTAAGAGCGATTCCTTGGCCTTATAGCAGACGCACTTATCTGGTGGAATTGGATCCTTGATAAAGAATCCGTCGATAATGAGAATTCTTTGGTTACTAAAGTGTTCTCAGTTACTGGTATAAGGTCCTTCGAGAGTATATATAAGGTACAGATCCGGCAATCCTCTGTGTGCCCGTCCTCAAAGAGTGCAATTTTAATTATGGCCAATGTGGGGGGTTTAAGTATTCTATCAGGCCAGTAGAATTGCTAGTGATTGGTTACAAGAGTCAATCACGTGACCTTGGGTAGTCTATAAATCTAGGTGGGTATTTAGTCTTTTGAGAGTATTGGTACAGATCAATGTGTGTGTCCGTCCTCAAAGAGTGCAAGTTTTAATTATGACCAATGTGGGGTGGGGGGGTTAAGTATTCTATCAGCCAGTAGAATTGCTAGTGATTGGTTACAAAAGTCAATCCCGTGACCTTGGCTAGTCTATAAATCTAGGTGGGTAATTAGAGCACAATCTTATATCAAATAATGCAAAACGGGTGACTAATCACCCAGATGTAATTTAGTACCACCCTTGCGGGGGGGGGGGGTCTTACTTCAAGTGTTTCCCCAAAACGATTTTTTTTTCGAATTCCTACACATAAAATACCGGAATGCTTCCAATGCCCCCTAAGTTATAACTCTGTTAGAATATTTTATATAAGGCGTGTGACACTGGCACTGCTGCGCTGCTTCTGCTGTATTAATAGAGACCTGATTCTAAACTTTTCATTGACACTCGGACCATCTTGGACGTCGGACTTACAAAGAATACTAATAACACCGGATTCTTATTGGCTTGCTTACTTACTTACTTACTAGCATCTGGAACTAGGATGCCGACCAGATACTTAACATACTCTTATGCAAGTAAATCCTGTCCCACCCCAATCTAACACTGTGTATGCTCATTATTTGTGGATGGATTTTCAGTTTGAAAAAATGATTGGTTGATGTCTTTCTTTTAAAATATGCACTTAACCGTGTCAGTAGAGCTATAATGCCTTGGCTGTAGGAAGCGCGTGGTGTAATGGTTAAAGTCATATAAAAACAGACTCGTCGCCCCGAGTTCAAAATCCAGACTTGGTAAATGCATTTCACTTAGCGCTAAATACCCTTGGAAAGGTATTAATCCTACTATTCCTCCAGCTATGGATAATAGTAGGGCAGACTGGGCTCTTTAACTTGGTTAGGCCACCAAGTCTAGGAGAAGGAAAACTCTCTGAATTCAAACATGTTAAAATCCGCTTAAGAAAATTGACCTTGTGTCCATCCCTGCTCATACGATTACCAGTAACTGAGAACACTTTAGTAACCAAAGTTATTTATCAGGATTTATGAGAGGCAATGACTGCATAAGGTACAATTTAGGGGACAATAGAAGGCATTCCGGTATTATGTGTTTAGGAAATTGATTTGAATAAATCAATACTGGCTAAGCGCTAATCCCTTGGAAAGTATGAATCCTACTCTCCTTCCAGCTATGGATAAATGTAGGGCAGACTAGGCTTCTATTAACCTTGGTTAGGCAACCGGTCTAGGATGAAGAAAACTCTGAATTCAAACCTTTAAAACTCCGCCCTTAAGAAATGACCTTTGTGTCGCATTCCTGTCGTCGCGCTCTCTAGGTAACAGATATATATAGATATATATTATCTATAATATATATATATAATATATATTTCTCAAATTCTGTTGATCTGTTAAAATCAAATTAAACTTACCGAGTATAGAAACAATTGTCCCCTATGTGTACACATTCTTAGATCTCTCAATGCGAGGTTTGAGCTTTTTAAAAAACTATTAACTGGGACAAACATACACACATACATTTTGTAGACCCTTTGTTCTTTTCATATAAGTATTTTTATGTCTGTGTGTACTCATGGTCTTCAACAACACTTCTTCGTACCGAAAAAAAAGCTGCTAATTTCTCTTCTTCTTCTTCTTCTTCTTCTTCTCTTCTTCTTCATTCTTCATCTTCTTCTTCTTCTCATTAATTCTTTCTTCTTTCTTCTCTTAATTTCTTCTTTAATTCTTCTTCTTCTTCTCTTAATATCTTCTTAATTGCCTCTTCTTCTTCTTCTTCTTCTTCTTTCTTCTTCTTCTTCTTCTCTTTCTTTCTCTTTCTTCTTTGTCTTCTTCTTTCTTTCTTTCTTCTTCTTCTTCTTCTTCCTTCCTTTCTTTCCTTCTTCTATCTTCTTCTTCTTCTTCTTCTTCTTCTTCTTTCTTCTTCTTTCTTTCTTCTTTTCTTCTTCTTTCTTTCTTCTTCTTTCTTCTTCTCCTTCCTATTCTTTCTTCTCTTCTTCTCTTCTTCTTTCTTCTTCTTTCTTTCTTCTTTCTTTCTTTGTCTTTCTTCTTTCTTCTTTCTTCTTCTCTATTTCTTCTTTCTTCTTTTCTTTCTTTCTTTCTTTCTTTCATTTCTTTGTCTTCTTACTTCTTTCTTTCTTCTTCTTTCTCTTCTTCCTTTCCTTTCTTTCTTTCTCTCAATACATACATATACGTCTCCTTCTTCTTTCTCTCTGTCTTCTCTTCTTCTTCATGATTATTATGTATGTACTCTCTCTTATTTATTCGCGACCAATATATACACAGGAGAGCTCTGAAAACAAAAACACACAGAAAAATATCTTCTCCATACATCTTTCATTTTGTGAAAATATATACAATTTCAATACAGCTTATTTTTAAATTGACTGAACATAACTCGAACACAACCTTATATATATAACTATTCACTTTTATATGTGGCGAGTGGCGCAATGCGGATAAGTCATTCTTAACGCATAATCGGACGGAAGATTTCAGCTGACAACACCTAAAACGCAGTATTCAATCCCTAATCATAAAGGCCAGAAAATATCCGACAGAGCGACTCTCATCTATCATCTATATATCTGTAAGATCTGCTTTATAATACACATCCCGAGTACTTCGAGTGTGAGCGACGTGCTGCCTTTATCGAAAGACTAATTGCAAAAACTTCACCTCGTGTGCGCAAAGCGATACTTCGTTAATAATATAAGCATAACGCGTGCTGGTGACGTTTATTTACCGGTTTAGCGATATGCGATCATCTCTCTCTATTCTCGTGGCCAGCTGCTCTGCTGGCTACACCTATCCGCTGTAAGAGACTTGCACGAGTCGCTGAAAGCTTCGATTGCAGGTCTCCGATCCCGAACAGACGCAGCGACTGAAAATAAGCATATAGCTGCCGACTGATGAGGTGTAAGCCCCCGAAACGCGCGTCATGTAGATGCCTTTTACGGCCTTGAGTATAATAATACCTATAAACATAATATATATATATTATATATATATATGAGTGTTTTTGTTAATTCAAATGTTAACAGATGAATTTAAACGTTTCATTACGTGGCTCATTTACATTGACTTGAATTTATATGTACATCAAAGGATTACACAACGAGTGCATTTTTCAAATGTGAATTCCCACTCCCCTGCGCAACAAACACATGTCCTGGCATATTATTCATACAGTAATGGCGCAGGTATATGTGGTTAACGGCACTAATCTCACCCTCCATACATCTTATCCTCTGTCCCTCCGTAATATAGTAGTTGTACTGAGCAGAAAGCGTGTTTTGAAGGCGCCTAATCTCATACCCCTCGCGCCATCTATCTCGATACCACAACTTTCCTCCCCTCGCGTACCGTGAGAGCGATATCAGCATCTTGAAAAGAACTTCGGTGTAATCTTGAATGTACACATAATTCCAAGGTCAATGTAAATGGCAGCCACGTATGAAAACGTTAATTCAACTTCTGTAACAATTTGAATTAAACAACACTCATATATATATATTTATATATATATATATGTATAATTACTTATATATATATAAAAAGCAATCTACAGACGCGCGTTCGGCGGCTTTACCCCTCGATCAGTTGCCAGCTATACTTATTTTTCAGAGCTACCTCTGTCAGGACACACACACTTACGTCACCTCGTCAAGGTCTCTTAGGCGAGCAGCGGGTCCACAACGCAGACATGCCAGAGGAATAAAAGCAGCTTCTATATTTCCTAAACCGAAATAAACTCACCACGAGGTACTCTAGACTTTGATAACATTGAGATTAAGCTTCTGCGCTCGAAAGCTCGGTGAATTTTTGCAATTCGTCCGCCTAATCTACCAGACAACGTGCTCCCTGAAATGAATCCCATATAAAGGCAATCTAGCCCACCTATATGAGAAGATCATAGATTATGTGCATCAGTTGTGTTGATTATCGTTTCCTAACTCATTCGTCCCATTATGGATTAATGAGCACTTCCTCAAATCATCTAGATGGCCAATGCACAGTGGAATTCCAGATTACTCGGTGGCGAGAGCGTTAATCGTAGCATTTCTTATTTGTTTTTATTTTATTTTCAGTCAATTTAAAAAATAAAAGTTCCAAATGGTCCTGCTCCGATACAATCTCGTCCAACGTAAAATTAAAATGCACTCTCTCCCTCTCATGTTTGCTGATACGGAAAGATATTTTTTCTGGGTTTTTGTTTCGTTCGTAAAATTCCATTGGGTTCGCGAATAATAAAATAAAAATAATAATTAATAATAAGAAGAAGAAGAAGAAGAATAAGAAGAAGAAGAAGAAGAAGAAGAAAGAAAGAAAGGAAGGAAGAAGAAGAAAGAAGAAGAAAAGAAAGAAGAAAGGACAAAGAAGAA
Organism: Doryteuthis pealeii; assembly: GCA_023376005.1. Taxonomy (NCBI): domain Eukaryota; kingdom Metazoa; phylum Mollusca; class Cephalopoda; order Myopsida; family Loliginidae; genus Doryteuthis; species Doryteuthis pealeii. The sequence continues at coordinate 61,342,311 of CM042172.1, read as the reverse complement.
AGAAAGAAAGAAAGAAAGGAAAGAAGAAGAAGAGAAGAAGAGAAGAAAGAAAGAAAAGAAGACAAAGAAAGAAAGAAAGAAGAAAGAAAGAAAGAAAAGAAGAGAAGAAGAAGAAGAAGAAAGAAAGGAAGGAAGAAGAAGAAGAAGAAGAAAGAAAGAGAAGACAAAAAAGAAAGAAAGAAAGAAAGAAGAAGAAGAAAGAAGAAGAAGAAGAAGAGAAAGAGAGAAAGGAAAGGAAGGAAGAAGAAGAAGAAGAAGAAAGAAAGAAAGAAAGAAGACAAAGAAAGAAAGAAAGAAAGAAAAGAAAGAAGAAGAAGAAGAAGAAGAAGAAGAAGAAGAAGAAGAAAAGGGCAATTAAGAAGAAACTTAAGAGAAGAAGAAGAAGAGAATTAAAAAGAGAAAAGAAAGAAAGAAGAAGAATTAGAGATGAGAAGAAGAAGAAGAAAAGAAGAAGAGAAGAAGAAGGAAGAAGAAGAAGAAGAAGAAATTAGCAGCTTTTTTTCGGTTACGAGAAAGTGTTGTTTGAAGACATGAGGACACACAAGGACATAAAAATACTTATATTGAAAAGAAAAAGGTCTCAAAAAGTATGTGTGGTAGTTTGTCCCCAGTTAATAGTTTTTAAAAAGCTCAAACTCGCATGAGAGATCTAAAGAATGTGTAACACATAGGCGACAATTGTTTCTATACTCGCGTAAGTTAATTGATTTACAGATCAACAGATTTGGAGAAATATATATATATTATATAATATATATACTATATATATATATATATATTTACCAACCCCTCCGCACGAGCAGGATGCGACACAAAGGTCAATTTCTTAACGGAGTTTTAACAGGTTTGAATCAGAGTTTTCCTTCTCCTAGACGGTTGCCTAACCAAGGTTAAAGAGCCTAGTCTGCCCTACTATTATCCATAGCTGGAAGGAGAGTAGGATTCATACCTTTCCAAGGGTATTAGCGCTGGGAGGTGAAATGCAATTACACGTCATGGATTGAACTGGAGCGAGAGTCCATTTCCCATGACTTTTACTTTAACCACGCGCTTCCTACACACACACACACATATATATATATATTTATATATATATATATTATATATTATATATATATATTTTAATATTATATATATATATATATATATATATATATTATATAATTTATAGATTATATATATATAATATATTATATGAATATATAATATTAATATATATATATATTTAATATATATATATAGATATATATATATAATATATATATATATTATATTGCTGGTCAGTTCTCAATATTGCTATACAGAATTTTACTTCGGATTAAGTCGCGTCATAAAAATATATAATGCTCAATACGTAAGTAGAGCTGGTTTATTATTATACATGTGTAACAAATTTACCTCGAGTTTCACCATAAAGATTTGAATCAAGAAATTGATTATTTCAATTATATTGCGGGAGTTCGAACTGCCCAAGATTAATCTGTAATTAATCTAATAGTCTTGATTCTATCCAGTGGATTTAACCTAAAGATCTATGGCTGAAACTCGAGTGTGTATTTGTACGACATTATAATACTATATATATATATGTAACTTGTTAATAAGAGAAGTGAACTCAGTTTCGAAATGAGGATCTGAAAAATTTTTCTGTGTCACTTACACTTACCCTATTGATCCCTTATTTCGCTCTCTCTTATTATTTTTAATTAAAAAAATTAATCTGTAAGACACCGCGTGCATTAACCAAAAGCAGTTTGTTTGATTATAATGTTTTTTAATACCAAATTTAAACGTCATGACATTACATTACGTGAACACGATCCACGTCAATAAACGTTAAACAAAGCACAGTTTCAAAAAAATTTTTAGCTTTATATTTCCAAGATAGCTGTGTCTAGCCAACTGAAAAGGCGTGAAACGCCGAACCACGTGTTGTGGATGAGTTATTATATATATATATATATATATATATATATTATATATAGTTTTTTCTCGTAGTTAGGGTCTTTCCATGTGTTGGTTTACCAAGCTGATGCAGGTACCATAAGGAGAGGCTCAATGTACTTCTAATACCAGTGAGGTAGAAGGACAAGAGCAAGTATATTAGTAATGAAGAAAATCTAAACTGCTTCATTACAATAATTTATTTCAACGTATATAAACGGCATCTTGCAGGTATACAAGAACTGATGCTTTACCTGAAGATCCGTATTTAATACGCGTTGAAATAAATTATTGTAATGAAGCAGTTTAGATTTTCTTTCATTTATATATATATATATTTATTTATATATATATATATATATATATATATATATTATATATATATATTGATACGCTTCGATTAACCACTGGTACTGTTGTAATAAAATACCTTATTTCATACCTATAATGTTTTACAAGATTAATTTTTGGACTTCTGTATTTTTTATCTGATAAGACGAGCTCGAAACCAAAAGATTTAACAATGCGTTACAAAGAAGTGTGGTGGTAGCTGACGATTTTTTGAAACTAACTGATACACAGTCAATATTATTCATAATAAGCTCTTGATCTAAGCATCTTCTATGATCCAGTGTCATGGGTTTTTGCTATGTATTTTTTACGTTTTGACCTCTCTCACTCTCCTTAGATCATATGCGAGGTGGGTATTTTTTTTTTTTCTTTCTTCACTTTGCCCGCCATTCACGCTTTTATCTCTTGAGAAAGTGCACTGTAGTTTACTGATCAAAATCTTTCTTCTTTATTTGTTTAATCTCACATCATTCGAGCAGGTTTCAATATCCACAGTGCCCCAGTTTTAAAGGATGTCTTTGGTCAAAGAAAACGATGCGTTACACACACACACAACACACACACACACACTACACACACACCTATATATATATAGTATATATATATTTATAATATATTATATTATTATATTATAATAAAAAATAAAAAGAAAAATAAATAATTATAAGCATATATATAAAAAAAAAAATTAAAAAATATAGGAAATAAAATATATGTATGTAAAATATAAAAAATATTAAAAAATAAATATAATAATTTATATATATATATATATGATATATATATATATATATATTATATGCACTTTGGTAGTTGCTACAAGTTTTTCTTGGTACAGACAGGTGATTCTAGGCTGCGTACTATTCTCTATCAGTAGTTGTTGTGAGTTTCAGGTCCGTTATGAGAGCTCAATGTTTAATTATTGTAAACAGAGCAAGTTCTTGTGGAATAAAAGGCCTTAAATACCATGCGGATTCGAGTGGTAAGTGGAGTATAGGCTATAGACGATATTAATAGGGAGTTTGAGATTCTCACTAGGTGCTGCCACTATTACTGTCCTATATTAAATGAGTTAAACTTTTAGTGAACATGAAGTCAGTCGTTGAATATGAAATCTTCCCATCTTCAGCAAGTCTCTGACATCTACACACTGAAACTATAATCAAACCATATGTTGCCGAGCACGCTGTCATGAAGCAGAAGAGACATGATATTTCAAAAGAACAACACAAAAAACAAAGAATAAATCATAAATAAACCTCATATTATATGTGTGTGTGTGTGTGTGTGTGTGTGTGTTGGGGGATGGATTCAATAAGTCTGTAGCCTTTTCACAAACTGGTTGACAGTTATTGGTCAATTTACATGAATAGTTTGCAAAATTACATGCAAGTTGCAAAATCTTTCATGCGTCATTCACATATAATGACGGAAAACAATAATGCAATACAGCTTTAGTGGGAGGAATGGAACGGCGGCTCGGCAGTCAAATCCTGGATGAGACTGTCTGCATTACACAAGTGCAATATGGGAAAGGTATGTATTTACAGTCTTGAACAGTCTTAGTCCGGGGTTGGATATGACAAAAATCGCAACTTCGAGGGATCAACGGGATCGACTCGATTTTCGTAGTAATAACCTTTTGAGAGTATATTGCTCAGCCATGTCAATTGGCCAACAGCAACACTATACTTTTCCCAATATATATATATAATATATATATATATAGATATTAATATTATATTAATATGGATAATTATATAATATAATATATTATATATGAAATAAAATACTATAAAGTTTTACAACAATATTTATTAGGTGACCAAGGAACAATTAAACAGACCATATTGGTTTATGCGAGGCAATATCAGGTGAAGATGTTTCATTATAATATATAATATAGTATATATATATATATAATATATAATATAATATGTGTGTGTGGTGTGTGTTGTGTGTGTTTGTGTGGGCGTGCGTCGCGTGTTGTATGTGTGGAATAATCATTCGAATATAAGGTTCGGGATACATGGACGAACAACTCGATCCCTCAAAAAGAATCAAATATGGAAATAAAATATATAATATATAATACAACTAATAAGAAATAAAGAAAAAGTGAAACGTATAGAAACTCCCATCAAACCAAGATTAACAATAATAAGAATATTTCAATAAGTCTATGAAACAAATAATAAAAATAATCAAGTATAATATTAGGAAATAAATTTCGATATTACTATAAGAAAATGCTTATCATATTATAGATTATATACTATATATATTTTATACTATTAGTTATGTGTGTGTGTGTGTGTGTGTTGTGTGTGTGTGTGCGTCGTGCGCGTGCGTGGTGTGTATGTGTGAGATAAAATTTAGGAAAGTATAAAGTGTTCTGGAATTATAATTTGACAATTTCATAAGGAAAGAGAAATGCTGGTAACAGACAAATTTATGGATTGTAAGAAAGCCGAATAGGCACGAGAATTGCACTACTTTCGCAAGTTTCACTTACAATACCCCTTTATTTTGATCCATATTTAACACTTACATTTCTATAGATCAAGCATTAAAAATAAATGAATATTTTGAAATGCTTTGAACCAAAAATTCAATTATTTAGTTATGATCTAAAAGCCTATATACTATATAATTATATAATTATATATATATATAGATGGATCTTTTTTATTTGGACTCATGGCATAAGGACCCCCCTCCACGTTGATTTAATCAGTAACGAGATTATTCTTCAAAGCAGCATTAATGTGCAACCGGAGAACATTCAGAACGTTCGTTTCCTTGTTTCTGCATAAGATTAAACATCACTACATTTTTATTTCTTCTCACCAATGATGATGTGGCGGTGAGAGAAAAAAGTCCAAGTATGAGGCCTCAAGCAAGGCAATTGAATTCACGATTCAGTAGGTCTCAACTATGTGAGACTAGCTTGCTACTACCACAGCATGAGATATATTCTTACCTAACTCCGTTCGCCACAGATCAAATGTGACACATGGCTGCAAGATTAGTAACATCTAACGAGCGGATCGACTCGTATTTTCAGATAGTAAATGGATTGTGAGGACTAAGCTTACTCATATTCAGATGGGATGCTTTATTAATACTGTGAGCCTTTTTAAGTATTATTTGCTATTTGACCGCTAACATTTAATAGTTTCACCAAATTGATTAACCCAAGCCCCTAAACTCACAGTCAATACTACGCGTTAAACGAATCTTGATCACGATAATACATTATAGGTAGTTCAGATTTGGATGTAAATGCCTCCCTGTGCGAAAGTTGCAATTAGCAAAAAAATTACCGATACCAAAATTTTTTTTCTTCAAACTGCTTTGTTTGATGAAATAGATTTCAATCTTTAAATGTTATCACAGTTAGGCTTTATTAGGTAATAAACAAAGGCAGCATCAGCGGTGTGGTGGTTGCATGGGGCGGATTCTAGTTATATATGTACTTAATCATTTTATTTAGATACCAATCTTTTTCTGTTTATAAATTATGGTTGCTAAATGTTCTACGACAACATTTCTAAGCTAATGTTGCGAAAACGAGAGATTTTTTGAATGCTTTTATGACCAGATTTACTTAGGACCCTTTTGCGATCTCGTTTCGTGGGTACATTTTTCTTCCATTTACACCGTCAAAATCCGGTTATGTTACAGGCGATTTTAGTTAGTTTTTTTTTAAATAATAAACTAACCCTAAACTAGACCCTAACCTAACCCTAACCCCATACCTACCTCCTATAAACCTAAAAACACCGGATTTGACGGGGTAAAGCGAGAAAAGTTCCACAGAATCAGAGATGGCGGGTTCCCATCGCTCGGTCTACTTAACAAACCACCATTGTAACATGATACAATGAGATGAGGAATAGTCCGAATAATGCAAGATAGTACAATCATCAAGCCTATCTCAAAACTTCGAGAATATCACAACGCTGTCTCTTTCTCATAAGATTTCCAAATTTCTTAAACTGACCCCCAAATCAATAATTATTTCAGCGTCGACTGCAAATACATAATTCCGATCATCTTCGCAGATTACAATAACTACTTAGCAATGCAGATGGGTTCGTCGTGAAGGTTTCGTCCGTATAAAAAACGATACGAATCGAGTCAGACTGCGAAGCTGTTGCATTCACATAGCTTGATACCATTAGGGAGGTATGCATCCTAACTATCCCTCCAGCTATTGGTAAATATTAGGGCAGATGAGCCACTTTAAGTTGGTGTGGCCAACCGCGTCTGGGAGAAGGGAAAACTCTGATTTCAAATCTGTTGAACTCAGACAGACATACAAAACTTGACATTGCGTCCCCGTGTTCAGTGCAGAGGATTGGTAAATACATCTCCTTAACAACAGCTTTACAACTAAATTAGGGAAATATATAGTACACTTTTTACAACATTGAATTTAGTTTAATAATTGAATATAGTCACTTTTACAACTAACTTGTGGAAATATATTATACAAAATTTTTCAACTAATTGGGGAAATATATAGTCACTTTTTACAATAAATGTTAGAAATATAATAGTTTTACAACTAAAATTCGGAATATATAGTCTTTTTACAACTAATCTGAAATAATAGTCTCTTTTTACAACTAATTGAATATATAGCCCTTACACTTGATTGGTACTTAGAACTAATTAGAACAGTGCTTATATATATAAGCTGGTCATTAATAAACATAAATTACTTATAATACAAAGCAAAAAGGTATACAAACGTATAAACGATTTCCGCAGAAACAACATAGTATAATCTTTTTTTTTCTCACACACATACGTATTTCACCCAATTGTACGCCAGAGGCATAGATTGGGTTGCCTAGCCAAGGCGAAAAAAAATAACAAAACAAACAACAACAATCTACCTACCATGTTACCATAAGCTGAGGACAACAGATGTTCATGCTTTATTGAAGGTATTAACGTTAAGGTAAAACGCAGCCTGCGCAATGATTTGAACTCGGGTCGCGGTTCCGTTTCAAAGTGATAAGCTACAACGTGGTCAGCCTCGCAGCGTGGTAGGGCCTAGTCGTGATAACGGTTTGTCGGGTGCGGTGGGGGAGCGGTGATGTTGCTTGACGTGTCCGCTGTTCATGAACCGATATATGTCACTGTCTGGAAACGAAGTCTCAGAGATGAAGGTCGAACATGCAATATGAGAATACATAGTTTAAATGTTGGGTGGGGGAATGTGTGAACACAGGGGTTGGCATGGGCGGAGGAGTAGACAACAGACTGTGAGGCAGGAAACATGAAAAACGCGGGTCTCGTTTATTCAACTTACAAACTGTGAGTCAACATCGCTTGGAACTAATCCTCAACACACAACACACACCACACACACACACATCACATACACACACACACTATATAATATTTATATATATATATATATAATAATATATTATATTTATATATGTATATATATATATATATATAGAAAACAAAACAAGCCCTCAGAAAGCAGTCATGCCGTTGTGGTGTCACTTTTACAGGTGTCATATTATTATTATTTCACTCTAGCGGAATTTGTCACCGATGTTAACTGGCGGTCCTTTCACTGGGGGTGGACAGAAGTTCCTCAGGCCTCCAGAATGAGTATTATAGCCGATATTACATGCTATGACCTGTATGGTCTCGATTTATTCCTTTTGATTTCAAAATTCTCAGTTCATGTGTTACATTAATTCTTAACATCTGTTTGGGAATTTTTCTAAATGCAGAGCCCTATTTCTCTACAGGATTTAAAATAAATGGCTGAAAAATGGTCTTTCATTTAAAGTTAGCCTGTATTTCCTTAAATCAAAGACTTCCTAAAGATTTTAATTAATTTAAACAAGGCTACATTTGGGGTGATTAGGAAATACACTCTCACCTTCATGTCTACAGTTATTTTTACTCTTTGAAAAGTTAAATATTTATTGGTTTTTCATACAGCTCTAATTGATCGACAGCAAGTCTTTTTGATCTCCATGACTTTTTTAAGTATCCTGTCATTTTAGCAATCTGTCATTTGGATGTCTGTGGTAATGCTCGAACAGCAATCATCCAGAAAGATATTCTTGTATACTGGATTATTCGGACAATTGTCATCATCTTTATGTCATCTTACACAACGTTTGGGTCGATGTGCTCTCGGCCTTCTTCAAGGTATTTCTGTAGGACTCAGGAACTGTCTGAAAAAGATTAGGGCATATAGTCGATAGCTCTCATATTCTGCTATTGGTCCATCTATATTTATACACAATTTCGCGTGTGGCCGCCGGCCTTCTTCAAGATTTCTTGTAGGACTCAGGAAGCTTGAACAAAGATGAGGACAATTAGTCGAATGCCAAATAATCAAACACAAGACCATAAAAAATTCAGAAAAAGAGATTTTCTATTTGTAATGATTCTATTCTAAGATTCTAGGCTATTTTACGATCTCTCACAGTCGTAAAGTTAATGTATCTTGCCTTGAAAAGGGCTTAAAGAAAGTCCTATGTTATGGATACTGCGTATGAGTCTGTGTTTAATCTATGTCCGTTCGTCCAGGATGTCATATAATTAACGACCGTAGGGTCGGTTAAGTATGTAATCAGCCTCTGAGTCTTGCCTGTGGATGCAAGGAAAGACCACATGATCTGCTTAGTCTAATAGTAGGGCGGGGATCTGGCACACACCTTAATATAAAAAAAAAGAGCGCGTGGCTAATGGTTAGAGTGTAGAAATGGACTCGTCAACCCGTGTTCAATTCTTGACGAAGTGTTGCATTGTCCCTGGGGGCTAATACCCTTGGGAAAGGTATGAATCAATTTCCCTCAGATATGGGTAAAGTACCAGGGCAGACTGGACTCGTACTAGGCAGGTAACAGAGTTCGAGGAAGAAAACTTGAACATTAACCAGTATAAACCCCTGAAGAAATGACGTGTGGTCGCATTCCTGCTCATTCGTGCGGCTTGTGGCAGTTGGTTGGTATATATATTTTATATATATATAATAAAGGAGTCAAACACAGTGGGTCTGGATGGTCTATGATATGGCTGGAACAGGAAAAAATATAGGAACTGACAAGATATTCTTATCGTTAATTAATATTAGGTTTTTCTTTGGTGGAGGGATTTAGTTCTTCGTTAGTATCTCATAGTTACAGCAATTTTATTCATTATATCTTCGAGATAGATACTTGTTATAACCATATTTAGCATTGCTGAATTGTTGGTTTTTGACAATTGCATTGATCTCTTTCCTAACATCATGTTTGGCTCTTGCGTTCCTTTTGTGCCAGTTTGCTGTATAGTTTATACCTGTTGATTCACTGTTACTTAACATGGTCTTCCACAACTAGTAATTGTTCTTTTCACTAAATTCGACTGATGACTTTATCTTCTACGTTCTTTCTCATTACTCTCGTTTTAACTTGCTAAAGGTACAGGAAGTCTGTTATTTATTACGCTTTGCCCGTCTGTTGCACAGCGGGGTTGGCTTACAGTACCGCTGTTAGAAGAGATTCCCCATCCTAAATACTTAGCAGGTATAATTGTTGCTTAACTTTAATGATCTCATGGAAAATAGTGCTTTAACGGACATGTTTTGTACTAACTTTGCTTAGTTTGACACACATGAATAAAAGGGTACTCCGCACTTACGTGTTACTTTTAAGAGCGTTCCTTGCGCCTTATAGCAGACGCACTTACTGTGGAATTTGGATCCTTGATAAAGAATCCGTCGATAATGAGAATTCTTTTGTTATAAAGTGTCTCAGTTTACTGTATGTCTTCGAGAGTTATTATAAGGTTACAGATCTCATCTCTGTGTGCCGTCTCAAAGAGGCAACTTTTAATTATGGCCACTGTGGGGGTTTAAGTATTCTATAGGCACGTAGAATTGTAGTAGTTGGTACAAGAGTAATCACGTGACCTTGGGGTAGTTATAAATCTAGGTGGGTATTTAGTCTTTTGAGAGTATTGGTACAGATCAATGTGTGTGTCCGTCTCAAGAGTGCAGTTTAATATACAATGTGGGGTGGGGGGGGTTTAAGTATTCTTCAGGTCCAGTAGAATTGCTAGTGATGGTTACAAGAGTCAATCAGGTGACTTGGCTAGTCTTTAAATTCTAGGTTGGGATATTAGAGCAGCATCGTTATATCAATAATGCAAAACGTGGCTAGCATCACCAGATGCTATTTAGTACCACCCTTGCTGGGGGGGGGGTCTTACTTCAAGTGTTTTCCCCACAACCGATTTTTTTTTTCGAATTCCCTACACCATATACCGGAATGTTTCAATGCCCCTAAGTTATACTCTGTTTAGAATATTTTTTATATAAGCCGTGTGATCACTGCATGCTTGCTTGCGGTGCTTCTGCTGTATTAATAGAACTGATTCTAAACTATGGTCATCTGACACTGCCATCTTGACGTCTGGAACTTACAAAGGATACTATACACACGGATTCTTATATGGCTTGCTTACGTTACTTACTTACATATCATCTGGACTAAGGATGGGCGACCAGATATTACATACTCTATTGCAGTAAATCCTGTCCACTCCCAAATCTAACAACTGGGTGTAATGCTCATATTTGTGGATGGATTTTCAGTTTGAAAAATCGATGTTGGTTGATGTCTTTCTTAAATAATGGCACCTTAACAGTGTCAGTAGAGCTTATTATGCCTTGGCTGTAGGAAGCGCGTGTTAATGGGTTAAAGTATGAAAAAACAGACTCGTGCCGCGAGTTCAAACTAGGACTGGTAAATGCATTTCTTAAGCGCTAATACCCTTGGAAAGGTATTATCCTACTCTCCTCAGTATGGATAAATAGTAGGGCAGGACTGGGCTCTTTTACCTTGGTTAGGGCAACAGCTAGGAAGGAAAACTCTGAATTCAACATGTTAAAATCCGATTTAGAATTGACCTTGTGTCACATCCTTGCTCATACGATTACAGTAACTGAGAACACTTAGTAACAAAGTTATTATCAGGTTTATGAGAGGCAGATGATTTGCATAGAGTACAATTTAGGGGAAATAAAGCATTTCCGGTATTATTGTGTAGGAAATTGATGATGTATTCCAAATACTGGAAGTGCGGTGTTTGCTTTACTTCCACTATGCCGCTTTGGGAAAGCATGAATCCCATCTTTCTCCTTCAACTATTGGTAAATAGTAGGTACTGGGCTTTTTGCCTTTGGTATGGAACCAGTCTAAGAGAAGGAAAATTTTCGAATTAAAACCAGATTAGGTTCCTCTTAAAATTGACACTAGTCACATTCCTGCTTACGTAAAGGAATAGGTAGGTAGGCTAGGTAGGTAGATATATATTATATATATATAAATATTTATATATATTATTATATATATATATTATAAATGAAGAAAAAAACTCTAAGCTTTGCTTATTACAATAATTTATTTTCAACCGTAATACGGCATTTCAGGTAATCACAAGAACATGATCTCTGGGAGATTTCCAAAGTAACATTCTTTTATATCTATCAATTTAGGGCAGGGAGGGTTGTGGTCTTATTTGTGAATGGGAGGGTTAGTTTTCTTTGGATGGGCGGGGAGGTCTAGATATAAAGAGATGTTACTTGGAATTCTCAGTAAGAGTCAATGTTTTGTGATTACCTGAAGATGCGTATATATAGGTTGAAATAAATATGTAATTGAAGCAAGTTTAGAGTTTTTTATTCATTTCACTAAAATATCTGCTCTGTACCTTTTACTCACTGGTATTGGTATTGGAGTCTCCTATGGTCTACCTGCATCAGCTTGGTTTAACACACATGGAAAGACCTAACTAGAAAATATATATTATATATTATATATACTATATAGTAGTATATATAATATTTATATATATATATATATATTATACATGTTGGGCGGGCATATTTCTAAATTTCGAACACCAAATTAAGATCGCAAAAAGGTATATTTTTTCAATTTTGTCCTACGTAATTCTGATTACTGACAGTAAAAATGTGAAGGGTTCGCTTTAATGTGAGTGCACGTAATATTTTCAGCAATGACACGAAATTATTGTGTGTGAAAATAGGGTATATATAATGTGATAGAATAAAAAAAAAATGTTATTAGTTTTATTAGTAATACATATGATTTTTTTAATTAATTATTAAATTAATAAGCAATGGATAGTATTCCGGATTATGTGTGGAAATTCAAAAAAAAATCGCGTTTGGAAACCACTTGTTTACAGATCGTGTTCAACATGCTCTACTCCCGTCTGGCATTGTTTATTTATTTAAGAATTACTTCAATTGTATTCTAAGATCGTTTAATGAATTCGTGAATGTCTAAAATGAATAGAAATAAATAAAAGGAGGAAAACACAAACAAGGTGAAAACGACAAAAAATGATATCAATCGACACAATACGCTTTGATAATTCCTGAAATTAAACCAATTGATTATTTGTTGCATAGCAATCATTTTTTGGAATTGAAAGAAACAGCAAATAAACACGAGATATCAACAGAAAAGAGAATAAATAAAACGAACACAAATTGAAACGAAATGAGAATAACGGGACAATTATAACCACACCACACGTTACTAATACCACTACTACTACTATACTACTACTCCTACTATTACATTACTGACTTTTACTACTACAACTATTACTTACTACTATTACTATTTATAACTATTATTTTATTACAATTATTATTATTATTTATACTACTACTACTATTACTACTACTCCTACTATACATAATTACTACTACTATTACTACTACTACTATTACTACTACAATTACTATTATACTTATTATTATATTACTATTATTATTATTTATACTACTATTACTATACTACTATTACTACTACTATTACTATTACTTATTATTATTATTTATTACTATTATTACTTATACTACTACTACTACTATTACTACTATTACTACAAATACGAAATGAGAATTAACGCGGACAATTATAATCACACCACACAACTAATACTCTACTCTACTACTACCTACTTGATACTACTACTACATTACTACTATTACATTACTACTAATACTACTATTATTACTAGACTACTATTAATACTACTACTATTACTACTATTACTATTACTACTAATACTACTACTATTACTTTAACTACTGAATACTACTACTATTACTACTTAGAATACATTAATACACTACTATTACTATTTACTAATTACTACTATACTACTACTATTACTACTTAGACTACTATTAATACTACTACTATACTACTACTACTACTATACTACTTAGACTATTACTGGCCGGGTTAGCTCATTCGTAGAGCGTTCGGACCTAGAAACCACAAGGTTCTAGTTCGATACCGGTCTTCGGCGACTCAGCGTATGAGAAAGTAAGGAGTATGGTAGTGTGGCGCTCCCTCCTCAGACGCTAACATAATCTCCTTGGTGTAGCGCAAGTGAAAAGGATAGACTCCCTTCGCTGATTGGCTGATTACCGACTTTAGGGCGCCCCGACGACTTTACTTTACTTTTACTATTACTACTACTACCCATTACTACTATTACTACACTACTATTACTATTAGACTACTACTATTACTTACTAATACTTCTACAACTGGTTACTACTACTACTTCAACAACAATAAAAAGGGGGTTTTAGAGCAATAACCAACATTACTGATAAAAATGATTGTTAGTTTAAAAACCACCGAAAAGAACAGGTGGGAAAATCCTCTTCTATTCAGAAAAGAACTATCGCCTTTTATATCTAATTCATTAAACGCTGGCACATATGCACAAAGCTGGGGTTGTATTGACACAACCCGACACATTCACGAGCTGCGACACAAAAGGTCACATCTTAAAAAACAGCAGTAAAAATGTGTTTGAATTCAGAGCTTTTCATTCTCACCAGTTTTACTTCTCAAACGCGTTCCTTCGGGACGGGGGCCCCGGTTGTGCTTCGCTCTACCGGTGAGTTGGTTGAATTTATTTGTCTCATATCCCACCTGTATGGACTGGGCACAAGGCCTCGTTTAAGTGGGCCCACACACAAGCGAAGGCTAATGGGTGGGAGAGACAAAAAAATTGCGTCGATCCCTTCGGCATTCCCCCTCAAGGGGCGCCTCGGGCGCTGGCAATAAACCCAGCCCTGCCCCTTTAAATCAAGGGGCGGTATGCCTGGGGATAGCCCCCTGGGTCGACGCTTATTAATTAACACAACTCACCGCGTCCAGAGCCGAAGCACACCGGGCCCCCTCCCGAAGGGCACCGTTGAGAAGTAAAAACTGTTGTGAGATGAAAACTCTGAATTCAACACAATTTTTACTCTAGTTTAAAGATTGACCTCTGTGTCGCAGCTTCGTTGATAGTGTCGGTTTGTGTCAATACAACCCAGCTTTGTGCATATGTGCCAGCGTTTATTGAATTTAGATATAAAGCGATAAGTTTTTTTCTGAATTAGAGAGGATTTTTCCCACCTGTTCTTTTCGGTGGCTTTTAAACTAACAATCATTTTATTATCATTAATTTGTTATGCTCTACCCCCTTTTTTATTGTGGTTGAAGTAGTACTAGTAATAGTTGTAGAAGTATAAGTAGTAGTAGTAGTAATGTCTAAATAGTAATAGTAGTAGTAGTATATAGTAGTATGTTAGTAGTAGTAATAAGTAAAAAGTTAAAGTAAAGTCGTCGGGGCGGCCTAAAGTCGGTATCGCCAATCAGCGAGGGAGTCTATCCCTTTTCACTTGCGCTTACACCAAGGAGATTAGCTTAGCGTCTGAGGAGGAGCGCCACACCTACCATCAGCTCCTTACTTTTTCTCATACGCTGAGTCGGCGAAAGACCGGATATCGAACTAGGAACCTTGTTGGTTTCTAGCGAACGCTTCTCTCTACCGACTGAGCTACCCGGCCCTAGTAATAGTCTAAGTAGTAAAATAGTTAGTAGTTAGTAGTAATAAGTATAGTTTTAATAGTAGTCTCAAGTAGTAATAGTAGTAGTATTAGTAGTAATAGTAATAGTAATAGTAGTAGTATTATAGTATTCTAACAGTAGTTAATAGTGTAGTATTTAGTAGTAATAGTCAATAGTAGTAGTATTTAGTAGTAATAGTAATAGTAGTAAATAGTAGTAGTATTTATAGTAGTCTAAGTAATAATAGTAGTATTAGTAGTAATAGTTAAAGTAAGTAATAGTAGTAGTAGTATCAGTTAGAGTAGTAGTAGTATATTAGTTGTGGTGGTGAATTATAATTGTCCCGTTATTCTCATTTCGTATTTGTAGTAATAGTAGTAATATAGTAGTAGTAGTATAAGTAATATTAGCTTAATAATTAATAATAATAAGTAATAGTAATAGTAGTAGTAATAGTAGTAGTAGTAATGAGTAGTATAAATAATAATAATAGTAATAATAATAATAAGTAATTAATAGTAATGTAGTAGTAATAGTAGTAAAGTAGTTAATAGTAGAGATTAGTAATGTAGGAGTAGTAGTTAATAGTAGTTAGTAGTATAAAATAATAATAATAATTGTAATAATAATAATAATTATAATAGTAATAGTTTAGTAGTAAAGTTGTAGTGTAATATAGTAATTGTAATAGTAGGGGTAGCAGTAATAGTAAAGTAGTAGTGGGCTATATAACGGTGGTGTCGTATAATTTGTCCCGTTATTCTCATTTCGTCATTTTTGTTCGTATTTATTCTCTTTTCTGTTGATATCTCGTGTTATTGCTGTTTCTTTCAATTCAAAAAATGATTGCTATCAACAAATATCAATTGCGTAATTTCAGGAATTGTTCAAGCGTATCTGTATGTCGATGATATCATTTTTTGTCGTTCACATTTGTTTGTAGTTTTCCTCCTTTTTTATTTATTTCTTTATCATTTTAGACATTCACGAATTCATAGACGATCTTAGAACAATTTGGAAGTAATTCTTAAATAATGAACAATGCAGACGGGGAAGTAGAGCATGTTGAAAGCACCGATACTGTAAAACCAAGTGTTTCCAAACCGATTTTTTTTTTTCGAATCCTACACATATACCGGAATTACTTTCCATTGCTATTAATTTAATTAATTAATTAAAAAAATGCATTATTATTACTAATAATAACTTAATAACATTTTGTTATTCTTATGTCACTTTAATATATACCCTGATTTTCACAACAATAATTTTCGTGTCACTGCCTGAAATAGTTACTGCACTCAACATTATAAGCTGAAACCCTTTCACATTTACTGTTCAGAATCAGAATTACCGTAGGACAAACTTGAAAAATTACCTTTGTTGCGATCTTAAATTTGGTTGTCTGAATTTAGAAATTGCCCCCCCAACATGTATATATATATATATATTATATATAATTATATATATAATATATATAATAATATATATATATATATATATATATTTTTCGTAGTTAGGGTCTTTCCATGTGTTTGGTTTTAACCAAGCTGATGCAGGTGACATAAGGAGAGCTCAATGTACCTAATACCAGTGAGTAAAAGGACAGAGCAAGATAATTTAGTAATGAAAAAAAAAACTCTAAACTTGCTTCATTACAATAATTTATTTTCACCGTATTAATACGGCATCTTCCAGGTAATCACAAGAACATGACCATACTGAGGAATTTCCCAAAGTAACATCTCTTTTATATCTATTACCTCCCCGCTCATCCAAAGAACTAACCCTACCCATTCCAAAATAAGACACCACCCTCCCTCCCCTAAATTGAGTAGATATAAAAGAGATGTTACTTTGCGAAATTCTCAGTAGAGTCATGTTCTTGCTGATACCTAAGATGCCGTATAATACGGTTGAAATAAAATATTGTAATGAAGCAAGTTAGAGTTTTTCTTATTTACTATTATATATATATATATATATATATTATATATATATATATATATATATATATATATATCACCTAACCCTACCTACCTAACCATCTCCTTTGACGTTGAGCAGGATGTGACTAGGTCAATTTTTACAGAGAATATATTGGTTTTTAATTTCAAAATTTCCTTCTCTAGACTGGTTGCCATACCAAGGCAAAAGAGCCCAGTTTACCTACTATTACCATAGTTGGAAGGAGAAAAGAGGGATTCATGCCTTTACCCAAGCGGCATTTAGTGGGAAGTGAAGGCAAAACAAGCCACTTNGGCCTATTCATATATATTAATACTTATCATCATATATATATATACTCGACGATTCTTTTTATTTGGACTCATTCTGCAAAGAACCCCCCCCCCCCACGTTGATTTTAATCAGTAACCAATTATTTTCAAAGCCAGCATTAAATGCTGCACCGACGCACATTCAGCAACGTTAAAAACGTTTCCTTGTTTCTGCCATAAGATAAACATCATCTCTACATTTTATTTTTCCTTCATCCAACCACATTGCATGCATCGTCGCGGGTGACCGCAGAAACAAAAGTCACAAGTTATGACTCGGCCTCAAGCAAGGACTTGAACTCACCGATTTCAGTTAGTCATCAATCATCGTGAGACTAGCTTTCGCTACACCATTACACCCATCGATGAGTCAGATCACTCTTCTTACTAACCCGCTTACGCCACAGATCAAATGCTGACACCTACTCGGCCTGCAACGTTCCCAGTAACATCTAACGCAGTGGACGAACTCGCTATTCAGTAGTAATGAATCGCTTCATAATTGTGAGATCTAGCTTACCTAAAACCATCCTATATCATGATGGGCATGCTTTCATTGCATATACTCGTGAGCCTTTTTCAAGTTATATTTGCCTACTTTGACGTAAATTTAATAGTTTTCACCTTGCATTAACCCCAATGAACCCCATAAACTCAGTCAATACTTACGCCGGTTAAACTGAATTTGATCATACGCATTATACATAAGGAGCGATCGATTTCTGAACTGGTAAACACTGCCTCCCACTTGTCTTCGCCGCGAAGTTGCAAACCATCTACATAAAAAATTACCATGTACAAATTACTTTTCTTCAAAACTGGCCTTGCTTGTTTGGAGCGACACTACGACTTTCAATCTTTTAAACATCGTTACTCACACGTCTCACAGCTTAATTTATTAGGTAACAAAACAAGCAAAATCAGCCGGTGTTGGTCGGTGATGGGGCGGATTCTTAGTAATAATATGTTCAAATCATTTTCATTTTTCACCGCATACCAATCTTTTCTGTTTTAAATATTGGAATGCCCCTAAATGTTCTAACCAATCTCTAAGCCTTAAATTGTTGCGAAAACGCAGGATTCTTTTTTGACTGCCTTCTTGAACCCAGATGACCCTCTTAGGCCACCCTTTTGCCAGCATCTCGCTTTCCTTGGGAATTCTTTTCCATTTACACCGTCAAATCCGGTTAATTGTTAACAGACACGATTTTTTTAGAAGTTTTTTTTCAAATCATTAAAACTAACCCCATAAACCCCTAACCCTAACCCTAACCCTAACCCCTAACCCCATTAACCTAACCCATAAAAAACACACCGGTATTTGACGCCGGGTAAACGATGAATAGTCCTTCCCCACCGAATCGAAGATGGCGCGGCGTTCCCCATCGCCTCGGCTTACTTACAGCAACCCATGACAGTATAACAATGCATAGATGACGACAATCAGTCCGATACTAATGGCATCGATAAGTACTAATCATTCAAGCCCTAATCTCAATCACATTCAGCAGAAATTCCATCAACAAGCGTTCTCACTTTTCTCATCTACAAAGACGTTTCCCAACTTCTTTCTTAAACCTGACCCCCCAAATTCAATAATTTATTCAGCGCACAAAACATACCGTATACTCCAGTTTAGGCACTATTTAATTTTACTACAGATAAATTGGGCATGTGTCGTCGTAATACTGATTAAAATGTCATAACTGATTTTACTCAACATCAAGTCCTGACGATATCCGTTGCATTTCACCATAGCCTCTGATACCATTAGGAAAGGTACTTGCATCTAACTATTCCCCTCAGCTACTGTGGTAAATATAGGCGGCAGACTGAGCACTTATACAGCTATCTGGTGTGGCAACCGGTCTTGGTGAGAAGACAACTCTGAATTTCACCTTGTTGAACTGCCGCATAAAAACACTTGACATTGGCGCACACTCGTGATCGTTGCAGAGGAGTAAAACACCCATCAAGCACAACAAATAGAAAACTAATTCAGTCACTTTTACCAACTAAATTAGAATCAATATATTAGTACACTTTTTTACAACCTTAAATTGCGCAGGCAAATATATAGTCACTTCTCACCAACCTATACATTTCGGGAAATCTACTATGAGTCACTTTTTCACAACCTAAAATTGCGGAAAATTATAGTCACTTTTTTTACAATACAATTTCGAGAGGAACGAATATATACGTGTCACTCTTCTTAATAAACCTAAGATTGGCGAAACTAGTATAGTGCTCTTCGTTTACACACTACAATCTAGAAAATATTATACGTCACATTCTTACAACTAAATTGGGAAATTATATAGTCACTTTTCTACAAACTACAATATTACAGACACCAAATCTAAATATATAGCACACTGCGTTCCATAAAAACATAAAATTACTCTACTTTAAAAACATACAAAAGGAGCAAGAACAAAGAGATATACAAAACGTCTAATGAATGATTTCTTCCCAGTTTACACCAACACACATTTATGATCATTAATCTTTTTTATCTCACCACATACGTTCTACACCCAACTTGTACGCCCAGCAGGCATTCAGGTTGGTTTGGCCCTTAACCAAGCGACAAAAAAAATCAATAAAAACAACAACAACAATCTCTACCCTACCCGATGCTTACCCATAGACTGCACGAGCGACACACCAGGATAGATTCATGCCTTTATTGATCGCGTCAATTAACGTTAAGTAAAAACGCAAGCCTCGTCCAATGATTTGACTCGGGTCGCCGGTTCCGTTCCCAAAGCTGATAAGCTAACACACGTGTATCAGCCTCGCAGCTGTAGGCCTGGTCGTGATAACGGTTTGTCGGGGGGCTTGGTGGGAGCGGTGTTGTTGCTTACGTGTCCGCTGTTCATTTGACTATTGATCCACTTGTCCTGGACAAAGAAGTTCGAGATGAAGTGTCGAATGCAAATAGAGTAATACATAGTTTAAAGTGTTGGGTGGGGTCGTGAAATGTGTGAACACAGTATGGTGGCATGGGGGGGGCAGTAGACAAACAGACCTGATGACGCCAAGAAACATGACAAACACCCGGTCTCGTTTATTCAACTATTACAAACTGTTGAGTCAACATCGCTGGACTAAATCCTCAACACACACACACACACACACACACACACACACACACACACACACACATATATATATATATATATATATATATATATATATATATATATATATATATATAATATATATATATATATACGAAACAAAACAAAAGCACCTCAGAAAGCAGTCATCGTTGATGGTGTCACTTTTACAGGCTGTCAATATTATTATTATTCACTCCTAGCGAATTTGTCACACCGATGTTTAACTGGCGGTCTTTCACTGGCGGTGACAGCAAGTTTCCTCAGGCCTCCAGGAATGAGTATTATAGCCGATATTAACAATGCTATGACCTGTATGGTCTCGATTATTCCTCGGATTTCAAATTCCTCCAGTCTCCTGTGATTACAATTAATTCTTAACATCCTGTTGGGAATTTTCTAAATGCAGAGCCCTATTTCTCTAAGGATTTATAAATAAATGGCTGAAAAATGGCCTTTTCATTTAAAGTTACCTGTTATTTCCCTTAAATCAAAGACTTCTAAATATGTTTATATTACATTTAAACAAAGGCTAGCATTTGGGGTAGATTAGGAAAATAACGCTCTCACCTTCATTGTCAACAGTTTATTTTTAACTCTTTGAAAAGATCTAAATATTTATTGAGTTTTTCATACCAGCTCTAATTGATCGACAGCAAGTCTCTTTAGCTCTCCATAACTTTTTCTAAGTATCCTAGTTCATTTTAGCAATACTGTCATTTGGATAGTCTGTGGCATGCTCGAACAGCAAAATCCACCAACTGACAAGATCTTTTCTGTATTACTTGGATTATTCGGACTATTGTCCTCATCTTTATTATTATCTACACAACGTTTTGGGCGATGTGCTTTCCGACCTTCAGGAAACTTCTTGAACTAAGGTGAGTACAATAGTCCGAATCGTCCAAATATTCGGACTATTGTCCCATCTATATTGTTATCTACCCAACGTTTCGGTCGATGTGCTCGCCGGCCTTCTTCAAGTATTTCTTGTAGGACTCAGGAACCTTCTTGAACAAAGATGAGGACAATAGTCCGAATAGTCCAAATAATACAAATTCACAAGACCCATAAAAAAAATTCAGAAAAAGAAGATCTTTTCTATTTGTTAATGATTCTTCTAAGTATTCTAGCTCATTTTAACAGTACAGTGCGTAAAGTTTTTAAATGCCTATCCTTGGCCAGTTGAAAAGGGCTTAAAGAAAGTCCTATGTTATGGAATCCTTTGGTGAGCGTATAAGTCCTATGTTTTAATCCTATGTCCGTCGTCCAAGAATGTCAATATAATTACGACCGGTAGGGTCGGTTAAGTATTGTATCAGCCTCTGAGTACTGCCTGTGATTGGCCAAGGAAAAGACCACATGATCTGGCTTAGTCTATAAGTAGGAGCGGGGATCTTGGCACACACCTTATATATAAAAAAAAAGGGAGCGCGTGGACTAATGGTTAGAGTCGTAGGAAATGGACTCGTCAACCCGTGTTCAATTCCTTGACAAAGCTGTTGGCATTTCACATGGCGCTAATACCCTTGGGAAAGGTATGAATCCAATTCCCCCTCCAGATATGGGTAAATAGCAGGGCAGACTGGACTCTTTAACCATGGCTAGGTAACCAGTCTAGGAGAAGGAAAACTCTGAATTCAAACCAGTTAAACTCCGCTTAAGAAATTGACCGTGTGTCGCATCCTGCTTGTGCGGAGTGGTTGGTAAATATATATATATAAAAAAGTCAACACAGTGGTCTATGATATGCTGGAACGGAAAAAATATAGGAACTGACAAGATATTTCTTATTTGTTAATTAATATTAGGTTTATTCTTCTGGTGGAGATTTAGTTCTTCGTTAGTATCTCATAGTTACAGACAATTTTATTCATTATATCTTCGAGGACAGATACTTGTTTATACCATATTTAAGCATTGCCGAATTTTGGTCTTTTGCACAATTGGCAGTGAATCTCTTTCCCAACCACTCATGTTTGCTCTTACGTTCCTTTTGTGCCAGTTTGCTGTATTAGTTTATCATGTGATTCACTGTTACTTACATGGTCTTCCCACCACTAGTAATTGTTCTTATTCACTGAAATTCGACTGATGACTTATCTTCTAAGTTTTTCTCATTACTCTCCGTTTTTAACTTGCTAAAGATTACAGCAAATTCTGTTATTTATTACGCTTTGCTTCGTCTGTTGCACAGGAGGTAGTTGGCTTAGAGTACCTGCTGTTACGAAGAGATTCCCCATCTAAATACTTAGCAGGTATATTGTTGCTTAACTTTAATGATCTCATGGTAAAAAGTGCTTTCTATGCGACATGTTTTGTACTAAACTTTGCTTAGTTTGACACACATGCAATAAAAGGGGTACTCCGCACTTACCGGTGTTACGTTTTTAAGAGCGATTCCTTGGCCTTATAGCAGAAGCGCTTTATCTGGTGGAATTTGATCCTTGATAAAGAATCCGTCGATAATGAGAATTCTTTGATTACTAAAGTGTTCTCAGTTACTGGTATAAGGTCCTTCGAGAGTATATATATGGTACAGATCCGGCAATCCTCTGTGTGCCCGTCCTCAAAGAGTGCAATTTTAATCATGACCAATGTGGGGGGTTTAAGTAATCTATCAGGCCAGTAGAATTGCTAGTGATTGGTTACAAAAGTCAATCACGTGACCTTGGCTAGTCTATAAATCTAGGTGGGTATTTTCCTTTGAGAGTATTGGTACAGATCAGTGTGTGTGTCCGTCAAAGAGTGCAATTTTAATTTATGACCAATGTGGGGGGGGGGTTAAGTATACTATCAGGCCTGCAGTATTGCTAGTGATTGGTTATAAGAGTCAATCACGTGACCTTGGCTAGTCTATAAATCTAGGTGGGTAATTAGAGCACATCTTATATCAAATAATCAAAAACGAGAGACTAATCACCTGATGTAATTTAATACCACCCTTGCGGGGGTCTTACTTCAGGGTGGGTTGGGGTTACAGCCAATGCATTATATATATTTACCAACTCCTCTGCACGAGCAAGTGTTTCCCCAAACCGATTTTTTTTCGAATTCCTACACATAATACCGGAATGCTTTCCAATGCCCCCTAAGTTATACTCTGTTGGAATATTTGATATAAGGCGTGTGACACTGGCACTGCTGCTGCTGCTTCTGCTGTATTAATAGAGACCTGATTCTAAACTTATGTCATTGACACTCGGACCATCTTGGACGTCGGACTTACAAAGAATACTATAACACCGGATTCTTATTGGCTTACTTACTTACTTACTTACTACATCTGGAACTAAGGATGCCGACCAGATACTTAACATACTCTTATGCAAGTAAATCCTGTCCCACCCCAATCTAACACTGGTGTATGCTCATTATTTGTGGATGGATTTTCAGTTTGAAAAATGATTGGTTGATGTTTTTCTTTAAAATAATGCACTTTAACCGTGTCAGTAGAGCTTATAATGCTTGGCTGTAGGAAGCGCGTGGTGTAATGGTTAGTCATAAAAAACAGACTCGTCGCCCCGAGTTCAAATCCTAGACGTTGGTAATTACATTTCACTTAGCGCTAATACCCTTGGAAAGGTATTAATCCTACTCTCCCTCCAGCTATGGATAAATAGTAGGGCAGACTAGGCTCTTTAACCTTGGTTAGGCAACCAGTCTAGGAGAAGGAAATCTCTGAATTCAAACATGTTAAAATCCGCTTAAGAAATTGACCTTGTGTCACATCCTGCTCATACGATTACCAGTAACTGAGAACACTTTAGTAACCAAAGTTATTTATCAGGATTTATGAGAGGCAATGACTTGCATAAGAGTACAATTTAGAGGACAATAGAAGGCATTCCGGTATTATGTGTAGGAAATTGATTTGATAATTCAATACTGGAAGTGGCTGTTTGCCTTTCACTTCCCACTAAATGCCCTTGGGAAAGGCATGAATCCCTCTTTTCTCCTTCCAACTATGGTAAATAGTAGGGTAAACTGGGCTCTTTTGCCTTGGTATGGCAACCAGTCTAAGAGAAGGAAAATTTTGAATTAAAACCAGATATATTCCTCTTAAAAATTGACCTTGTCACATCCTGCTCACATCAGAGGAGATAGGTAGGTAGATAGGTATATATATATATATATATATATATATATATATATATATATATATATATTACATATTTGTGGTCATATCTAAATTCAGAACACCAAATTAAATCGCAAAAAGGTATTTTTTTCAATTTGTCCTACCGGTAATACTAATTCTGACAGTGAATTTGAAGGGTTTCAGCTTATAATGTTGAGTGCAGTGACTATTTCAGCAATGACACGAAATTATTGTTGTGTGAAAATCAGGTATATATAATAGTGACTAAGAATAACAAAAAATGTATTAGTTATTATTAGTAATAATAATGCATTTTTTTAAATTAATTAATTTAATTAATAAGCAATGGAAAGTATTCCGGTATTATGTGTAGGAATTCGAAAAAAAAAATCGGTTTGGGAAACACTTGTTTACAGTATCGTGCTTCAACATGCTCTACTCCCGTCTGCATTGTTTCATTTATTTAAGAATTACTTCCAAATTTGATTCTAAGATCGTCTAATGAATTCGTGAATGTCTAAAAATGAATAAAGAAATAAATAAAAGGAGGAAAACACAAACAAATGAGAAAACGACAAAAAATGATATCAATCGACACAGATACGCTTGATCAATTCCTGAAATTAACCAATTGATATTTGTTGATAGCAATCATTTTTTTGAATTGAAAGAAACAGCAATAAAACACGAGATATCAACAGAAAAGAGAATAAATAAAAACGAACACAAATGAAACGAAATGAGAATAACGGGACAATTATAACCACACCACCGTTACTAATACTAATACACTACTACTACTATTACTATACTCTACTATTACTACTACTACTACTTACTACTATTACTACTACTACTATTACTACTACTATTACTATTATTACTTAACTAATACCACTACTATTATTTACTACTACTATTACTATACTATTACTACTACTATTACTATTCTTACTTATTATTATTATTATTACATTATTATTCTACTACTTCTACTTTACTACTACTACTATTACTACAAATACGAAATGAGAATAACGGGACAATTATAACCACACCACAACTACTACCACTACTACTATTACTACTACTACTATTAATACTGATACTACTACTACTATTACTACTATTACTATTACTACTAATACTACTACTATTAATACTACTACTATTAATTACTACTATTATATATTACTACTACTTACTAACTACTACTTAGACTACTATTATACTACTACTATTACTACTACTACTATTACTACTTAGACTATTACTAGGGCCGGGTTAGCTCAGTCGGTAGAGCGTTCGGCTAGAAACCACAAGGTTCCTAGTTCGATACCGGTCCTCGCCGACTCAGCGTATGAGAAAAGTAAGGAGCTGATGGTAGGTGTGGCGCTCCTCCTCAGACGCTAACATAATCTCCTTGGTGTAGCGCAAGTGAAAAGGGGATAGACTCCCTCGCTGATTGGCTGATACCGACTTTAGGCCGCCCCGACGACTTTACTTTACTTTACTACTACTAGTACTACTATTACTACTACTACAACTACTATTACTACTACTACTACTAATAATAATACTTCTACTAACTATTACTACTACTAC
>CM042172.1:61305976-61310976 GCA_023376005.1 Doryteuthis pealeii | reverse complement strand
TAAAGTAAGGAGCTGGTGGTAGGTGCGGTGCCCCACCTCAGACGCTAAAATAATCTCCTTGGTCTAGCGCAAGGGAAAAGGGGATAGATTCCCTCGCTGCATGGCTGATACCGACATTAGGCCGCCCTGATTACCTTACTTACCCTTATAAATATATATATATATATATATATATATATATATATATATCCAATGAAGTGGAACATATACGACATACGGATCCCAACGAAAAGACTTTGAAAGACACTCATAGATTCTACACTGATCCTAAACCAGGGGTTCCCAAAGTGGTCGATATCGCCCCCTTGGGGTTGATGAGAGCTCTCTTGGGGGGGGGGTCGATTAAATATACGAGGATCAAATTGAGGTCGAAGGTCAAAACAGCAGCTGAGCTTTTCTTACTTGCATTCCAACGTCGTATATGGTTGAAGCTGGTTTTATCCATACTAACACAATTTTGACAAATCAGAGGAATAGATTAAACGTGGAGAACCGTGGTGATTTAAGACTTAAGCTTACCAATTTTCAACCTAATATCAATAGTCTTGCCGCTGCTCATCAAGCACATCCATCTCATTAATGTGGATTATTATTATAAATAAGTATTTTTCATGTCAGCGAACATTTTTTTTAATTATTTAAATAAAAAAGGAGATTAACTTATTTAAAAAGTGATTTAATGTTTTCATTAAACTTAAGTAGGGGTCGATGATAAGGTAAATATGTCATAAAGGGGTCGGCGAATTAAATAGTTTGGGGACCCACGGCCTACTAATATTATACGGCCCCACATGATACATTAAGAGGCAAAAATTAACAGGCCGATTGGCCTGATAGTCAATCTGTAGGTTTAGGCTGGAAAATGTTAAAAGTATACAAAAATACACAAACTGTTTTCTTTTTTTTTTCTTCAGTAATGTAATATGAAAAGATTAACCATTTTTGTAAACAAATTATCGCGAAAAACTTTTAAAAAATCAATATTTAAATGCAAAAAGTTATGTGTTAGTAAATTTACCAAACTAGCGTCTTAGGCAAAACAGACCGTATACGTGATTGAAAAGCATAAAAACAAGGTAAATCACAGCCGTTTATAATTCGTAGATTAGTGAAAGACAAAGTATAAATAACGTATTTTAATTTTGAAAAGAATTAAAATTAAATTAAAATAATGACTAATAAATTCTAGCGGTATTATTTTATTATTTTCTGTTAAATTTTTAAAGTTACTTTCCTTTCTGCGTCAAGTTTATAAGCGACACAGAATGAGTTAAAATATAATCGGCCTGTTAATTTTTGCCTCCTAATGTATCATGTGGGGCCGTATCATATTAGTAGGCCGTGAGGGACCCCTGTCCTAAACAGAAACGCTGATGTTTACCTCAAGTATCATGTATTTCTGGCGGGAAGTATGTTTATAAAATATAAAATAACCTCGTGTAATGCCTACAAATTAAGTCTAGGTTAAGTTGGGCAGGACGGAAGCGAAAGTACTTGTCGCTTATAGACTTCAATCGGACAACAACACTCCAGCTTTTAAGGTCTGTTGATTTGCCGTCTCTCTTCAAAAGTCACAAGAGTTGAAGAGGAGTGCGGTGCCAGGGTCACATGCGGAGCGCGTCAATTATGCTATACTTAAGACAGACTATCATTTAAATGGACTCCAGTGGGTTAAGGATAATGAAGCATTTTGTCTGCTCTAGATCACAAGTCGATTGGTATTGTTACCAGGGCTGCTTTATTCAGACACTGTAGCAGATTGCTTGTCAAAAATAAAAAAAATCCTTCTTTTTTTTTTTTTTTTTTTTTTTTTTTGCTACACGGTGTCTGCTTTTCGAGTCTTGGTTGGGGGATCTGTAATTGCTGTAGATAAATTAACTATTAACGAATTTAATATATAAATGGACATACCACTTACTTCTGCTCTTGTTCAGGTTGAAACTTTCTTCAGCCGCGATCTTAGGGCATTTTTTTTCAAAATGGATCATACTTGCACAAAATGTGGAAACTCAAATAAAAATCAAGCACACACGGACACACACACACTCACACACTCACACACACACTCACTCACTTGGTTAACTCAAGCAAAAAATATTCCTACATCATAGTTATAATTTTTTGAACAGTGACTAAATTGGTAGACCCGGTGTTAATGATAGCCTTAATAATAAACATTAAGTGTTTCTATAGACAACTGTATTCTAGGAAGCAATATCAGATTTCTTTAAAAAAAACGAGGTTTTATATATATATATAATATATATATATATATATATATATAATATATATTGTGTGTGTGTGTGTGTGTGTGTGTGTGTGTGTGTGTTTGTGTGTGTGTGTGTAAAATGTAAATGGAAGTGAATCCGACGGTATGTTGAAAAGAGAAATAAAGGTAAGAAAGTATTGAATGGATAAAATAGGAAATTTTGATTAATTTAACTAATATATATATATATATATATATATATATATATATATATATATATATATATATGAAGATAGGAGGGCTGGAGTAAATCCGACAAAATGTGGTAAGGATAAAGGAAAAATGGACAAAAAGGAATAACTCTGTTTTGAGTTATTCCTTTTCGTCCATTTTTCCTTTATCTTTACCATATATATATATATATATATATATATATATATATATATATATATATATATATATATATATATGCATGTTTGGCTAAAATCTCTATTGATTATTTTAAAAGTTGTTCTTGTATCTCACATGGGAACGTAGGTCTTGTTCGCCTCAATGGTTTTACTATATAAATGAATTGGTTAATGATTCAACTATAAGAATCCCCTGGGAAAGAGTGTACAGTTGAAAAAAATCCCAAAACAATATTCTATATGCATTGATACTAATTTTACTATACTAATGCATTGCAAAATATTTTACAGTAAAAAAGGCATTGGAAATCATTTTACTATAAAAATACATTTGAAATGATTTTACAACAAAAACAAAAACAACATTGGAAATGAGTTTACGATAAAAGATATTAAAATTACAAGTACAAAATAAAAAAAACGTCCTCTGGGTAATGTAAAATTAGGTTTTTGAAACATATTGCCTGAGGGGTGGGAATTAAAAATTCAATGTCAGCGAGTTTGTACCCTAAGTAAGTAAAATCATCAAATTCATTAAAGGATTAAAAAATAAAACAATTTGAAATGTAAACTTTAAATATGTATTAAAATAAAACAAACTATATATAGATATATAATACCAGTCATGTATTTATTAAAACTTGTTTTAAAAAACAATGAGGATTGTTGCATGTTCAATTTTTGAGTGTATCAATTATGTTATGACGATTTTGGATCCCATTGGTCAAAAATGTCATCAAGAGCAGATATGATGCCATCATATGGACTTTTCATCCTACCCCCGTATTGTTACATAATCTATGCGGTTGCATAAGATTATTGTCAATCCCCTGTATTTCTAAAGGGATGGCCCTTTTCATATCACGGGCGGGACTTTCCATGGAATAGTACAGAAAGCCCGCCAAATTACGTTAAATCACGTGGGACCTGGTTTGGTCCTCAGTTTTCAGTTGGACGTCGGGCAGTGAGGATGTCCTGCCTTAACTGTGACTCACTCTGCATACGCGCGCTATGTTAGTCAGATATTTAGTTACATGAAATGTATAGTTAAGGAAATAAAAGCTTAAGAAAAATAACACGGTCTTGTGATTAATGGGTGTCTTGGTAACAGGACTGATTGGAAGTAGAAATTAGCAAAGTGCGACCGATCACCAAGACGCTAGAAGAGATGTTAGAAGAGACCTAGAAGAACTTAAGATATCAAGACCCCAGAAGAAGAATAGAAGAAGTAAGGAAAAGGGTATACAACAGTATTACAGGATAGCAATAGTTTATAGAGGACAGACACACAATATTTTCCCAGCTATTATTATAGATATTTTCTTTCTTTTTTTATATTTTTTAATTATTAAGATTTCCGTTCAAAATCTAAAAATTTCTTTAAATATAAAAGGAATTTGTCCCAAAAGAAAATGATATCTTTGACCAATAACTAAAGATACAAAAACATAGGTGGTTCATTGATATATATGAAGTGATATATATATATATATATATATATATATATATATATATATATATATATATATATATATATATGAGTGTGTGAAGAAAATATTTTCAAAAATATAACAAACAATTTTATGTGTCAATACTTAAGTATTTCGGTTTAATATCGAAATACTTAAGTATTGACACATAAAATTGTTTCCCCTGATCATAACATCCTGCGTTTGTTATATTTTTGAAAATATTTTCTTCACATATTGTCGGATTAATTTCCTCACCGTATTTCCATATATATGTGTGTATGTATATAAATTCATACGCACACATTTTTTAAATATTATTTTTAAAAAAACACATTAAAATGATAGAAGTGCATTAAAATTTACTAACTCTACACCAAATCATTTGGTCGTTTAAAGAGGACTTACACACAATATTTTCCCAGCTATTATTATAGATATTTTCTTTCTTTTATATATTTTTTAATTATTAAGATTTCCGTTCAAAATCTAAAAATTTCTATTGAATATAAAAGGAATTTGTCCCAAAAGAAAACCATTGTTTGGGATGAAGATAGCTTTTATTAACATGAACAAGAAAGATTTCTTCATTTTTTTGTAATTTATGGTTTCTCGTGGCTTATTAAGTGTTATAAGAACTAAATTCTGAGTTCTACCAAAAAAAATTAAAAAAATTAAAAGAAAGGAAAAAGAATATTCTGAATTTAAATGGAACTGAAAAGGATTTTAGCATGATTTTTTTTCTCTCACTTTTGAATCGAAATTTTTTTATTTTATATAAAAGTGATTAACTAACAGCAGAGTGCAAAATCCTTTTCCTCGGAATTTTTTTTATTTTTTATTTTTAAAATTAATCTATTTTATTTCATATCTTTTTTTTTTTTTCCTTTTTTTTTTTCTTTTTTTTTTTTT
>CM042172.1:61268476-61300976 GCA_023376005.1 Doryteuthis pealeii | reverse complement strand
TCCAAACAAGCCCTAACTACTGCGTGGAAAAATCAAATTTGTCCCAGAGAAAAAATAAAAACTGTTTTTTGGTACCAACAAGAATTGGTCTCACTATCACCTTCCATGTTCCGCTGCTATTTTTACCTCTCTGGTAAAAAAAAAGAAGAAATTGGCTGAGGTCAACCCTGAGTAAGTCTGTACTTCATCGCTTTATCTTATCAGAGAGATCAGATTTCCATATGATTGATAATCTGTCTATAGCAGTCCATGCTTTTCCTATGTGTATATTGACATCTCTTTCTGTAGATGAGATATTACTACCTAGGTATGTGAACTAGTAGAGATCAGATTTCCATATGATTGATAATCTGTCTATAGCAGTCCATGCTTTTCCTATGTGTATATTGACATCTCTTTCTGTAGATGAGATCTTACTACCTAGGTATGTGAACTAGTAGAGATCAGATTTCCATATGATTGATAATCTGTCTATAGCAGTCCATGCTTTTCCTATGTGTATATTGACATCTCTTTCTGTAGATGAGATCTTACTACCTAGTTATGTGAACTAGTAGAGATCAGATTTCCATATGATTGATAATCTGTCTATAGCAGTCCATTCTTTTCCTATGTGTATATTGACATCTCTTTCTGTAGATGAGATATTACTACCTAGGTATGTGAACTAGTAGAGATCAGATTTCCATATGATTGATAATCTATCTATAGCAGTCCATGCCCTACCTATGCGTATATTGACATCACCTTTGTAGATGAGATATTTGTAAACTGGTCTACTAAT
Source organism: Doryteuthis pealeii (assembly GCA_023376005.1). Taxonomy (NCBI): domain Eukaryota; kingdom Metazoa; phylum Mollusca; class Cephalopoda; order Myopsida; family Loliginidae; genus Doryteuthis; species Doryteuthis pealeii. Next base: position 61,300,192 of record CM042172.1, on the reverse strand, counting down.
TTTGTTACATAATTGTTAGTATCCTAACACTTATGTACAGTTAATTTAGAAACCAAAATGGCTGTTATAAGTTACGGCTAGCAGCCTTTGAGTACGATGTGATGGCGAATTGAGTGACACGTGTTGAACTCACCTTTAACTCTTTTCCGGTGGATACTGTGAGAATCGATGGAAAATGAGAAAGAATGTTTCTTCCGGTTTAGATTAGAAAGATTTAGTTTAGTTAGTATTGGCCGAACCTCGGAGATAAGCCAGTCGTGCCTAAGCGCGTTGCCGTACTCAATCTGTGCAGTAGTCTGGATGGGGATTTCAAAATAAAATATGATATAAAACAAATTGAAGTCTTGGGTTATTTATCTAAAAACTACTAATGACCCAGGGCTTATGATAGACGAGAAATCCCTAAGGGAAGACAAGACCCAAAATAATGTAAAAAAAAAGATTTACACAAAAAAATGTAAAAAGATTTACACAAAAAATGTAAATATGAACGCGATTCCCAAATTTCTAGGCATAAAATAACTCTAGATGGATTGATATGCCCTTAAAATCAATGTAGATTTATGTGACGCTGTTGAGAAAGACACCAACCGCCGTGCCAGTACTACAAAAGCCCAGTTAATCGACAGAATTAAGGTAGTTTTTGAAACCCTTCCCAGGGAAACAGTAACATCAGCTTGCTCCAGGTTCCGGAGCAGGATTGAAGTTGTGATCGACGCTAATGGCGGTTATTTTAGAGTGACAGTAGTGTAATTTCCGTGTCTGTTAAATTTCTTTGCAATCATTCAAATTTTGTAGTTACCAAGCACTTTTTTTTCTTATGAAACTGTCAAATTTCTGTATATACAGGGTGTTCGGGATAAATTTGACATACTTATATTTGGTTATTTTTCTCTATGGTTGTGAGAGTTTTTATGGATTATATTGTGTATTCTTTTCGAGGCTAGGGTGACAGATTTTAATACCTAGGCTGGTTAGATTTTTATTTATGGTGCTGTGGGTGTTATTGTTAGGCAGAATTGCGTATCTATATGGGGGTTGGAAGTGCGTGGTGTAATGGTTAAAGTCATGGGAAATGGACTCGTCGACCCGAGTTCAAATCCTGGACGTGGCAATTATTTCTCTTAGCGCTAATACCATTGGGAAAGGTATGAATCCTACTCTCCCTCCAGCTATGGGTAAATAGTAGGGCAGACTGGGCTCTTTAACCTTGGTAAGGGAACCTGTCTAGGAGAAGGAAAACTCTGAATTCAAACCTGTTGTACTCCGCTTAAGAAATTCACCTTGTGTCACATCCTGCTGATACGATTACCAGTAACTGAGAATACTTTAACTGCTCGTGCGGAGGGGTTGGTAAATATATATATGGGGGTTGGATTTATGTGGGTTTGTGTGAGTGGTGTTTTGAGATTTAAATTGCATCGATTTTCCTTTAGTAATGAAGACCAAATCCAACAATAACAAAAACCTCAATTGCGGGATATTATCTTAAAAAGGAAACGTCCAGGCATTCTATTAAACTTTTATTCGTCTCATACAATTGAAACTAAGGTGAATATTTCTCAAAACAAGGAACGTTTCTTAAAACTTTTGGAGCTGCACAAGAATGCTATGTGCAGTCTTGAACAAGTCATGGAAACAGCACCCCACAAGGAAACAGCTGTACGGCCACCTGCCCACCATCTCACAAACCATTCGAGTGAGATAGGCGAGGCATGCAGGACACTGCTGGAGAAGCAAAGACGAGCACATAAACGACGTTCTCCTGTGGAAGCCAACACATGGACATGCAAACGTGGGGCGGCCACCAAGGACCTACATTGACCAACTATGCGAGAATGCTGGTTGCTGTGCGGAAGATCTCCCAGGGTCAATGAATGATAGGGAATGTTGGCGAATGTTTGGCATGGATATCCGTGCTACATGTGTGACATGATGTGACATGTGTGACATGATGATGATGATGATGATGATGATGATGATGATGAACTCCATGTGTCGGCTTCCTAAACATGGACATGCTAACGTAGGCCGTTCACTAAGGACCTACATTGACCAACGCTGCGAGAATGCTGGTTGCTGTACAGAAGACTTCCCAGGGTCAATGAATGATAGGGAAGGTTGGCGAGAGATTTTCATGGATATCCGTGCTACATGCGCGACATGATGATGATGATGAATGTCCCTCATCATCTTTTTGTATGCGTGGTAAATATTCATTTTATACAGTCTTTTCACCTACGAATTTCCTTTCATTTTCATCAAGACACCAAACTGTGAGCATCTGAGATGAAGAAGCTAAATTCATACTGAAATTGCCGTCTCCATTTATTTTTAAAAGAGCATAGACATTAATAGTAACAACAAATATTCATTTTATACAGTCGTTTCACCTAGGAGTTTCCTTTCATTTACATCAAGACACCAATCTGCGAGCAAATACCTTATCTGAGATGAAGAAGTTAAATTCATACTGAAATTACCGTCTCCATTTATTTTTAAAGAGCATAGACATTAATAGTAACAACAAATATTCATTTTATATAGTCGTTTCACCTACCAATGTCCTTTCATTTTCATCAAGACACCAAACTTTGAGCAAATACCTTATCTGAGATGAAGACGCTAAATTCATACAGAAATTACCGTCTCCATTTTTTTTTAAAGAGCATAGACATTAATAGTAACAACGACGATCTCAGACGATCAACTTATAATTCATAACTGACTGCGAGTTTAAGGCATGAGACCAGACAAAGTTTAAAACTGTCCATTTAAAACTCCTTAGTTAAAGGGCTTTTGAATCCTAATACCCCGAGGTCAATCAAACTCACCCCAAGAAGATTTTTACTCATACCCCTCAGATTCGCAGATATAACCCGTCCGTTTAGAAATCCCAGTCTAATTAAGTAGATTTTTATAACTCTTGTTAAACGAAGATTTTACAAGCATATCATTGATAAAGATATTCAATCTGTATTTACTGGAAATAGATTCAGTATGGAAAATGATTACATCTCAGGATAAACCAGAAAGATTTGTTTGTTTGGGGTTTTTTTTAACAGTTGAATCACCGATTATTTGTTTGTTGTTTTTATCACTAAATATGGAGTTTCCTTTTTTATGTTTCCGTTTTTCTTTATTTACTTATTGGCTGAACAGATGGACTGTCTGAGTGAGAGACGAGACAATGAGCTAAGCGCGTGGATATTTATCTGGACAGGAGACTTCGACGAAATAGATGTCACGGAAGAAGAAGAAGAAGAAGAAGAAGAAGAAGAAGAAGAAGAAGAAGAAGAAGAAGAAGAAGAAGAAGAAGAAGAAGAAGAAGAAGAAGGGGGTGCAAGAAATATAATAATAATAATAATAATAATAATAATAATAATAATAATAAAAATAATAATAATAATAAGAAGAAGAAGAAGAGACTTCGACGAAATAGATGTCACGGAAGAAGAAGAAGAAGAAGAAGAAGAACAACAACAACAACAACAAAAAACAAACAAAAGGCTGAAAAGAAGAAGAAGAAGAAGAAGAAGAAGAAGAAGAAGAAGAAGGGCGAGAAGAAGAAGAAGAAGGGCGAGAAGAACAAGAAGAAGAAGAAGAAGGCCGAGAAGAAGAAGAGGGGCGAGAAGAAGAAGAAGGGCGAGAAGAACAAGAACAAGAACAAGAAGAAAGTTTTGACACAAATTAAATCGGCAATCAAAGAAAAAGAACAAATATAAAGGCATGCGACTTGTTTAGATTTCAATGAAAAAGACGAAACAAACAAACAAACAAATAAATAAAAAGAAAGAAAGAAAAGTAAAATAAATTTTGTTTGATGGAGGAAAACCGAACAGAAGCCCGGATGAAAGAATGGCGCGTGGATGGCCAGTTAATAAGGATATAAACACAATACAATTCAGTTTAATGATCAATGTTAATGATCTTTTTGAAAATCCTTTGGACAATAACCCTTTACCAATTGAAAAGGTCAGTTGCACTCAGTGACACTACTAAAAACGAAATTTAGATCAGCTTAGCTTAGTGCACTAAATAAATGTTTTAAGTTTTGAGGCATTATTTGAAATCAACCTTTTATCTTACTTTATTCAAGAAATATCACAAATTTTGTAAATACATAAATCCCTTAAATTTGATTCTTTTTTTATCTTTAACTAGCAACAGAAAACACCCACCGGGCGTCGTAAAAATTAATTTTTGAAAGACATTGCCTGAGAGGGTGGGAGTTAAACAGAAGGCTAGGGGGCATGTCAGCCGAAATGTTGTACAGATAACAATGAAGATGGGGACAATAGTCCGAATAACGCAGATAATAGTAATCATCAAGCCTCATCTCAAACATTCAGAGAAATAGAGTATTTTTTAATCGACATCTTCATAATTCCTCCCTGTCGGCTGGGGCATTAGAATGCACCGACTGCACCTCTGCAGAGGGGTAAGACTCCCCCAATGGGGCCACCTGTTGGCCGTGGGTGGCGACCCGTGATGCTTAAGGATAGAGCCCAGGTGGATGAGCAGTTCATGACATGCAATACTCCACTTTGGCCCTATCTTGAGCTAAACGGGCGGTCGGAGAGGCCCCCTACGATCAATCGGCAGGTCACGTGTAAGCCCTAGCATCTATATGATTTTCCCAACCCTATTGCCCTTATGGCAAGCCCCAGTCCCTTTTTATCATATGGGTACTAGAAGGCGGTGGCTACGGGTCTACATGTCCTTGGAATGACGTTAAACTCTATCTGATGGTGAGGTTCCAGTTTTGGAGGTTTGGGGAATGTGGAGCACCCCTTCATCACCATTGTTCCCTGGTCCACTCTGACACGGAGTGGTAGTACCTGTTAGGGTCCCATCTATGGGTTGAATAGAAAAACATGAGTTGATAAACAAAGTTGTATTATCCATTAAGAATTGATTTATTTCAAAACTTTATCGGTATTAAATGACCCACTGAGGTTGATATGCCGAAAAAAAAATTCATAATTCCTACAGCATCCTAACTTAAAACTAATTTAGGATAATAACAATATTAGTATCATTTTTCTTTCTTTAATAATTTTGGACTACTCCATTCTCTAAACTTATTTTTGTGTACCGACCACCCAGTGAGTGAATATTATATCTTAATGATAAGATTGATTGATTTTAAAGGCATGCTAACCTGTCGAGGGTTATTTTATGACAGGTGATCAGCGAATCGCTTTCATTGTACATTTATCTTTACATTCTTATGTAGTTGTATCTTAGGAGATTTTATACACACTTATAAGATATTAAGTATTCCTATCTAATTTAATAATTACTAGCAACAGAAAACACCCTCCGGGCGTCGTAAAAATCAATTTTTGAAAGACATTGCCTGAGAGGGTGGGTGTTAAAAAATTCAATGTCAGAGCGTTTGTATCATAAGTAAGACAAATCCTCATATTTATTAAAGGGGTACAATAAAATAAAAAATAAAACAATTTGAAATGAAAACTGAGCCCCGTCCCTCTCAAACAAAATGTTGCGTGCATGTAATAATCAAACAATTTTTTAAAATATTTTCCACATCAATTTTACACAAAATCGTAGGTATTTATTTATTTGTAAACTTTTTAGTTAACTTCTTGTTACTGTAAAAAAAAAAAAAAGGACGAGAGTAAAAAACAATTTTTAAAATTGCTTACTTAAATTTTGGGTGTATATAGCATAAGAACACTGTGATGTAAGCTGTGACGTAGAGCTGTGACGTAGTTTTTGTTACTGAGATTTGACAATCTAAAATCAGAAGTTCTAAAAATCTAAAGTCAAAAAAGATAAATTAAAAAAGAAAAGAAATTTTAAAAATTAGCATAAATAGTTCAGGTTAAAAGGTCTATAAAGGGAACCCAAAACCAAAAATGTTAGACCTTATTTTTCTGATGCAGGTATCATTGGGGAAAGAGAAAATTGTGTTTTTAACTAGCAGATCGAAATTGGCGCTTTAAAATGTGATATTTCCTGAATATAATGAAAGCACAGTAAGGGTAACGCAGGAGCGAAACTGTTATAAATATATATTAAAATAAAACAAACTATATATAGATATATATTACCAGTCATGTATTTATTCAAACTTGTTTTAAAAAACAATGAGGAACTGTCTAATGTTGCATGTTCAAATTTTGAATGTATTTATTCTATGTTATGACGATTTTGGGTAAAGTGATGTAAGCAACGACGTAGTTTTTGTTACAGACAAAAACCGGAAGCGAATCTCCATTATTAATAGATAAGATAGAAACATTGAAACCCTAAATGTGTGTGCAAATTATTTGTATTCAATATGAATACTTGATACTATGTAATCGTGTGCAAATAAATAATCATTAAAGACAAAAAAATTGATAGAAACATTGAAACCTTAAATCTGTATGCAAATTATTTGTATTGAATATGAATACTTGATACTATGTAATCGTGTGCAAATAAATAATCATTAAAGACAAAAAAATGATAGAAATATTGAAACCCTAAATCTGTGTGCAAATTATTTGTATTGAATATGAATACTTGATACTATGTAATCGTGTGCAAATAAATAATCCTTAAAGACAAAAAATCGATTTAAAAAGAAATGAATTCAATGGAACGTTGAAAATAAAAATTATGATTATAATCAAACATTCACAAATGAATAAGATTTTGGGATTAAAATACTCCTAAAGTATTGATATAAGTAATCAAAACAAAGGAGCTTCTCTTGGTGTGCATTTTCAGTTTAGGAAGTAATAATAAGTTGCTACACTTGCACAATCTTGTGTTTCACAACAAAAATTATATCAAACAATTATCATAATTTTTTCTTATAGGCAGTGACCTGTGTGGACATCATCACTGAATTTGCTCGGATGTGCACACGGCTCCATTTAAATTTTTAATTTTTTTAAATTTAAAAAAATTAAAAGATTCAGTCTCTATACATTTTTTAATTACACCTCGTAAGACTAAATTATTACTAAATTATTATCCCCTCTCTTCAAAATATGATTATAATCAAACATTCACAAATGAATAAGATGAATAAGTATTGATATGTCGTTAAGTAATCAAAATAAATATTGTGGGAGCTTCTCTTGATGTGCATTTTCAGTTTAGGAAGTAATAATAAGTTGCTACACTTGCGCAATCTTGTGTTTCACAAAAAGCATTATATCAAACAATTATCGATATTGGCTTGTAATTTTTTCTTATAGGCAGTGACCTGTGTAGATATCATTATTGAATTTGCTCGGATGTGCACACGGTTCCATTTAAATTTTTAATTTTTTTAAATTAAAAGATTCAGTCTCAGTACATTTTTAATTAACCATGTAAGACTAAATTATGATAGTCATTATTCCTTCTCTTCAATTAGACACCTTCCTATGTAGTAATTTCCTAAGCTTGGTCAAGTTGGGCACAAGGACAGGAATATTAGATACTCAGTGAGAATGGAACTCACTAACATTTTGAATAAGACTTGATATGTATTTGATTTTTCTGACTATGGTCCATTTCAAGCCTCATTTCAAATATTCAGACTAATAATATCAAATTGGTACAGACCAGATGAGTACAAGAGTCTGAAAATGATAGATGTACACTATTTTAAAGTTGATTCTATATTTTACTTAGCTTAGTAAACACCAAATTCAAATAGTGAAAGATTGTATAGAGCCAATCTTCTGCTTAGAAAACCAGTTATTCAAAATTTAGTCTGGTTTGGTACAAGTGGTATTACTATTGCAATAGACCATTACAATCCTTGAGATGGTAATTTTGCTTTGCGGTTTAGAATGAAAACGGACGTTTCTTCTATTTATCAACTACGCATGCGTCAGCAAAATCATTTACAAAGACACGTACGCAAGAGCTGACCGAAAAAAAAACGTGGTCACTTCGACCAAACCGTCAACAAATAACGAATGGGTTATAATCTCAATGGCCTTGGCTATAGTGGCTCACCCACCAGCACCAACGTCTTGGTTCCTCTCTTTAACGTCTGGGTCCCTAACCACACCTTACACCACATACAAACTTTCAAAATAACAACCCTTAAATTTATGACGCAAATAATGAGATTATGACGTAACGTCAGCACCGACGCTGAACGCGTTACAGTTTGAATCGAAACTTTTTCTGAGATCAACCCAAAGTTCATATGGGCGACATTGACAAATGGTACTTGGTAGACCTCGTGTCCGGTTATCTGTTCATCTACTGTCCAGTGCGTGGGACAACTTCTTTCTGTCTACACCTCTCCTGTGGTCAGTCTGTCGGCATCTGCCTATAAATACGTCACATGTCGGGCCTGATAGATGGTAGCCCGCTGTGCCCATGCAACCTCCCTTCGCAAGAGATTTTGTTTTAGCTTGTTTAATCTGGGGTCAGAAGTTGTTTGGGGTGGGTAACCGATTCGCGAACCCAACTGACCGACAGACGCTGTGTTGACTGCTTTTATAAGAAACTAATTGAAGTACTCTACTCCAACGAGAACAAAGTCCGTACTTGCATAATCTAGTCAAGACCCCACCCGAGGATAAAAAAAAGCAACCCATGATTGTACCCCTAGCAACAAAACCTTCACAGACGAAACACTCAAATCTAAAGTGCAAAAAGCTCCCATAAATCATAAATTAAGTAATTGAGCATTATTAAATTTGTCAGTAGGATGAAGGACATTTAAAGAAAATTAAACATTGTTATGTTGTAGGGGTGTCCTGGAGATGAGTGTCCTAAAGATGAGACAAAACAGTTTAGAAGGACTTAGAGTCACCCTTTGTTCTCAAGTTCCACTCTGACCCGGAGTGGCAGTACTTCTTAGGGTCACATCAATTGGACAAATATATATTTACCAACTCCTCCGCATGAGCAGGATGTGACACAAGGTCAATTTCTTCAGCGGAATTTAACAGGTTTGAATTCAGAGTTTTCCTTCTCCTAGACTGGTTATCTAGTCAAGATTAAAGAGTCCAATCTGCCCTGCTATTTGCCCATAGCTGGAGGGAGAATTGGATTCATACCTTTTCCAAGGGTATTAGCCCCATGTGAAATGCAAACGGCTTCGTCCAGGAATTGAACTCGAGTCGACGAGTCTATATTCTAAGACTCTAACCATTAAGACCACGCGCCTTTATTGGACAAATAGATCTGTTTGAAATCAGTTAAATAATTTAAATATTTAGAATGATTACTTCAATCTACAATTGTTTACAGAAGATTATTATTAGTTACTTGAAATCATGTAATTATGGTATCTTGGGTATGGGAGTTAACGGAATCCGGTGGTGAGGCTCAAGTTCTGTTGTTCTGGAGCCGCATTCAGCACATTCGCTGGCAGGACAAAGTACCCAACACAGACGTGCTGGAACGAGCAAACATATACAGCATGCCCGCCATCATCTGCGAGTGACGCCTGCGCTGGCTTGGCCACGTCAGGAGGATGGACAAAGGCTGCATCCCCAAAGACCTACTGTATGGTGAACTAGTAGAGATCACCCGACCGGTAGGAAGAGAATGGTTAGTTTTAAAGTGGGGACTCGTTTTACAATTTAGGCATAAATTGGATCCTACTTTTATGACCGGAATTTTTTTTTTTCGTCGACAATAATTAAAATCAGATGTTTTTATTTTAGAGTACCAAAGACAAAAAAAAAGAAAAGAAATAACAACAACAAAAGGAGTCCCCACTTTAAAACTAACCATTCTCCAAAATAAAAAACTTTAGAATATACACATTGAAGTGAATATTAGAATAAATAAAGAAATATATTTAATATTGTAAAATAACGGGTGCAAGAAAAATAAAACATTTATTGCAAAAACACGGACATAAAATGAGGGTTCAGTTTATTTCATGGTAGGATTATACGAGGAACTTGTTCTTTTTTACCAAAATATCTTGGAACCAAATTTTGAAAATATGACCTTAGGGTTACCTACCAGAGATCGAACCTACTTCACCAATTTCCTGCTCTCGATCGTTACCAGCTGCAATATTTTAAGTACCAAATAGTTATAAGCAACATTAAAAAGGAACGTGTTCTCATGAGTTTGATTCAATGATACACCCATTTTTTTTAAGTAAATCTTATCGAACCGTCAGATTCAAAGCCTGTGGACATCCAGTTATGAAAATCGTTCACATAAAAGTTTGACCGCAGCCACGTTGTGAAGTTGTGGTCAATCCCAAGTCGTCATAAAAAGAAAGAAAGAAAAAATCGAAGGAACAAAGAAAAGAATAAAGGAAGGACAGAAAAAAATTGTTTAAAAAGAAAGATTAAAGCGACAGATGTGAAAATAAATTGGGAAAAGATGAAAAGGAAATGGACATGATTGGGTTTTTTTAAAGGTCACATAAGTACAGTAAATAAAAGAAAAAGGACAGGTGTGGTGTTAGAAATTAGAAAATTAGAAAAGGTCGTTGGTCAGGTCGAACATAAAAGAAAGATTGACATTTATCTAAAGATTTACAATATATATATATATATATATATATATATATATATATATATATATATATATATATATATATATATATAATAAGTTTCTTAGCAGGACAAAATTTTATTAGGACACGTAAAAAGCGAATTAATCTTAAAAACGATGGAGAAAATTTCTAAAAAGAAAGTTAGGGTACCCTTATATTAGATGTATAATCTAAAATAAATATTCTTTTTCGGTCAATTCTCATCAGAGAAATACATTGAAAGCAAGTTATACGATGATTGGAATTGTTGAGGAAAAAAAAAAGAGAATATTTATTTTAGATTATACATCTAATTATAAGGGTACCCTAACTTTCTTTTTATAAATTTTCTCCATCGTTTTTAAGATGAATTCGCTTTTACGTGTCCTGATATATATATATATATATATATATATATATATATATATATATATATAAACTCCTCATTACTTAATTACCATAGTGAATGCCCTCTTAAATATAAATAGCCCTCATTACATTTGTCTCCGCTCTTAACAACACGGAGTATAAACAAGCTCTGATGATGATTTTCATAAAATCGAAATATTGTTCAATATGTTATAAATGTTTTCATTTTAACAGCATTTTGTGGTGTTTCATATCTTTTTATATATACTCACACACACACACACACCACACACATACACACACACACACATATATATATATATATATATATATATATATATATATATATATAATATATATATATGAGGGTTGGAGTAAATCCGACAGAATGTGGTAAAGAATAAAGAAAAAAGCTGTCAAGAAGACCAAAACTCAAACAAGTAGATGTAGGAGATATTTTCGTTCACCATTGAGTAGGACTTCCTCTGTCATTTATTAAAGCTTTATCAAAAGCCTAATAAGGATTGCTGTATATTCATATTTTTAGTTGAACGATTAAAAGGAAATTATCTCCTTATTCAAATATTTATAAGCTATACTATAAGGGCCGGGTTAGCTCAGTCGGTAGAGTGTTAGGCTAGAAACCACAAGGTTCCTAGTTCGATACCCGCCCTCGCCAACTCAGCGTGTGAGTAGCACAGGGATCCGTGCGGTAAAGTAATGAGCTGATGGTAGGTGTGGCGCTCCACCTCAGTCGCTAAAACAATCTCCTAGGTCTAGCGCTAGTGAAAAGGGGATAGACTCCCTCGCTGCATGGCCGATACCGACATTACGCCGTCCCGACTATATATATATATATATATATATATATATATATATATATATATATGCGTCAGTGTATGCTCTTTCAAAATACTGTTCAGAATTGATCAAGGAGATTGAAAAGGCGGGCTTACGTTGCTATTTGAAAGCGTTGCTAAACTAGTAAGTTAATTCGGATTCACTTGCTTTAAATATGGTATGCGTCCTGCAATTTTTGACAAGGTAAACATATATTCTGCTCGTTCAAATAGTTATGACTAGCACTCTCTCTCTCTCTCTAAGGTAACTTTTTAAAAAATTCATTATTTCAATTTAAATAATAATTCTATTGCAGTCATTAAAAAAATGTGTTTTAATATACATATAGAAAACAAATTGATAGAAAAAAATTCAATTTTTAAAAAAATTGATATATAAAAAGAAATTCAATTAAAAGAAAAATTCTCGTAAATAAAAAGAAATTCAATTTTTTAAAAATAGTATAAAAAAGAAGCAAAACTGTTAATAACATGATAAGGTAATGACCAAGTGAGTACATATGACTGGGTGGGAAAGGTGATCCAGTGGTATTTGTACAAGATATTACATCATAAATGCAATCAGAATTGCATATATATATATATATATATATATATATATATATATATATATATATATATATATATATATATATTGGTACATGAGAACGAGCAGAATAAATTGTCGGGTTTTGCTAGTATTTATAAGTAATATGTTTGTGCACGCTGGTGTGTATGTAAGAGAGAGAAGGGATTAGAGAGGATGACAAAGAGAGAGAGAGTGAGATATTAGTTATTTACTAAGTTTAGCTTAGCTGTGGCACAAGGCCAGATTATGGAGCGCCCAGTGAGAATCGAACTCACTACCAATGGTCTGCGAAGCCAACTTGCTAACCATTAAACCACGTGAGGTGCCCATTAATTTTTCTAAGCTTCGCCGAATGTAAGGGGCACCCAGTGAGGATCGAACTCACTAGTCATGGTTTGCCAGTCTTCCTTGCTAACCATTACACAACCTGGGGAGATAGAGTGTGTGAGGAGGAGAGATGATCAAGCAGGACATTAAAAAAAAAAGATTGGGTATCTGCGTGTGCCTCACGTGCCGGCTTCTCCATTCATGCTCACCAATGAAACAAATCGCATCTTTTTTTTTCTTCTTTTCCTTTTAAAAACCAAAACCCGCCCTGTCGGCTGGGGCGTTAGAATGCACCGACTGCACTTCTGCAATGGGGTAAGACTCCCCCAATGGTGCCACCTGTTGGCCGTGGGTGGCGACCCGTGATGCTTAAGGATAGAACCCAGGTGGATGAGCAGTTCATGACTTGCAATACACCACTTTGGCCCTATCTTGGGCTAGACGGGCGGTCGGAGAGGCCCCCTCCGATCAATCGGCTGGTCATGTTAAGCCCTAGCACCTATATGATTGCCCCAACCCTATTGCCCTTATGGCAAGCCCCAATCCCTTTTTATCATATGGGTGCTAGAAGGCGGTGGCTACGGGTCTACATGTCCTGGGAATGACGTTAAACTCTATCTGATGGTGAGGTTCCAGGTTTGGGGAATGTGGAGCACCCCTTCATCACTATTGCTCCCTGGTCCACTCTGACCCGGAGTGGTAGTACCTGTTAGGTCCCATCTATGGGTTAAATAGAAAAATGTATTTATAAAAAATGTATTATCCATTAAGAATTGATTTATTTCAAAACTTTATCGGCATTAAATAACCCACTGAGGTTGATATGCCGTAAAACAAAACAAAACAAACAAAAACCCAAAACGGCTACAAGACCCATTTGATGCTGATGACACGCTTCAGTGATCACAAGCACTCCACCTGTCGCATTTCTTTCGCACTAAAACTGCCCCCACCCACCCTCTATCTGGACTATTAATGAAAATAATAAATAAATAAACAAACAAACAAACGCCTATAATGAGACAGCATGTTACCTTCACTTATTTGTAAATAAAAAGACATTGTACAATTTGAACAAATCAGCTCCTTTTTATTCATAGGTCTTTTTTTTATCGTTTAGCTTTGTGGTAGGTCACTTTTATTTTCAAATAGGTAAATTCCTCAATATATATCTATTAATACTGGACATTGTCTGTATTTCTGTCTGTAACAAAGGCTACGTCAGCTCCACGTCACAGCTTACGTCACAATATTGAATTTGAGTAAGCAATTTTTAAAATTGTTTTTTACGCTCGTCCTTTTTTTTTTTTTTTTTTTTGGTAATTTATGAGGAAGTGCGTCCCGGTCTCCTGCCTCAGAAATTGCTACCCGGTGACTATTAAAATAACGTCCCCAGCTATGTCGTCTCAGATTTTCTTTTATTCATGTTTGTTCAATGTGTTGTTTTTAGTTTAAATAAACAAGAATTACGACAGAAATCTATCTATATTATTTTGTTTATCTATCTATCTCAGTCTATTCCAAACTATATATCCATCTTCATATATAAACAAGAATTACGACAAATTACGATAAATAAACAAGAATTACGACAAATTTCTATAAATGAACAAGAATTACGACAAATTACATTAATAAATAAGAATTACGCCAAAAAAGAGAACCCCACCCCCCTCTAAAATACATTTAACACCCTAAGTTGGCTGTTTTCTTTCAAGTAACACCGACATAGCTGGGGACGTTATTTTAATAGTCACCGGGTAGCAATTTCTGAGGCAGGAGACCGGGACGCACTTCCTCATAAATTACCTTTTTTTACAGTAACAAGAAGTTAACTAAAAAGTTTACAAATAAATAAATACCTACGATTTTGTGTAAAATTGATGTGGAAAATATTCAAAATAATTGTTTGATTATTACATGCACGCAACATTTTATTTGAGAGGGACGGGGCTCAGTTTTCATTTCAATTTTTTTTTTTTTTTACTCCTTTAATGAATATATGAGGATTTGCTTTACTTATGATACAAACCCGCTGACATTGAATTTTTAACTCCCACCCTCTCAGGCAATGTCTTTCAAAAATTAATTTTTACGTCGCCCGGAGGGATGCAATTTAGTATCATACCCACGACAATCCTTTGGGGGAGAGTATCTTTACTTTATTTCTTTCAAATATGAATTATACAATTCTATACGCTTTCATTGCCGTACTAAAAACAATATCACGTATCACACAGTGAATTTAATATTATGAAAATAGAATCACCGAGAAGCAAACAGCGGGAAATGAAGTGACACAATAAATGTAGACACATTTAGAATTTTGGGACTTTTCATTTGGGGACAAACGCAAGGAGGCCAATGTCATCGGACATGCCACACACAAAAAATAACAACAAAACAAAACAAAAGACGGTATCATTTTGATCCAAGACACCGTTAAGCAGTCCATCTTGTCTTTGTCGCTGAATGAAAAGTCCATTTTGTTTCCATTCTCTGTCATGACCCGACGAGACACATTTATAATCTCACTGTTGTTATTGTCTGGAATATAAAATCTGTGTTTAGCGAAAATGGTGTGGGGCCAGTATTATACATTATGGTAACATATTTTGCTTGCATTTAATTCATAATTAATTCTTATTTGTCTCTGTACATGTCTATACACACACATACACACAACACACACACACACAAAGAAACACACACACACACATACACACACACACACATATATATATATATATATATATATATATATATATATGAAAAATAGATGGAAATTAATCGAAACAGATCTGTCAGCAATCACATAACAAACATCATATGTTTTTTCAAAATGTTAAATTTCATACTGTCGGATTAATTTCCATCTATTTTTCATATTTGTCAAATAAAAAAACAATATATCTGGAATTTTACACCTTGAAGACTTTCATCTATAACTACGGACTTATCAACGCCACAAGTAAATTTTGAAACTCTAACATCTTTCTTCAAATTACACTGTGGACTTGTATATTTTTAACAGCTGAAATATATACTATACTATTTTGATACCCACTTTACATTTTTATATAATTTTTACAACAAACTCTTTTGAGTTTTACTATAAACTATAATGCTTCTGATTTTTAAAAAAAAAATAAAATTTATTTTATTTTTAAAACAGAACATGCATTTTTCAAAATTTCAGCGGTTGAATTCAGCGTTCGTTTTTTGTAAACAGTCTTTTTAACGGATATCTTTCTTCCCGTCTATGTCGCTCTTTGATGAAGACCAACTTATCGATTTGGTCGAAACAGATCTGTCAGCAATCACATAACAAACATCATATGTTTTTTTCAAAATGTTAAATTTCATATATATATATATATATATATATATATATATATATATATATATATATATGAGTATAGATAAAAGGTTATGAAAACAACACAATATGCTGTTAAAGTGAAAATATTTTATATCATATTCAAAGCTAATATTGAACAATATTTCGATTTATAAAAATCATCTTCAGAGCGTGTCTGGTACCGCATAACTTTTTTGCAACATCAATGTTTTCGTTTTGAATTCATATTATTTTCGTCTCCGCTCTTGTCAAGTCTGGAGAAAGACAAGCTCTGAACATGATTTTTATAAATCGAAATATTGTTCAATATTAGGTATGAATATGATATAAAATATTTTCACTTTAATAGCATATTGTGTTGTTTTCATATCTTTTATCTATACTCATACCGTCGCATTCATTTCCTTTCTATTAACTCATATTATATATATATATATATATATATATATATATATATATATATATAGAGAGAGAGAGAGAGAGAGAGAGAGAGAGAGAGAGAGATAGAGGGAGAGGGAGAGAACAAGAGAGAGGGAGGGAGAAGCACAGACTGAGATAGGTGAAAAATTTATTTTTCCTCAAACTAACGAAAGCCCTAATGAAGATCTATTGAAATAGATCGAAACACTGCAGCGTAGGCGAAATAAACATTACTCATTTATGAACTTGTGTTTTTTTTCTTCAATTTTTCATAATATTACATTCTGTCGGATTCACTTCCACTTTTTCTTCACATAGATAGATAAATAGATAGATAGGCAATTTGTGCCCGAGTTCGATCTTAGCAAGACGAATCTGTCAATAGAATATTATGTAATGATGTCAAGATTAATATTGGATAGATAGATAGATAGATAGATAGGCAATTTGTACACGAGTTCGATCTTAGCAAGACGAATCTGTCAATAGAATATTATGTAATGATGTCAAGATTAATATTGGATAGATAGATAGATAGATAGATAGGCAATTTGTACACGAGTTCGATCTTAGCAAGACGAATCTGTCAATAGAATATTATGTAATGATGTCAAGATTAATATTGGATAGATAGATAGATAGATAGATAGATAGATAGATAGATAGGCAATTTGTGTCCGAGTTCGATCTTAGCAAGACGAATCTGTCAATAGAATATTATGTAATGATGTCAAACCAAAAAATGGATAGATAGATAGATAGATAGATAGATAGGCAATTTGTGCCTGAGTTCGATCTTAGCAAGACGAATCTGTCAGTAGAATATTATGTAATGATGTCAAGCCAAAAATTGGATAGATAGATAGATAGATAGATAGATAGATATGAATTGAATAGTTTAGACTAATTGAGGAAGGAAACTATCGGAGATTTTATTGGATATTCAGTCACCGTTTTTGTTTTTTTTTAGTTTAGTTGGGTGTCCTCTTTAACTCGCTTGTTGGCTCCCTGGGGCAGTTTTGCCCTCGAGCAGAAGGGTTACTGCTAACTTTGTGTTCGCGAATTCAATAGAAGAACCACAAAAGATGTTCGAGTAGGCCAAAGAGGCATTTAGTTTCGCCCGGTAAAATCAACTACAAAACCACAAGAAACCACATCGAAAAAAAAAAAAAATGATAAATAAATAAATAAATAAATAAATAAACCAGAACCGGCAACAGTAACAATAACAACTGTAATAATTACCCGCTCTACCAACACAGACTGTCAACATCATCAATAAATATAACACTAGCATAGCACGTGCACTGGAGGTCCTAAGCGTTCATTCGGCTGACCGGCCGCCACTTGCGGCTGACACAATGAGAAAACGCTGGTGTTGAACTGAGTCGGATCGTTTGTTCTGGCTGTGTTTTTTTTTTTTTTTTTTGTTTTTTGCTTTTTGTTTTACTTTTTATTTTTCTTGCTTTTATTTATTTATTTATTTATTTATTTGTTTGCTTTTTTGCTTTGTTTGTTTTCCTATTCTTGAGTCATGGAGGGACATGACGTAACAATGGCCGGTGACAATATTTCATGGAAGGGAGAAAATGGCGGACGAGTTAATTTGATAAAAGTAGGCTTTGTCGCCTTCTGGTACGGCTTCGAATTGGGAAGCTGTGATGGGGCTTCTGCGAGTTCAGGCTTATCCCGTGTTTATATCAGAAAAGGGGAATGGCTATAGCGGTAATACTGTCGGCTACTTCCACTGCACTCTTACATCAACGTATGTGAGTACAAATGGAACACAAAAACAGACTATGCACATCTATTAATACTGGAGATTGTCTGTATTTCTATGTGTAACAAAAACTACGTCAAAGCTCTTCGTCACATCTTACGTCACAATATTCTTACGCTATATACACCCTAAATTCGAGTAAGCAATTTTAAAATTGTTTTTTACTCTCGTCCTTTCTTTTTTTACAGAAAGAAGAAGTTAACTAAAAAGTTTACAGATAAATAAATATCTATTAATAATGGAGATTGTCTGTATTTCTGTCAGTAACAAAAACTACGTCATAGCTCCACGTCACAGCTTACGTCACAATATTCTTACGCTATATACACCCAAAATTTGAGTAAGCAATTTTAAAAATTGTTTTTTACTTTCGTCCTTTTTTTTTTTACAGTAACAAGAAGTTAACTAAAAAGTTTACAAATAAATACCTACGATTTTGTAGAAAATTGATGTGGAAAATATTCAAAATAATTGTTTGATTATTACATGCACGCAACATTTTATTTGAGAGGGACGAGGCTCAGTTTTCATTTCAAATTGTTTTTTTTTTTTTTGTTTTTTACTCCTTTAATAAATATGAGGATTGTCTTACTTATGATACAAACCCTCTGACATTGAATTTTTAACTCCCTCCAGCTATGGGTTAAATAGTAGGACAGACTGGGCCAATTTGAGTTTTTAATTTATTTTTTTTAAATAATTTTTTTTTTCAATTCACAAAATCTCTAAAATTCATATGTTCGGGAATTATGGTATTATTATTATTTTTTATTTTTTAATAATTTTTTTTTTTAATTTTAAAAGTTCATTGAGAATGGTTACAAGTGTAACTCTCCTTTTTTTAAATTAAAAATTTATTTTCTTTTTTTGTGTGAGTGTGTGTGTGTTTAGGTTGACTTCTGGAAGCGTTTGTGTTAGAAAGTTTGTTACGCTGACAAACCAAAAATGGGTGTGATCCAAATTAGGCACCCATTCTCGCAGCAATGTGTCAAACCTAAGCTCAGAATTTTTATTTTCTATATATTTGAAAAAAATATCTTTTGCGGGGCGCCTCGTGCGCTAGACTAGCAGTTCGATTCTAATTGCGTTCCTCATAATTCTAGTTTTATACCAAAATAATCCAATCTAAGCTTAATCTGTGAGTGATGTTGACCCTCACTGAGTGCTCCATTACATCAGGCTTTGCAACTAAGTCCAACTTAGTAAATAAGCTCGATCCTTATTGTTCTTGTGCCAAACTAATTTTAACTAGATTCTCCATACTTCTGACCTTATTTCAAACTCATAAAGTAAATGAATTGAGTTTGATTCTCACTGGGTGCCAACTCAAGCCAGATTGAATCAATTACTTATTTTAGATGCAGAATGGTGTGACAAACCTGCGCACTGTTTCAGTTACGTCTCTGCCTCCCCCCCCCACACACACACCACCCTTCGATCAATAGAAATGAATCACATGACCCTTGACCTTTTACTTTTATTGCCCTACAAGATCAACCCTTCCTGTAGAACATACAAATATTCACCTGAGGTCATTGTAAAGACCGTTGCTTTTATATACTTATTTAACTACTAAAGTTTTGTTTTTATTTAGTTTGGATTATATTATTGCATATATATATATATGTATATATATATATATATATATATATATATATATATATATATATATATATATACACACACATATATATATACACATATATATATACACACACGCACACATATATATATACACACAGACATATATATATACACACATATATATACACACGCACTCATATATATATACACACACACACATATATATATATATATATATATACACACACATATATATACACACACATATATATATATACACACACATATATATATATACACACATATATATACACACACACACTCATATATTCACACACGCACATATATACACACACACACACATATATATATGTATACACACACACATATATATATATATATATTTTTTTCTTTTGGCCATGTATTATAGTATCAACCAATTATTTTCGGTTGGTACGACTATCTTGGTCTTTTCTTTTTTCCAATTTTTTTCTCCCCAGGTTATGTCTGGTAGTATATTTTTGCAATCAAACTATTTGCCGGTTTTTTTTTTTACCGCAAGGGTTTACCAACAAGTCTGGTATATATATATATATATATATATATATATATATATATATATATATATATATATATGAGTATGAAAAGGTTAAATGAAAACATCAACAATTTGCATACTCATACTGTCGGAATCATTTCCTTTCTTTTAACTTATATATATATATATTATATATATATATATATATATATATATATATATATATAATATATATATGTATATATATATATATTAGAATAAATAAGTGCCTCATTTCTAGGCTATAGATTTAAGAAAGTTGAGATAATTCTTGGAAAAATTTAAATTGTTTTGCATATGTGAACGAAATTCTCATCTCTGGTATTCCATTGTGGTTAAAGAATGATTTGTGGGAGAACCTTGTCAAGACAATATCAAACATGCTATTATATAACTGACTTGAAAAAAAAATAATAAAGAGTATGAAAATAAGGTTTTCAAATTGATGCAAATTTTCTCAGGGTCATAATTAACCCGATTGTAGAGAAAAACTTATTGAAAAAAGGGTAATGAGTCGACCTGGAAGTAATGGCAATGAAGAGATACTCTACTCATCATATAGCACCAGGACTGTAGTCTTATATTTCATATGTAGTTTAGTGTCATACACAAGGAATCCCTTTTTATGAGGCCTCAATCATCTTCGGGGATGCAGTCTGCGTATTCGAAGCTCCGTCGACAGGGCACAAGAAGGATAGTAAGAAATAGCTTGAGAGAGAGAAAGAGGGTGTGAGAGAGCGTGTGTGTGAGAGAGAGAGAGAGTGAGAGGTCGTGAAAGAAAGAGAGAGGGGAAGGAGAGATGAAGAGAGAGAGAGAGAGAGAGAGAGAGTTTTAAGTGCGATAAAAGGGCTGACTTCTGATTTAGGTCGGAAAATTAAAACGGAAAGTTTTTTGGTGGTACCCAATGACAGTTTAACTACAGTCTATGCATTAACATTTTGCGAATTGGGTTACGGTTTTAGGGATTAAGGTTGTTTTTAATTACGTATTGCTTAAAAAATAAACAACAAAAACCCAAATTACTATACATTTAATGTTGAAAAATATTTTTTAAACTAAGTTTAATTGAAATTATACATTGCAATACTAACACAAACAACTGTCTCAATAATAGATTCAATAATTAATTTCAATGGTTAATTAAATGAATAGTAATTTGGTTTTTTGTTGTTTATTTTTTTTAAGCAATACGTAATTAAAAACAACAATAATCCCCTAAAACCGTAACCCAATTCGCAAAATGTTAATTCATAGACTGTAGTTAAACTGTCATTGGGTACCACCAAAAAAAACTTTTCGTTTTAATTTTCTGACCTAAATCAGAAGTCAGCCAGAAAAACTTAATCTGAATCCCACTAGCTGACTATAAAAATAAAGCCTTGTGCCAGACTAGGTAAGGTTGGTAAATAACAAGATTGGGGGTGGGCAGCCGTTGACCGGCACATTGGCTTTTAGACGGTGAAGAAGGCCAAAGAAGAACGTACGGCACTTGCCCAGTGCTTTGTCCGTTCTTCTTGGAAAAGTTCCAAAAATGATTGGGCTTATTGAGTATTCAACATGATGCCTTCAGGAATTACCAAAACACATTCATTTCTAAGCCTTCCTGCTTTGGTCAAACAACGATTTGTGTTTCATGTGTACACACACACACATTACACACACACACACACACATATATATATATAATTACTTCTATCGATCTGACCATTTCTGGCAACCCCTTCTCTTTCTCTCTCTCTCTCTACACAACACACACACACACACACACACACACACAACATATATATATATATATATATATATATATATATATATATATATATATATATAGTATAGAGATTGTTTTTTTTACGTGAAGAATTTCTGAAGGTCAGTGCTTGCAGCGATTTGCCGGTACACAGTCGGACATTATGACGCTTTAGCGGCATCGAAAAAGAAAAAGAAATAAAGAAAAAAACAGAAAAGAAAAAAAAAACTTTAAAAAAATACTAAAAAAAACAAAAAAAAAACCCCACAGAACAACGTGAAGATCCGGACACTGAGACCTCTTGAAAGTTGTTTGAGGCAGCAGCAAAAAAAAAATTCATTATTTCTTTTCTTTTTTTTTTTTCGTTTGTGTTTATATTAGAATTGCTTTTTCCCTTTTATTTTTATTTTTTATTTTTTATTTTTTTTTTTTGTTCCTTTATTTATTTATTGCGGAGGGGTCATTCGTTGGGCGAGAGATAGAAGCCACGGACGAATGTAGAACAGAATGGAAGGTCGTGAAACGCAAAAACAGGTAGAGTTAGCGGACAATGGCTGAAGAGGCCGTAGGCAGGGGGGCTTTCATCTGAAAATCGACTACATTAACAGTGGACATACCGAAAGAAAAACTTGTATCGAACTAGTTAGCAAGTTGTATTTAACTTTAAAAAAAAAAAACCCACACACAACAGTAATTCCGGACAATTCCTCCTATCATCCATTATATTATAATGATCCGATTTTTTGTATCCCCCCCCCTTTTTTTTTGCCCCAGGGGAGAATCTTTAAACGCACTTGCTAATCTTAACCGTCTGAGCTACGAGAACCATCTTCATTGGCAAAAGTCCAACTCCAACTTTTTAAAAGTCATTTTTGCCGGTATTCTTTCCCCCTCTCTATATCTATATCTCTCTCTATATATATATATCTACATATATATCTATCTATCTCTCTCTCTCTCTATCTCTCTCTATCTATCTCTCTCTCTCTCTCTCTCTCTCTATATATATATATATATATATATATATATATATCGCTAAGTTCGTGCGGAGTCTCTTAAGAGGAATATGAGTACTACTACTACTTAAACAAAGCGATGAAAAACTGCGAGGTCCGTTTGGTGTAGGGGTAAGAGGCTTGCTTGTCGATCCGACAGACAGGTTTCAAATCACACACGAGGCGATCTTCGTATCTATAGCTCTGCTGATGAGGCCTAATAGGCTGAAATGTACATACAGAGATTGATTTTTCTCGATTTGTTTAGCCTTACAATCAAGTAGTTAAATCCCGCCTAATTAATTATTAATGAATTAACTTTCAAAAAAATTAGGTTTGACTTCAAATTAAGCACATATTCTCCCAATATATATATATATATATATATATATATATATAGAGAGAGAGAGAGAGAGAGAGAGAGAGAGAGAGAGAGAGAGAGGGATATTATATTTATATATATATATATATATATATATTATCTATATATCTATATCTCTCTATATATCTCTCTATATCTCTATATATATCTCTCTTCTCTCTCTTCTCTCTCTCTCTCTCTTCTCCTTCTCCTGTTCGTATTCATTCTTATTTTTTTTCTATTCATTTTTCCTCTTGTAGTATTAATAGTTCTGTAATGTTGGCTGTGTAGTGTGGCTATTGTCGAAATATTAAGAGGGTCAGTTTGTCGCCAGTGTTGAGATTTTCTTTGCGTGCCCCCCAGTGAATGTGAGACGATAAAGAAAGTTACGAAAATACGGCCACTTGGAACCAAATGGCAGTTGGCGATAACAGCACCGGGAGTCCATTATATTTGGAGATCAGATGAAGAATTGAGAGCATCCAGACCAAAGCACAGATAAAATCAGCTGGGATTCTTAGTAGAGTCCTGGAGACCCGCAGAGACACAAATCCTAAATACAACAGTTGAGATCTTTCATAAATAAATGAACTCTACTACTACTACTACTACTACTACTACTACTTCTAAGAAGAAGAAGAAGGGCGAAAGAAGAAGAAGAAGAAGAAGAAGAAGAAGAAGAAGAAGAAGAAGAAGAAGAAGAAGAAGAAGAAGAAGAAGAAGAAGAAAAGAAGAAGAAGAAGAAGAAGAAGAAGAAGAAGAAGAAGAAGAAGAAGAAGAAGAAGAAGAGAAAAGAAGAAGAAGAAGAAGAAGAAGAAGAAGAAGAAGAAAAGAAGAAGAAGAAGATATAGGAGTGAAGAAGAAGAAGAAGAAGAAGAAGAAGAAGAAGAAGAAGAAGAAGAAGAAGAAGAAGTGGATTATGTGGTGACAGAAATGAAACCCTTCTCTGGATTTTTTAGATGAGACTTGATCATTTCTATTATTTGGATTATGCGTGTCCAATAGGCCACATAGCGCAGTGAATATAGGCGTTGGTTTAAAACAGTTCTAAGTGACAGTTATCTCTAAACTGCAGGTTCGATCCTGGTCAAGGGCGACAGTAACATAGAATAATAATTAACACAGCTTAACACTTGTATCCAGCTATGGTTAGCGGAATGAGAACAGGATACCCCCGTGGATTGAATAACGGGTTGGATTCAAAGAACGGTGATGGCTCACGATTACAGGAAATACCTGAAGGCCGTAGGGCACATCGGCCGAAACGTTGTACAGATAACAATAAAGATGAGAACAATAGTCCGAATAATCCAGATAATACAAAGAAATGAAACTGTTAACCAAATGATAAGGGAATTCTCACGAAGAGAAAAGTGACACTAGATCTATTTATATGGAGTACCCCACACGAAGCAGGCCTCTCGAGGCAAGGTGTAAAAATTGCCTACGCCCTGTAGCCATGCCCCTTCTTGGGCACCTTAGGCACTGGGCAATAAACTCAGTCCTTACTCCTTCCAGGTGAGGGAACAAGTAGTCCCTGGAACGGGTAAGGTCCCCTGGAAGTAAGCTGGTAAACTTATCACCCACCGGCAGCTGCATCAGGAAAGTTTAAAAGGAACCGTCGTAGGAAATGGACAGGACAATAAGAGTTCAAATCTTGGACGCGGCTGTTTGCATTTCACACAGCGCTAATACCTTGCGAAAATACGAATCCAACTATTTTCATTCTTGCTATGGTTTAATAGTAGGGCAGATTGGGCTCTTTGGACTTGATATTGCAACCAGTCTAGCAGAAGGAAAAATCTGAATTCAAAGCAAAGGGACTCCCTTCTGGTTAATCAAAACTACATTGAGAGCTCTTCTCCCAGTTCCTTCCTCCTAAATAACACATTGTAATTGGGTATATATATTTACCAACCCCTCTGTACGAGCAGGATGTGACACAAGGTCGATTTCTTAAGCGGAGTTTAACAGGTTTGAATTCAGAGTTTTCCTTCTCCTAGACTGGTTACCTAACCATGGTTAAAGAGCCCAGTCTGCCCTGCTATTTACTGATAGCTGGAGGGAGAATTGGATTCATATCTTTCCCAATGGTATTAGCGCCATGATGAAATGCAAACGGCTTCGTCGAGGAATTGAACTCGGGTCGACGAGTCCATTTCCTAAGACTCTAACCATTAGACCACACGCCTCCATAGTAATTAGCTATAAGGTTCCCTGTAAAATCTACGATACCCTTATATCAAAATATCCATTAGAGAAGCAGCAGGCTAAACATAAGAGTTACAATTCTACGTATGAAACATCATTCGCAACAAACAAAAAAATAGGGAGAAAAAAAAAACGATTGAAGTCTCTAGTGACGGTCATTTTTTTTAAATATGTACGTGTACGCATGCGTGAGATAGAAAAAGCGGGAAATATAACCAATGCCCAATATCCACAAAGTGATTTCTGTGGGGAAGAAAAAAAAAACGAATTTGTTTATTTGTTTCTGTTTGTTTGCATGATTTTTTTCTTATTTATTTTTATATTTTTATTTTTATTTATTTATTTATCTTTATTTATTTGCGCGTTATTTTATTGCATACATCGATTTTTTGTTTCTTCCTCGTCTTGTTGATGCACTTATTTTTTTTTTTTTTTTTTTTTTTTTTGTCCGGTTATGCTTCTTCTTATTTCCTCGATCTTGCTCTATGATCAGCGACCGAAAACAGCGAAAATGCAATAAACATACAGAGACGCCAACTGTACAAATATTCTAAATGTATTTAAATGAACACATTCGCACGAGGACACACAGTCAAGAAAAAAAAAATTAATAAAAATAAAAAAACTTGTTTGAGAAAGAAATGCGGATTAAAGAATCGCGCATTAAAAAAGAAAATCGGACAGGAATCACCAAGTGCAAAGACCTGATATTCAATATTTTAAAACTGTCAAAGAAATTTATGGTAGAGATTTAGAACTCAGAAGAATTCTGAAAACAATCCATTTTGAAGAATCGAAGACAGACAAAAAAACAACAAAAACAAAAACAATAACAAAAAAACAAGAATGGTCAAAGAAGGGACAAATCCCAAACAGAACAGTTGAAATCCTCTCTTGAATAAAGATAAAGACGGATCACCCTATCCCAGCCAGGAGACCAGACCTAGAGTTGAATAACAAAAACCCTCTCTTGAATAAGTGAACGTAGTGTTGATTAACAAAAAAGAAGAAAGAGAATTTGTCAACTGGTGGACTTTGCGGTTCCAGCGGATCACAGTGTGAAGCTGAAGGAAAATAAAAAGATGGATAAATACCTGGACCTTGCCAGAGAATTGAAAAAACTGTGGAATATGAGAGTAAAAGTGATACCAATTGTAGTTGGTGCACTTGGAACGGTCCAATAAACTTGGAAAAAAGACTGGAGGTCTACAAATCAGAGGAAGAATTGAGACCATCCAGACTACTGTACTGCTGCAATCGGCTAGAATAATTAGAAGAGTCATGGAGACCTGAGGAGACTTGTTGTCACTCAGACTCCAGTGAAATACCATCAGCTAACGCTGATGTGAAAAACTCAAAAGGAGTGAAAATAATAATAATAATAATAATAATAATAATAATAATCCCTAAGGGTTTGGAAAAAAAATCTGGGGGATTTGGAAATCAGAGGAAGAATCAAGACCATCCAAACAACATTGTTAAGATTGGTAGAATACTCAGAAGAGTCCTGGAGACTTACGAAGACTTGCTGTCCCTCAAACTCCTGTTAACCAGCTAAGGCTGGTCTAAAAAACTCACATGCAGTGAAATGATTAAAATATAACGTATGCAGCAAACTATCACAAAAGGAGTACAAAAGTACACGACTGGGTGGGAAAGGTGATCCACTGTGCGCAAGAAATTACAATTTGACGGTTTTGCTCAGTTGATTGAGCATCCGCCTAGGAATCACAATGTTCAGGTTCGATAACGTCCCTCGCCAACACAGCTTGGGTCTGTGCGGTAAATTGGGGAGCTGATGTAGATTGTGGCGCTGTACATCAGATGCAAAACAATATCTAGAGCAGGTGATAATGTTACATAATTATTAGATTCCTAATACTTATTTACAGTAGGTAGAAACCAAAATGGCTGTTATAAGTTGCAGCCGGTGGCCTTGAAGGATGAGTGACAGGGCTTGACCTCATCCTGATCCTTCCGGTGGATACCGTGAGAATCGGTGGAGAAGACCCTCTTCCGGTTTAGATTAGAAATAGATTTTAGTCAGATCGGCCAAAAACCACGACGGTGGTAAGTCGTGTTATGCACGCTCCGACTCAATCTGCGCAGGTAGTCTGGTGGGGATTTCAGAATAACATATGATCTAAGTTAAATCGAAGTCTTGTGTTATTATCTAAAAACTACCAATGACACAGGGCTTCTGATAAAGAGAAATCCCCAATGGAAGACCAGACACGAAGTCCCCAAGACGAAGTCCAGATGCTAGAAGAGACGATAGAAGAGACGCTGGAAGAATAATAATAGAAAGTAAGGAAAGAGGTATACAACAACAAAAGGATAGACTCCCTAGTTGGCCGGCTGATACAGACCGTAGGCCACTTCGCCGGCTTTACTACTTCATCATTGGTTTTGTAAACGTAAAAAATGCGCTTTATTGTAAGTGTCGGACAATAACATAACATTTAGTAATGAAAATTGTATTTTAAATATTAGAATTATTTACGCGTATATTTCTGGGTGGATCGAATTAAAAAGAATAAAAATCTGTTCATCGTCTACTGCAAGAATAAGCATTACAAAATAAAATATTCATTTTGTTTATAAAATGATTTGATTTTACTCTGAAAATTACAGAATACTTTCCAAATATGATATGTTAAATTTTACGAGAAAATAAAATTATTTTTTTTGAAAGAAACTTAATATTTATTTTCGAAGTCCGCTAAACTTTTATCTTTTGTTTTTGTTGTTGTTTTTTATTGTTGTTTTTTTTTCTTTTTTTCTTTTATTTTTTATTTTGTGGTTTTGTTGGGGTTTTTTGTTGTTTTTTTTTTTTGTTGGTTTTTTTTTTGCTTTCGTTGGAATATTCTACGTATTTTAAACTAAATCATAAATTTAAAAACAATAAACTATGTGAATAAAAGATTTAGCAATTAATTTATGAAAAATTGGACACCACTCTATCGTCTCTCGTAAACGGAAGGATACTAACACACAGTAGAGCGAACAAACCACTGTCCCTACATTTTTCCAACCGCAAAGCAATATGTTGTATTGAAGACTTATTTATTAACGTCTATTTAAACCGGAGGAAATGAGGAAATCTATTCTCGTTTTAATATATTAATATCAAAACTGTGAGACACAAATCTATCGTTCCAGATATTAAACCGCCCTGTCGTCTGGGGCGTTAGAATGCACCTCTGCAGAGGGGTAAGACTCCTCCAATGGGGCCGTGGGTGACCGTAGGCGGCGACCCGTGATGCTTAAGGATAGAACCCAGGTGGATGAGCTGTTCATGACTTGCAATACTCCACTTTGACCCTATCTTGGGGTAAAAGGGCGGTCGGAGATTCTTCCCGAATCGAGTGAAAAATGTGAATCGCCCTGTCGGCTGCGGCGTAAGAATTCACCGACTGCACCTCTGCAGAGGGATAAGATTCCCCCAATGGGGCCACCTGTTAGCCGTGGGTGGCGACTCGTGATGCTTAAGGATAGAACGCGGGTGGATGAGCAGTTCATGACTTGCAATACTCCACTTTGGCCCTATCTTGGGCTAGACAGGCGGTCGATCAATCGGCTGGTCACGTCAAGCCCTAGCACCTATATGATTTTCCCAACACTATTGCCCTTATGACAAGCCTCAACCTCTTTTTATCATATGGATGCTAGAAGGTGCTGACTGAGGGTCTACATGTCCTGGGATTGACGTTAAACTCTGATGGTGAGGTTTCAGTTTTGGATGTTTGGGGAATGTGGAGCACCCCTTCATCACCATTGCTCCCTGGTCCACTCTGACCCGGAGTGGTAGTAACTGTTAGGGACCCATCTATGGGTTAAATAGAAAAACATGAGTTGATAAAATAAGTTTGTTATCCATTAAGAATGAATTTAATTAAAAACTTTGTCGGCATTAAATGACCCACTGAGGTTGATATACCGTAAAACAAAACAAACAAAACCAAGGTACATGTAGTATAATAGATGTACCCATCTTCCAACCGCAATATCAACAGCGGGTAGAACAGTAGGACAGACTGGGCTCCCTGACCCTGGTAGAGAAAGGCTCGGTTATGTAATGGCTATCGTAAAAAAAAGAGAGAGAATAGAGTTAAATGGAAAAATGTATTTATAAAAAAATTGGATTATTCATTAAGAATTGATTTATTTCAAAACTTTATCGGCATTAAATGACCCACTGAGGTTGATATGCCGTAAAACAAAACAACAAAAAAAAACTGATGTTAACTCGATGCAAGAATCATGGAATTCACGTAGATGATGAAAATCTATTGTTTTCTTTATTTCATTTTTATCACCATGTTAAAATTGGCTTTGTCAATATAAAGTTACTCAATAAAACATAATGTTTATACTGGACGCCATTTTTTTTTCTTCTTTCCACAGATTTTTCTTTTTCTTTAAATTGAGTTATCAGCTGAATTTTTTTTTCCCTCAAGCCAATATCAGTAACACTAAATGTTTTGATTGCAACAAAACAAAATAAAAACAAATAAAGATTCCAACCAATCAGATCACGAATAAATATATTTGAAATGTTGTTTAACTGTTTACTGTTACACTTGCAAATCGAACCGTGCAGCGCATGCGCCGTGATCAGTAGCGAGTCGGGCGAGCCTGCAGCAATTTACCCGGAATGTCGGTTAGCATGGGTAGAAATAAATATCAACAAATCAGACTCACAAGCAAAACAATTTAAACAAAACAGTTGAAAGAGAAGTGGAAATACGGATGTAGTTTGTTTATTCTATCCAATGTTTGTTTCTTTATTGTTTTGTTTTGTTGTTAGATGTTGTTTTTTTATGGGGGTCATTTAAATATTTATCTATTTAGCGTTGAATGTTTTCCGAGAGTTTTATGTTTCATTTACACACCGCAAGCGTTTGAATACTTGATTAATGCGCAAAAATGGACAGAAACGAATCGATTTACGGACACCCAATATATATATATATACATATATATATATATATATGTGTCTGTGTTTGTGTCTGTCTGTGTGTGTGTGTGTGTGTATTTGGGCAGCATTTTTTTCATTTATCCATGTTGAATTAAACAAAAGACACATCTCCTGTTTAACAATTTTATTTGTGATCTTTTCGAGTTTTCTGGCCAACTTTTTAATATTTGGGTGGAACTCGTGGATTAGTCCACCAAAGTTCAAGTCCCGAGTACTTTCGGCACTTCGAAGTGCCATGATCAGGGGTGATGTGTTCCAGTTTTTTAAAATTATTTTTTAAATTTCATTATTATGTTTTTCAAACCAGTGTAAGTGGGAGGTCATAACTGGAGCCTGAGTAATAACAAGACTCCTTAGGTTTCCAGAACACTGCTGAGTATTCTATCCGATCTTAACAATGCTGTTGTCTGGGTGGTCTCGACACTTACACTGAATTACAATTATTGTCATTATCATTGTTATTATTATTATATATGAAATGCAATAAAAAATAATTTTTTTTAAAGTAAGGATTACGTAGCCACAAAGTCAACGGTGCTTGGTAACTGTCATTTTCCCGCCTATGCAACTATCAGAACAATGTTCTGTGTGTCACCAACCGATATTGACTGTGTGTCTACGCTATTCTAACTTATATATATGAATATATATGCTTTATCATCGATATTGAGCATTCTTTATATATACTAGCAAATATATGCACCCTCCGGGTGCAAGTATTTAAGTTTTGATATAATAAAATATCATATTAAATTAGAAAGGCTAATGAAACTGACTAAGAATGCAGATAAAAAGATCTGCAACCGAGGGGGTATAATCGAAAAATAGAACAACTTTGAAACTAACTATTCCATCATTTTCTATTACTCCTCTCTTTCATTGGTAAATTTTTCTAATTTAACTATTCAGTTAAAATAGGATGTAAAGGATAATATTACAGTTATTTCTTCTTGTAAATAAATTTCTTTTAAGATTTATCGACGAGATTTTTGTTTATATTTCTTAAGATAAAACCAAATAATTAGAAATCAATAATACCAAGCACATATTTATTAAAATAAAATTTTAAATATCAATATGCAAATTAGCCTTCTCGTTCAA
>CM042172.1:61260976-61263476 GCA_023376005.1 Doryteuthis pealeii | reverse complement strand
CCTTCTTATTTAACAAGTTCGGCTAATAACAATATTCTACACGCAAATCCTTCAGGTTATAATACCTCAGTTTTTTTTTTTAATGTGCTCCCTAGCATCTTCTTTCTTTCAGCAGAAAAAAATATCGACAACTTACGACAGAATAAGTTCCAATGTATATTCATGAAATTCCCAGGTCTCTCTTTCCTTCCTTCGTCTACTCCATTAAATTCTCTCATATCTTACACGTTTTTTTTCTTCTATTATGGGATTTTCTTTTTCATTCCTATGGGTATGTAAGCCGAGGGAAAAAAAGAATATATCCGTAAATTTCTCTCTCTTTCTTTCTCTCGTTCTCTCTCTCTCTGTCTCTGTCTCTGTCTCTCTCTCTCTCCACACACACATACAAACATACACACACCACACACACACACACACACACACACACACACACATATATATATATAGTTATTTGCAAAGATTAGCACAAGTGAGAATCAAATTCATTTTGGTAGCTTAGGTAAATAGCCATTTCACCAACCAAGGTGCCTCTTTCTCTGTATATGTATCTTTATCTCATACTTACTGATGTTTGAGGGGAGGATTAAAGTGTAGTATCTGTTCCAGATTCTATGCTTTGACACTTCTTACCTTCTATACCCGGCCTCGGCTGGGGGTCCAGTGTGCTTCGGCCACTGGACCGGTGAAGTACAGTTAATGGCATCGATCCAGGGGGGCCATCCCCCCAGATCCTTGCAATTTTTATGTGCCCACGTAAAAACGAGACCTTGTGTCCAGCCCTCATAAGTGGGATGAGCAGGCAAATATCCTTCCTTCTATACCCGGCCTCGGCTGGGGGTCCAGTGTGCTTCGGCCTCTGGACCGGTAAAGTACAGTTAATGGCATCGATCCAGGGGGGCCATACCCCCAGATCGATGCAATTTTTATGTGCCCACGTAAAAACGAGACCTTGTGTCCAGCCCTCATAAGTGGGATGAGCAGGCAAATACCCTTTCTCTCTATATGTGTGTGTACACATAGATTTAGTTTGTTTGTTTGTTTTGTTTTACGGCATATCAACCTCAGTGGGTCATTTAATGCCGATAAAGTTTTGAATAAATTCATTCTTAATGGATAATACAATTTTTTTATAAATACAATTTTCTATTTAACCCATAGATGGGACCCTAACAGGTACTACCACTCCGGGTCAGAGTGGACCAGGGAGCAATGGTGATGAAGGGGTGCTCCACATTCCCCAAACCTCCAAAACTGGAACCTCACCATCAGATAGAGTTTAACGTCATTCCCAGGACATGTAGACCCTCAGCCACCGCCTTCTAGCACCTATATGATAAAAAGGGGTTGGGGCTTGCCATAAGGGCAATAGGGTTGGGAAATGTGCACATAGATTCCTTTTCTCTCAACTAATATATATATACAAATATATATCACTGGCATTCTATCCCCACCTCCTCTCTCTCTCTCTCTCTCTCTCTCTCTCTCTCTCTCTCCACACACACACACACATATATATATATATATATATATATATATATATATATATACATATGTTGTTTAAGACAGATCCTAGGTAAGTGAACTACTCTACATTTTTCAGTGGTTACTGAGAAGTTCAGGAGTCGAAGGCTGACACATGTTGAGAACTTCTGTTTTTCTGAGCATTAATGGCAAGCCCTGATCGAGAGTAGGCTTCAGCCACACCATTGATGATGCACTGTAGTCCATCTGGTGAAGAGTTGACAAAAGCTGCATCATCTGCAATACTGCAGTTCGTGTATTGCCTCTACAATGACAAGTGTTTTGGATTTCAATCTTCGTAGGTTAAAAAGATTGCCCTCTAATCGATAGGACATGCGGACACCATCTGCCGGGTTTACGTTCTGTTCGGCAATTTTCATTACTGCTGCCAACTTTTTCAAATCTGGGGTATTTTTATTACTGACAAGAGAAGAAGAAGAAAAAAAGAATATATATATAAGTCGAAATCATGAATGAATATATAAAAGTGCTCAATTCATTTGTTGAGCTGGTTTAGAAAACCAATATTTCCAGAATATATCAACCCAATATATATATATATATATATATATATATATATATATATATATATATATAATAAATAAAACTCACACATACACAACTAATGAGAAATCCAGCTCCCAAACACACATACATATACTCATTCCTTTTTTACCCATCCCTTATCATCCAACATTCTGACCTAACACCTGCATCTCCACATAAACACTCCCCATTTAGAGGGAAGAAAATCCACTACCCATCCCCCCCAGCTACCCCTGCCCCTACTGACAACCTACTATTTTTCACCATTCTAAAATTGTCTTTCATTGAAGTAAGAACTGATGATGGTCAAAATGGACGAAACGTTGCATTGTTGACAATAAACATCCAGTTTCCATAACATCTCGTGCTTGTCTACTTTTCTCCACATATTGTCGGATTAACCTCCTCACATTTCTCCCATATATATATATAT
>CM042172.1:61253476-61258476 GCA_023376005.1 Doryteuthis pealeii | reverse complement strand
AAGAAGAAGAAGAAGAAGAAGAAGAAGAAGAAGAAGAAGAAGAAGAAGAAGAAGGCAAGAAGAAGAAGAAGAAGAAGAAGAAGAAGAAAAGAAGAAGAAGAAGAAGAAGAAGAAGAAGAAGAAGAAGAAGAAGAAGTACGGGCAAGAAGAAGAAGAAGAAGAAGTACGGGCAAGAAGAAGAAGAAGAAGAAGAAGAAGAAGAAGAAGAAGAAGAATCTACAGTATTGCTCAAGTATACATACACACCTAACATGTTTCAATAATAAGTCATTTTTTCTTTTAAAACAAACATACAACGATTTCATGTTGTTCCTCATAGAAACATCCAATCAAAACGAATGATATTAGATATTATTCTTAATAATAATTTTAAAAAATAAGCACATCTAATTTTATTCTTGTGTACAGTCTTTCAATATTATAGACTTTGGTAATCAATAATATCTAATAAGATCCGTTCTGACAATAATTCTTCACTAGATATAAATAAAATCCTTAACATCTTTCCGATAGACGAATTCCACAGGAACACCAATAGTAATAAGTTTTGGGGTACTTACTACGCGCATAAATCCCCAAATGGGTTAAAAGGAGCTCCTTAGCCTTGGTCGGCAACCCATCAACTCAAGGAGAAGTCCGACACAAAACCCCTGCTGCCTTCAAGGAAAGGCAAGGGGAGTAAACCCCGAAAAAAATCAGGAGCTGGAGTCCCTAAAGGTGGTGTGATGTTGAAATCCAGTATTACCCATCAACTTTTGCGACACTACCGTTGCCAAACTGCATTGGTACCTTACCTTTCCTTTGCATCACAGCGGCAGTGTGGATAGGGGGATTTGCTGCACGGGCAACAGTTTATCCTCCATATGAACCCGCCCAGACTATGTAATTCAGTTCAGTTTTTTTTTAAATTAAAAAATAATCGAACAAACAAGAAAAAAAACGGACACTACTCCATCGTCTCTCGTACACGGAAGACTGTCAACCATAAATTAATAAAAACTTAGTTTCGGGGCCAAATCATCATCACCATTAATACAGAATGCCCTATAGCATCAGACTTTGGTTTTCGGTCACACCATGGGAATGTCGGATCAAGATTCAATACAGCTGTGTGTCCAACAATGTCTATATCAGATCAGGACTCTGGGATCTGACCTAGTTTCGGGGCCAAATCATCATCACTACTAATACATAATGCCCTCTATCATCAGACTTTGGTTTTCGGTCACACCGCAGGAATGCCGGATCAAGATTCAGCATCTTTTCATAATCATAACCTAACAATAACAATGATGAATTAACTGACACATAAATACATTAAACTTAAACGAGAATATCATTTCCGTGAAATTAACGTACGAAGTCAGTGTACAAGATATCAATAATAAATCATTAATTCAATGATGGTAATTCAAATCATATAACGAAATGATAATGTTATCTTTATTGTGCATTTTTCTTGTTTACTTGATATTATTTTACCCCCACACATGTGACGTGCTTATCTTTCTCAGTGCTCGCTAATCGTTATTAAAGTCATACAACTTGTGCCCCCCTCCCTCAACAAAATCACTACTGCATCGCTCGCTTGAACCACTACCATTCCTACAACGTCCCACTACCAATTGTTATTACCTCCCACTTCTAATTCCTTGCTACTACTCGTTCTCGTTAAAAACGAGACACGAAACCATACCATCGTTTCCTACCTGATGATGGCAAACTGTATTGCCGAAAGCGCTCGTATCGAAACTTTGGTGGACTGTTACACCAGTTACACCCGACACCAAAAAGATGGCCCGAAAATTAGAAAGGATCAACCAAAAACTTGTCCGACAAGAATTGTCTGTACAGTTCAACAAAACGTGTATAAAAGAAAAAATGCTGCCAAAATACACTTATTTTAATATATATATATATATATATATATATATATATATATATATATATATATATGAGAGTTTCATAATTTGCTTGAAGCATTGTGTATGTATTGGTTAGGAGGTTGATTTAGAAGGCTATCACAATGCAGTTTGGAATAAATAAAAAAAAAATAATACGGTAACAATGGTGTTGTGTGTTGACTTGTATTTTTTATTCTTTCTTGAATTTTCGAGGTAAAACCTCTTTATCAAAAGAATTGATCTGAAGCAGTACAGCTATGGCATTTCTTCCCAAATGAATTTTTTTTTTAAAAAATTACCTCCCACTTCTAATTCCTTGATACTATTCGTTCTCGTTAAAAACGAGACACAAAACCATACCATCGTTTCCTACCTGATGATATATATATATATGTCTGTGTGTCTGTGTGCAATGAGAATTTGAGAAAATATATAGATTAGAAATATCATTTTTGCCGAATTTCTCGGCTGAGTATATATATATATATATATATATATATATATATATATATATATATATATATATATATAATATATATAATATATATAATTCCATATTAATAAGGAAAAAAAAAAAAAACGGTATCAAGAAAAATTTTAAATGGGTTAAGTGGTGATTTATTGGCCGACGCTGCAGTGTTTCGATCTATTAATTAGATCATCTTCAGGGCATAAGATAAGAAATTATTTATCACAGAATAATGAGAAAAGCGAGTGGTAATCCTTGTCATTCAGTCCTGTTTAAAAATTTCTGAAGTTTGAAAAAAGGAGACGGTTTTGAAATATGACATCAAATATTCTATTTTATGGCGTGAGTATGTGGCGCTGTAAGTGTGTGTATTGAAAGAAACATTGTGCATTTTTTTAGGTATGTGGTTTGTGTGTGTGTGTGTGTGTGTATAAATTTTTTCTGTTGCGATAAACGACAGCGGAAGTGAAGTGTTTATGTTATATGTATATATATATATATTATCTTATTATAATGGAGATTGTGTGTTTTCTGTCTGTAACCGAAACTATATTACTACTCAAGCACAATTCCCTTAGTTATTACATCACATTCCCCATGATTTTATTTTATGTTAAACTCAATTATTAATAAAATTGTTTACATTATTAATACTATTAACTATGTCTACAATATCGACAACGTGCAATTATATTTATATATACAACAAAATAGCGGTTTTACAGTGCGAACGGGAAGGCTAATTTGCATATTAATATTAAAAATCAAATTTAATAAATATGTGCTTAGTATTATTGATTTCTAATTTTTGATTTTATTTTAATCAATATAGCAAAAAATCTCTTCAATGATCTTAAATGAAATCGATTAATAAGAAAAATAACTGTATATTATCTTTACTTCCTCTTTTAACTAAATAGTTAAATTAGAAAAATAACAATGAAAACGAGAGTGATGGAAGAGTAAGTTTCAGTTGTTCCATTTTTTAATTATACTCCCTCTGTTTTCAAATCTTTTATTATCTGCAAATTTTTTATTTGTATTCTTATTTAGTTTCATTAGCCTTTCTAATTTAATATAATATTTATTATTAAAAACTTAAATACTTGCACCCGGAGGATGCATATATTTGCTAGTATATATAATTGTCAGCATATACAAGCAAGCCATTCTTTTTTTTTATCCTACCTGCAATCTATTTCTACCTGATTTATCAGCAGATTTTCACGGTTGGCCTTTTGCTCTCATATCCACTCCTTCGGCATTCTTCTTCTTCTTCTTCTTCTTCTTCTTCTTCTTCTTCTTCTTCTTCTTCTTTTCTTTCTTTCTTTCTTTCCTTCTATTTTTATGATCTCCTTATCTGAAAACAACTGCGGATATGAGTCAAGTGGTAGTGAAGTTGACTGAACGCCCAGACACTTGAGATCCTATTTTATAAAATGCACCTTTAAACAGATTTGAACTTTGCTCTTTTCTCATCAACAAGTGATTTGCTGATATCTCTTTTTCGTAGAATTCGGCAAATGTAGTTATTTCTTGTTTATGTCTCTATAACATCATATAACTAGTATTATCTGCGTTATTCGGTCTATTGTCCCTATATTTATTGTTATTTATACAACGTTTCGGCCGATATGCCCTCCGGCCTTCTTCGGGTATTTTTGTCAAACACGGGAACCTTCTCGACACATGCATAGTGGATAAGGTAGTTAGGTTAAGACAGTTCTAAGTGACAGTTATCTCTAGATTCCGGGTTCAAACCTGAGCAGCGGCAGTAGCATAGAAAAATAATTAACAGAACTCCTACCCCAGCTATGGTTAGCGGAATGAAAACAGGATACCCCCGTGGACTGAATAAAGGGTTAAGTTCAAAGTTCCGTGGTGGCTCCCGATTACGACAAGAAGGTTCCCGACTACGACAAGAAAGTTGTCGAGTTCGAAAAGAAGGTTCCCGAGTCCGAAAAGAAGGTTACCGAGTCCGAGAAGGTTCCCGAGTTCGACAAGAAATACCCGAAGAAGGCCGGAGGGCATATCGGCCGAAACGTTGTACAAATAACAATAAAGATGGAGAAAATAGTCTGAATAACGCAGATAATACTAATCATCAAGCCTCATCTCAAACATTCAGAGAAATAGTATATAATCATACAGATAACAATGAAGATGAGGACAATAGTCCGAATAACGCAGATAATACTAATCATCAAGCCTCATCTCAAACATTCAGAGAAATAGTATATAATCATACAGATAACAATGAAGATGAGGACAATAGTCCGAATAACGCAGATAATACTAATCATCAAGCCTCATCTCAAACATTCAGAGAAATAGTATATAATCATACAGATAACAATGAAGATGAGGACAATAGTCCGAATAACGCAGATAATACTAATCATCAAGCCTCATCTCAAACATTCAGAGAAATAGTGTAGATAATAATGAAGATGAGGAGAATAGTCCGAATAACGCAGATAATACTAATCATCAAGCCTCATCTCAAACATTCAGAGAAATAGTATATAAATCATACAGATAACAATGAAGATGAGGACAATAGTCCGAATAACGCAGATAATACTAATCATCAAGCCTCATCTCAAACATTCAAAGAAATATGATTC
>CM042172.1:61240976-61245976 GCA_023376005.1 Doryteuthis pealeii | reverse complement strand
ATATTAGTCGGTAGAGTATCCGCTTCGAAACCACAAGGTTCCATAATCGATACGACTCTCAATAACTCAGTGCATGAGTAGCACTGCTTGGATCTGAGCGGTAAAGTGGGGAGCTGATTGTAGGTGTGAGGAGCTGATTGTAGGTGTGGGGCTCCACCTCAGGGGCAAAACAGTCTTCCTGGTCTAGTGCTATTGAAATCGAGATAGACTACCTCGCTGACCGGTTGATATCGACAATAGGCCACTATATCATTCATCATAATAAATTATTCATTATAATTTTCAGTGCTTATTTACAGATGAACATTTAATTGAAATTTATATCCGAATTGGTCTAATTGGTCTAATACACTTATTTATTTATTTATTTGTCTGACCAACAATTGGTGTGAATAGAGATTCGCTTCCGGTTTTTGTCTGTAACAAAAATTACGTCACTGTTGACGTCACATTACCTAAAATTGTCATAACATAGAATAAATACACTCAAATTTGAACATGCAGCATTAGTCCTCATTGTTTTTTAAAACAAGTTTTAATAAATACATGACTGGTATTATATATCTATATATAGTTTGTTTTATTTTAATATATATTAAAGTGTACATTTCAAAATGTTTTATTTTTTAATCCTTTAGTGAATTTGATGATTTTACTTACTTAGGGTACAAAATCGCTGACATTGAATTTTTTTACTCCCACTCCTCAAGGCAATGTTTCAAAAATCTATTTTACATCGCCCGGAGGGTGTTTTTTATTTTGCAAGTACTAATAAAGAATACAATTTTGTTATTTGGGGGAGGAACCTGTATATAGAAGAAAGTATATTTATGTAATGTAAACATTTTGCACATTTAAAGACAGAGAAGCCATGGTATGTTTGGGATGGTACAGCGTTTTTTTTTTAGGAATGCTCGAGTATCGTTGGATCAACTGCACTGATGTTATGGAGGATTATATTGAAAAACAGTGAAAAACAGACTTATTTCTCCGACTCCTTCTGTATTAGTTTAGTACTTTTCGGACGACTCTCGTACATATATATATTATATATATATATATATTATATATATGTGTGTGTGTGTGTGTGTGTGTGTGTGTGTGAGCGAGAGAGAGAAGAGAGAGAGAGAGAGAGAGAGAGATATATGATCGCAACGTCTTGTCAGGCGACTGATACTCCTTCATTCATTGTCCGTTTGTGAGCTCGTTCATGACTTTTCAATCCTGCCAAAGTCTTGCATAACTTAGAACATATCTGGCACACATAAGGATCGGTGTTGACCGAGTCGACAGGTGTTATATACACATATCACTGTGAACTTTCATGTGAATCTTGAGACCACCAGCTGTTCGGTACACTTTTGTGCAGCAGGAACAGAAAAAGTCCTCATGTGGAGGATTCACGCTGGAAATCAGAGTGTGGCATTATGAGAACATATTTGCAGTCAGTCAGCTTTCATCTGATTTCGTGTGATTGACCAAGCCTGCCTTTGACAACAGGGTCCGGTCACTCTCCTCATAGATCCACATATCACCAGAATTGGCCGGCAGAGTTTCACGTTTTCGGCACGCTCGCCTTACAGCTTCATACAGTTCTGCACCCCTGTATATGACAGCCCACCATTGCTCATGATCAGATGTCAGGGGACTCCCAATTATCTACGAGAATAAAAAACCACTCTAGGACACTCCTTCACACTATCACGTAACCATTTTTAGTTTTGTTTTGTTTTTGTTTTTGGTTTGTTGGGTTTTTTATGCTGTTTTTTTGGGGGGTGCTTGGTTTTTGCCAAAAATGGAGCTTTCAGCAATAGATAAGTGTATATTTTTTGGTAGTCTCGATTCAAACGAAGATGATACCCCAACCCATTAGTTCCTCATCACAAATTGCAGCTAATGCTAGTGTTTTGCTTTCTCGTCAATGACAGGCCGTATCTGGAAAATGTCTTTCCACTTCTCATTGTACCATAAGGATTATGTCTAAGACATTGTTGATGAATCTTTACAAGCTGAATCATATGAGATTGAACACAACGTCAGGTTTCAGGAAGCATAAAGCAAGGGATGACAGCACAACATTGGTTGATACCACAGACACTTTAGTTGCAGAGGATAAGATCCCATTCAGACCAAGATGCCCTGCCTTATTCTCTGTTTGATTCCACATCAGAGAACCGTAACTAGATAAAGAACTACCAAGTTAGACAAACTCCTGGATAACATTATGCTTTCCCATAGACAAGAGTCAGGCTTTCCACGTAAGGAATCACCAGTCATACCGGTGATTACTGTACATGACTTTGTTTCCTAATGCTGGTCAGAACAAATGCTAAAGAGATGTAGATTATCTACATACATTACATACATATTTGAGATAGTGGAAAGACAGACACACAGACAGGACATGACGCAGACAGGAGACAAACAGAGAAATGATAAGATGTAGACAGACACCATAAACCAATAAAACATGTATAAAATTTCATCATGTGTTTGTGTATTATCATTTGGTAACAGTTTAATTTATGATCTTAAAAAAGAAAAGGAGCGACGTATGGAATATGGACAGGTCAAATTCTGGGACAAGGCTGTTTGCATTTCACATAGCTAGAAAGTATGAATCCAACTACTTCTTAGCCCTATGGCTACCAATAGCTTTGGGTCAGATTCGGCTCTTAACCTTAGCAATGCAGCCGTCAAGAGATACATATACTTTGAATTTAATCTCTGTTTAATACTGCGACTTATGAAATTTGATCCTTTGTTTCACATCTTATCTCTTGTGGGAGGGGTTCGTAAATAGGTTATAAATAAAATGTATAAATGTGCCCTCATTCATTGAAATATGATGTCACAGATATATATATTAGTATTATGATAGATAATAGATAGATAGATAAATTTAGCCGAAGAAAAGAAAAAGAAAGAACTAACTAGATAAGATAAAAAATTTAAAAATTGGAGGGTTTAATGGCAAGGGGAAGGCAAAAGTTCCCGAAATATAAAGAGATATGAGGTTTGTAACCACAGAGGAAATGCTTTTTTTTGTACAGTGTTTGATATGTAGACTGCGCATTGAGTAAGAAGAAGTAAGAAGATAGAAAGGAAGGAAGAAGAAAGAAGTGAATAAGAGAGAATGAAGAAATGAAGAAGTATGAGAAAGAAGTAAGACGGGACGTTGTATGAAGAAGATGGGACGCAATGACAGAAAGAAAATCACGACAGAGTAAAAGTAGACGAATAAGAAGAGAGAAGAACGAAATAGTAGAAGATGAAAGGATATAGAGCTGGAGAAAGAGCCAGATAAGGAAAGTACAGATATGGATGTGAGAAGAAGAAGGTTGTACGACGAAGAGAAGACTATGAGAGAAGTTAATGTATGAAGAGAAGCAAGTGTTTGTTAGGTGATGGGAATAGGAGGAGTGAGGTAGATGGGATCTAGAGAAAAGAAGAAAGTAAGAAGATGAGAAGTAAGAAGAAGTACATGACCCCGAGTAATGATATAGAAATGGAAGAATAGAAGAGAGAAGAAGGGTTTAGAGAAGAAAGAAGGGAAGAATGAGATAGTATAAGAAGAATTCGAATGATGATAGTTAAGATAAGAAGGAGTTAATAAAGAAGAAGAGAAGAAGAAAGAATAGTGGATTGTTATGTCCTTCAAGAGCGCACGATATTTGTGTGGACTTGAGAATGAAGAATGATAGAAGAAGAATGTAAGGATGTGTCTAGTGAATGAGTCATAGGCGAGGGAGAGAAAGGGTATAGAAGAAGTGGTAAGTAAAAGAATGAAGATTAAGTGAAGAAGTAGACAGTAAGAAGAAGAATGAAGTTATATAGCGCAGATATATAGAAGATATATGTAAGTAATTGTTAATAGAAATACGGCGGTATGGATCCCGTGATGAATGATAAGAAAGTGTATTGAAGTTAATATGTATCGCAACCACGTAAGAAAAGAAGTTTAAGAAGAAGTAACCGAAACGCCAAGCCAAGACCCCCCCGCCCCGAGACAGCCACAGCAACGCACCGAAAGCAAGCACCCACGGGAGAAAGACACGTATATGTTGACGGGGAAGGAAGAATGAATGAAGTAAGCCAGAGATGAAGAGTAATGCTGTAGCTATATAGTAGTTGAAGTAATATGGTCACCGCCCCGACGTGTTTTATTTCCTCAGTGTTATAGGTGGGGAGAGATGTAAGGGAAGAAGAAGAAAGAAGAAAAGAAAAGGAGCGAGAAGAAAGAAGAATGGTCGCGAGAAGAAGAAGAAGAAAGGAGGAAGGAAAAGGGAGAGAAGAAGAAGAAGGCGAGAAGAAGAAGGGCAAGAGAAGAAGGAAGAAGAAAAGAAGAAGAAGAAGGACGAGAAGAAGAAGAAGGGCGAGTAAGGGTCGAGAATGTTAAGAAGAAGGAAGAGAAGAAGTGTTAGATAATGATAGAGAAGTGTATTAGTAAGAATAAGAATGAAGAAGTAATTGTGTCTATCGATTCATGTGTGATGATATAATGAGACAAGTTGCATTCATTGATATTTTTTAGTAATTGTCTGACCACTACCTCTCATCTGTTTTGTGAGGCACACTGCCTGTAACATCTTTCCCAGTCCCCTGGTAGAGCGTCTGCATCAACGCGCCCGCACGCATCGACATTAATGAAGATGCCTCTTGGCTTGGCCTTGGACTAGCAACTGTTTTCTTTTTCGGTCGTTGTCATCGCCCACAAGCACCGTTTGAATGTTGGTGTTTCTCGACGTTCTGTACACTTGATTTCTCACCACTCCCCTCAATTTGTGTGTCAAAGCCTCCAACAAGTTTGCTTTATATGAATACGATGCTCATATTTCTATAGGGGTGAGGATCAGAGACAGTGAAAGATCGAGGTGCGCATTCAGATCAGAGACTAATTACAATATATTATATATTATTATTTATATTATATATATCTTATTATGATTCTACTCTATATTATATATATTTATATATCGTAAATGGTGAGCTTCTCTCTT
>CM042172.1:61229002-61240876 GCA_023376005.1 Doryteuthis pealeii | reverse complement strand
TCGCAATTCACTAGATTTCATCCTATGCTGGGGTGCTCCAGTCAGTGTCCTGCATGCCTTGTCCGTCTCACTCGGATAGTTTGTGAGATGGGTGGCAGGTGACCGTACAGCTGTTTCCTTGTGGGGTGCTGCTTCCATGACTTGTTCAAGACTGCGCGCAGCATTCTTGTGCAGCTCCCATCTAGCTTATTCTCAAGACGCTTTGTTAGTGTCCAGGTGGTGCAACCATATAGCAGCACCGACACAACCACAGCCTGGAAGAACTGTCGCTTTAGCTTGTCAGGGAGATCGGACCTCCATATAACTGATAATCTATTTGTGGCCGACCATGCCTTTGCTATCCGTGTATTAATAATAATAATAATAGGGTTAGCTCAGTCGGTAGAGCGTTCGGCTAGAAATCACAAGGTTCCTAGTTCGATACCCACCCTCGCCAACTCAGCGTATGAGTAGCACAGGAATCTGTGCGGTAAAGTAAGGAGCTGATGGTAGGTGTGGCGCTCCAGCTCAGACGCTAAAATAATCTCCTTGGTCTAGCGCTAGTGAAAAGGGGATAGACTCCCTCGCTGCATGGCTGATA
Organism: Doryteuthis pealeii; assembly: GCA_023376005.1. Taxonomy (NCBI): domain Eukaryota; kingdom Metazoa; phylum Mollusca; class Cephalopoda; order Myopsida; family Loliginidae; genus Doryteuthis; species Doryteuthis pealeii. The sequence continues at coordinate 61,240,296 of CM042172.1, read as the reverse complement.
CCGACATTAGGCCGCCCCGACGACTATATATATATATATATATATATATATATAGAGAAGAGAGAGAGAGAGAGAGAGAGAGAGAGAGATATTCCGTATTTCTCTGCATATAAGACGCACATTATCATTGAAATAATGTTATGCCAATATCATACAACTGAGTAGTATCTACAGAATTTTTAAATCGGCAGCTGTATATCTTGGAAGTGAATGATGGTCACTGAAATATTTTGACAAACGATGCGAGAAATATGGTAGACAATAATTGCTCATCGGTATTAATGAAAAATCATTAACTAAACTGGAACTTAATGGACTACGCAGGTCATTTGTATTTATTGGGGGAAGGCTTGTATAGAACCAGCCCCTCACCAATTGGATGAGCTGATATCAGAAGAACTAGCAACAGAAAACACCCTCCGGGCGTCGTAAAAATTAATTTTTGAAAGACATTGCCTGAGAGGGTGGAATTAAAAATTCAATGTCAGAGGGTTTGTATCATAAGAAAGACAAATCCTCATATTTATTAAAGGAGTAAAAAAAATTAAAATAAAACAATTTGAAATGAAAACTGAGCCCGTCCCTCTCAAATAAAATGTTGCATGCATGTAATAATCAAACAATTATTTTGAATATTTTCCACATCAGTTTTACACAAAATCGTAGGTATTTATTTATTTGTAAACTTTTTAGTTAACTTCTTGTTAAAGTAAAAAAAAAAAGGGACGAGAGTAAAAAACAATTTTAAAAATTGCTTACTCAAATTTTGGGTGTATATAGCATAAGAATATTGTGACGTAAGCTGTGACGTAGAGCTATGATGTAGTTTTTGTTACAGACAGAAATACAGACAATCTCCATTATTAATACTAGAAAAATAAAAACATCCTCCGAGTGATGTAAAAATACATTTTTGAAAGATACTGCTTGAGGAGGCGGAACTTAAAAATTAAATGTCGGAGAGTTTGAACCATAAATCATGAAATCATCAAATTTATTAAAGGAGTAAAAAAAGTAAAACAATTTGAAATCGAAATTAAGTTCTGTTACTTTGAATATCTATTAAAATAAAACAAGCTATATATAAATATATGATACTGGGGATGTATCTATTAAAACTTGTTTTAAAAAACAATGAGGACTGTCTAATGTTGCATGCATAAATTTTGAGTGTATTTATTCTATGTTATGACGATTTCGGGTATAGTGACGTAAGCAGTGACGTATTTTTTTTTTTTTTTTTTTTTGTTACAGGCAAAAACCGGAAACGAATCTCCATTATTAATAGATAGAGATAGATAGGGTATCAGTGTGCTAAAGATTCTCCGAAAAACAATTTCCAGATTTTAAGTCCAGAGTCTTTTCTTCTCCAGCCATGTGATGTTTGAGTACATTGGTTTGGTTTTGTTTTACGGCATATCAACCTCAGTGGGTCATTTAATGCCGATAAAGTTGAAATAAATCAAATCTTAATAGAGAATACAATTTTTTTATAAATACATTTTTCTATTTAACACATTGATGGGACCCTAACAGGTACTACCACTCCGGGTCAGAGTGGACCAGGGAGCAATGGTGATGAAGGGGTGCTCCACATTCACCAAACCTCCAAAACTGGAACCTCACCATCAGATAGAGTTTAACGTCATTCCCAGGACATGTAGACCCTCAGTCACCGCCTTCTAGCACCCATATGATAAAAAGGGGTTGGGGCTTGCCATAAGGGCAATAGTGTTGGGAAAATCATATTGGTGTTAGGGCTTGACGTGACCAGCCGATTGATCGGAGGGGGCCTCTCTGACCGCCCATCTAGCCCAAGAAAAGCCTAAAGTGGAGTATTGCAAGTCATGGACTGCTAAGCCACCTGGGTTCTATCCTTAAGCATCACGAGTCGCCACTCACGGCCAACAGGTGGCCCCATTGGTGGAGTCTTACCCCTCTGCAGAGGTGCAGTCGGTGCATTCTAACGCCCCAGACGACCCTAGTCACCGCCTTCTAGCACCCATATGATAAAAAGGGGTCGGGCTTGCCATAATGGCAATAGGGTTGGGGCAATCATATAGGTGCTAGGGCTTGACGTGACCAGCCGATTGATCGGAGGGGGCCTCTCCGACCGCTCGTCTAGCCCAAGAAAGGGCCAAAGTGGAGTATTGCAAGTCAGGAACTGCTCGTCCACCTGGGTTCTATCCTTAAGCATCACGTGTTTGAGTACAATATTTATCTTGGTGATATAAAACGAATAAAAACAGTAAAATGTGGTCTTTACTAATTGGAATTGATGTTTGCATTGTCTAACTTATCTGTAAAATAATACGCGAAAATATTACCATGGTAACACTTGTGACACATTCACAGAACTGAACGCCAGAAGCGGTTCCGTTCACAGGAAATGTGTCCAATTTAAGTACATCCGACTGAATACGATTTTGCAGACGATATATTAAGAGTAAAGAATCGAATGTCATGATAATGATATATATATATATATATATATATATATATATATATATATATATATATATATATATATGTGTGTGTGTGTGTGTGTGTGTGTTCATATGAAAGAAAAATGAACGAAATAAAACAAACTTGAAAAGGTGGGAAATAATGAAGACACATATATATTTCGACTTATATTCGAATGCCACCCAACCACAACGAAGAAAAATAAGTAAGTAAGTAAGTAAAAACAATGGGATGAAATATTGGGTGAAAATAATACGAAAAAATTCTCTGAATTTAATGTGTTCTGTTTTAGTACCTTTTTTTCTTTCTTTTTCTTTTTCTTTTTCTTTTTTTTTTTTTTTTTTTTCTTATTTCATTGCTTATTATTAACCTCTTCTTTTATTTCTCTATATTAGGTATATCCAATTTATCGTCTGCTACAAATTTTAAAAACGAATCAAAATTAATTAGTATTATCTGCGTTATTCGGACTATTGTCCCCATCTTCATTGTTAGTTGTACAACGTTTTGGCCGATATGCCGTGGACTAAATAAAGGGTTAGATTCAAAGTTCCGTGATGACTCCCGAATACGACAAGAAAGTTCCAGAGTTCGAAAAGAAGGTTCCCGAGTCCGAGAAGGTTCCCGAGTCCGACAAGAAATACCTGAAGAAGGCCGGAGGGTATATCGGCCGAAACGTTGTACAGATAACAATGAAGATGAGGACAATAGTCCGAATAACGCAGATATTACTAATCTTCAAGCCTCATCTCAAACATTCAGAGAAAAAAAATTAATTAAATCAATTATCTAAGGTCAAACTTTTGTCTAAATCGACAAGTAGTAACATAATCATTAAAAAAAGAAAAATATCATTACATATGCAGTTTATTTTATTACATTTAAAGGGATTATTTTTGTGCAATTTCGACGAGATCCGCCATTCTGTCTCTTTTTCAATGGTTTTAAGCGCTTGTTTACAATTTTAATGTAACATTCGCGATTGTAAAAGAAATTACCAAAAATCAGGTAATTATCCGATTTTAATGAAATTTTCAGTATTGATTTATCAATTAATGAATTTTATAATGCATCAGTTATTTTATTTCAAAACTTTAATTTAGTATTTTGCTATGACAAATTAATACATAAAATTCATTTAAAATATGAAAAGCCTGATGTTAAGTTTAAAATGTTATATTTTTAGATTCTAAAAATAAATATCTACTTAATGCAAACCTTATTTTAGGCGCCAAAAGTAATAAGTTTTGAAGAAAAATTCGATTGAAAATGTACTCCCTCCCCTTTTTAAGCACAAAAAATATCGATGTATATTTTTTTTCTTTTATAAGATAATAGCCAATTAAATAATTATCGAAATGAGTAAAAAAGAAATCTCAAAATAATTAATTATCTATTATTTTTTAACATTTTATTTTTCGTTTTTCGGTATTTATTTTCTCATAGAAAAGCCACCGTAATTTTTTTTGTTTCTATTCATAACTTCGGTCTTTTATCTCATTATTTATACTGTAATTTGAAAACTATAAGACCAACTCGAAAAAATGTTACGTCCCCATAACCCCCTTATCAAAATTATGTGATCTGAAAATATGAGAAAATTTGAAATAAAATAAATAATGCATTATAAAGATCATTCATTGATAAATAAACACTTAAAATCCGACAATTCCCTGATTTTTTGGTAAATTATTTTCTGTAGGGGGGGGGGGCTAAAGTCATTTTGTCAAAAACGCAGTTTAGCCTCATTTTAGGTATACCTACTCTATACTTTCCTCTTTTCATGTGTTGGGTATGACAATAAACTGCATGTGATGGTGAGGCTCCAATTTTAGGGATCTGGGAGAGTGTGGAGCACCCCTTCATTTTAATAACTCCAAGGTTCACTCTGACACGTAATTGATAGAATTAACTGTTTCGGTCCTATCTATGGGTCAAATAGATCTGTTTAGAGATTATGAAATATTAGATAGGAATACTTAACATTATAAAACTGTAAATTGAAGCTTTAATTTATTTATAAAAGTCGTCGGGGCGGCTTAATGTCGGTATCAGCCAGACAGCGAGGGAGTCTATCACCTTTTCACTTGCGCTAGACCAAGGAGATTATTTTAGCATCTGAGGTGGAGCGCCACACCTACCATCAGCTCCTTACTTTACCGCAGAGATCCTTGTGCTACTCATACGCTGAGTTGGCGTGGGCCGGTATCGAACTAGGAACCTTGTGGTTTCTAGCCGAACGCTCTACCGACTGAGCTAACCCAGCCCTTTTTTTATTTATTCATAAGATATTATAATTATGAGTTACTTGAAACCATATGACTGTGTGCAAACCAATGGTCATCATTAAATAGAAATAATTACTTGGAATTATAATGACTAGCAACAGAAAACACCCAACGGGCGTCGTAAAAATTAATTTTTAAAAGACATTGCCTGAGAGGGTGGGAGTTAAAAGTTCAATACCAGAAGGTTTGTATCATAAGTAAGACAAATCCTCATATTTATTAAAGGAGTAAAAAAGAATAAAACAATTTGGAATGAAAACTGAGCCCCGTCCCTCTCAAATAAAATGTTGCATGCATGTAATAATCAGACAATTATTTCGAATATTTTCCACATCAATTTTCCACAAAATCGTAGGTATTTATTTATTTGTAAACTTGCTTACTCAAATTTTGGGTGTATATAGCATAAGAATACTGTGACGTAATCTGTGACGTAGAGCTATGACGTAGTTTTTGTTACTGACAGAAATACAGACAATCTCCATTATTAATAGATGTACAAAATATTTGTATTAGATCGGAATACATGAAACCATACAACTGTGTGCAAATTATTTGTATTGGTAATATTTGATATTATATAATTGTTTGGTTTGGTTTGTTTTGTTTTACGGCATATCAACCTCAGTGGGTCATTTAATGCCGATAAAGTTTTGAAATAAATCAATTCTTAATGGATAATACCATTTTTTTATAAATACATTTTTTCTATTTAACCCATAGATGGGACCTAACAGGTACTACCACTCCGGGTCAGAGTGGGCCAGGGAGCAATGGGGATGAAGGGGTGCTCCACATTCCCCAAACCTCCAAAACTGGAACCTCACCATCAGATAGAGTTTAACGTCATTCCCAGGACATGTAGACCCGCAGCCACCGCCCTCTAGCATCCATATGATAAAAAGGGGTTGGGGCTTGCCATAAGGGCAACAGGGTTGGAGCAATCGTATAGGTGCTAGGGTTGACGTGACCAGCCGATTGATCGGAGGGGCCTCTCCGACCGCCCGTCTAGCCCAAGATAGAGCCAAAGTGGAGTATTGCATGTCATGAACTGCTCATCCACCTGGGCTCTATCCTTAAGCATCACGGGTCGCCACCCACGGCAAACAGGTGGCCCCATTGGGGGAGTCTTACCCCTCTGCAGAGGTGCAGTCGGTGCATTCTAACGCCCCAGCCGACAGGGCGGTATATAATTGTGTGTAAATAACTCTTGAGAAACAACACAAAATATGTGATTATAAACCTATAGTAAACATGATTCTCTAACCTCTAGGGTTATTTTATGCCTAGCCCCTAGGCATAAAATAACCCTAGACGGGTTGACATGGCTTTAAAATCAATCAACTAATGCTTGCTTTTTTAAAATCTTTTTCCCCTTTTACTCAATCTATTGCGCTTTTCCTCCTTTTTAACTCTCCCCTCTATTTCTTCCCCTCCTTTTATCTCTCCCTTCCTTTCTATAATTCTTCTTTTTATATCTCTCCCCTTTTTATCTCCCCTTTCTCTACTTCTCTTCCGATTACTCTCTTTCTTTCTCGATATATTCCCTTATCTATGTCCCTTCCATTATTTCGAGATCTATTCTCTTTCTTTTCTTACCCATTTCCTCACTTTCCTTATCAATCTCTTAATATACCTTTCTCTTGTTTTAACATAATCAAAAATCACTTCCAATATAAACCGTTAAAAATAAAATAAATCTTTTTGTTAAAAAAAAAACTGACGACAAAATAGAAACAAATAATTCATATACGTAATAAATTTATTTTAAAAACTAAAAAGCAGAAATTGTGCGACAAAAACAAAAAATTGATTTCTCTAAGTTTGTCTGGCGCGTAAACGAAGAAAAATTATAAAATTATTAATATTTAATAAACAAAAAGCTCCTGTCATCTTCAATAGAAAAGGATTGTTTTTTTATCAATGAAAATATATGGGGTATATTCGCGGAGTTTCGTCCCGGCCTCTGCCTCAAAACCGCTAGCCGGTGGCAGCTGAAAAAAAAACTCCAGCTACGATTGAAGTCCGTAGCCGAAGTTGTGTCACTTGAAAAAAATAGGGTTAGGGTTAGGGTTTAGGGTTAATTTAATGTGAAAATAAATAAATAATTTGTGCACTGTTTTTTTCTGAATCACTCTGTATACAGAACACACGAATTTTGTAATAAAACTGTTATTTTTAACTAGGGGCATTAGGGTTAGGGTTAGGGTTAGGGTTAGAGTTGGGGTTGGGGTTCGTTTTTCGGGAAAAACGTTCAAAGTTGTTTTTTTGTTTGTTTTGTTTTGTTTTTGTTTTTTCAAGTGACACTGCTTCGGCTACGGATTTCAATCGTAGCAGGTGGGGGTTTTTCAGCAGCCACCGGCTAGCGGTTTTTAAGGCAGGAGGCCGGGACGGAACTCCGCGAAGAGTACAATATATGTAACAACAAACTGAAACTTTTGTGAGTGTGATTTTGTATTGTTTTGTTTATTTTTAAAAAAATCTATTCAATTTTCAATTTCACAGTTGTGTATATTTATTATTCCTTTCTTTCTCTTTCTCTTTCTCTTTCTCTCTCTTTCTCTTCTCTTCTCTCTTCTCTTCTTTCTCTTTGTTTCTTTTGTCTACTATTTCTCTTCCTATTCTTGTTCTTCTCTACTGTCTCTTTCTCTTCTTTCTTTTTCTTTTTTTCCTCTTTCTCTTTTTCTAACCTTCCTTCACTTTCCCACTTTTCTTCCTTTTCCACATCTTTCTCTTCTCTTCTTCCTTATTCTTCTCTTCTTTCTCTTTTACGTTTCTTTTTCTCATCCCTTCTTTCTTTTCCTCTCTTTCTCTTTCTTTTCCCATTTTTCTCTTTCTCTCTCCTTCTTGTACTTTCTATTCTTTTCTTCTTTCTCTTCTACTTTTCTTTTCCTCATCCCTTCTTTCTTTTCCACTCTTTCTCTTTCTTTTCCCATTTTTCACTTTCTCTCTCCTTCTTGTAGAAGAGAAAGAAGAAAAGAAGAGAAAGTCTCTTCTTTTCTTCTTTCTCTTCTACTTTTCTTTTTCTCATTCCTTCTTTCTTTTCCTCTCTTTCTCTTTCTTTTCCCATTTTTCTCTTTCTCTCTCCTTCTTGCACTTTCTCTTCTTTTCTTCTTTCTCTTCTTTTTTTCTATTTTCACTTCTCCTTTTCTTCTCTTTCCTCTCCTTTTTTCTCACTCTCTTCTCTTATTCCCTCATCTCTTCCTTTTCTGTAAATATTCCCCTTTCTTTCAACCCCACCCCTCACTACATGATTTTCGATATTTCATCTTTCTCTCCATCTGAGCCAAAATGAAAATATATATTCAACAATCAACTAAAATTTGTATCTTCGTTTTATGCAATTTCCATTGTTTAATCAATTTTCTTTCTTTCTTTGTTTCTTTCTCCGTTAATAAACTTTTCTATTAACGCAGCTGAAGATTTTCGATTAATAATTTCTTCCTTCTCACTTTGACATTTTTACTTTATTTTTCGACAAAATCGACTGAAAAAAAACTAAAAACAACAAAAAACAAAGAAGAAAAAAGTAAGAGAAGATGATGTGAAATAATAAGTGGAATAAAAAATAAACTGAGAGGGAAAAATTTATGGACACATGGCCTAGTGGATAAAGGAGTTAGGTTAAGACAGTTCTAAGTGACAGTTATCTCTGGGCTACAGGTTCAATACTGGCCAAGGACAGTAGTAACATAGAATAATAATTAACACAGCTTAACACAGCTTAACGCCTCTACCCCAGCAGTGGTTAGCGGAATGAGAACAGGATACAACAAAAAATAACAGAAAACAAAAGTAAGAGAAGATGCTGTGAAATAATATGTGGTATAATAAATAAAATGAGAGGGGAAATTTATGGACACATGGCCTAGTGGATAAAGGAGTTAGGTTAAGACAGTTGTAAGTGACAGTTATCTCTGGGCAACAGGTTCAATCCTGGCCAAGCGCAGCAGTGATATAGAATAATAATTAACACAGCTTAACACAGCTTAACGCCTCTACCCCAGCTATGGTTAGCGGAATGAGAACAGGACACAACAAAAAAATAACAGAAGAAAAAAGTAAGAGAAGATGATGTGAAATAATAAGGGGAATAAAAAAGAAAATGAGAGGGAAAATTTATGGACACATGGCCTAGTGGATAAAGAGTTAGGTTAAGACAGTTCTAAGTGACAGTTATCTTTAGAATGCAGGTTCAATACTGGCCAAGTGCAGCAGTAACATAGAATAATAATTAACACAGCTTAACTCTTCTACCCTAGCTATGGTTAGCGGAATGAGAACAGGATACCCCCGTGGATTGAATAAAGGGTTAGGTTCAAAGTTCCCTGATGGCTCCCGATTACAACAAGAAGGTTTCCGATTACGACAAGAAAGTTCCCGAGTCCTAAAAGAAGGTTCCGAGTCCGAGAAGGTTCCAAGTCCGAGAAGGTTCCCGAGTCCGAAGAAAAATACCTGAAGAAGGCCGGAGGGCATATCGGCCGAAACGTTGTACAGATAACAATGAAGATGAGGACCATTGTCCGAATAACGCATATAATAGTAATTTTAAAGTAACTATTCTTAATACAAATAATTTGTACAAAATGTTCAAACAGATCTATTTGACCCATAGATGGGACCCTAACAGATACAACCATTCTCGTCAGTAATGACCTGGGAGTAATGGCAAAGAAGAGGTACTCAAGACTGACTATATCTTCAGACTGGAGCCTCACAATCCGATACAGGTTTGTGTCATACACAGAACACCAATTTATTCGAGGGGGCCTTATCTCTCTGCCGGGGATACAGTTAGAATACTCTAAGCTTCACCGAGAGGGTGCTTTAATATATATATATATATATATATATATATATATATATATATATATATAAACTTTGTTCTAGAGAACGTTGTTTTTTTTTTTGTTTTTTGTTTTTTTGTTTTTTTGTTTTTTTTGTATTTTGAAGCATTGGAAAAAAAGAAAACAAATAAACAAGCAAACTAAAAAAAAAAAAAAACAGAAGTAAAAACCGAAATTTAATATGCCATTGTTGTTATGTCCCTGGCTTGATCATTTCAGATATTTCGGGTGAACATTCACCCTTTTTCAAGGTATAGGTAATAGAGAAAAATAGAGAATGGAGAAAATTGAAATACTGTATATGAGAGAGAAAAAATGAATGAGTATATAAAAGTAAAGACGTTGGGGCGGCCTAATGTCGGTATCAGCCAATCAGCGAGGGAGTCTATCCCCTTTTCACTAGCGCTAGACCAAGGGGATTGTTTTTTTTTCGTCTGAAGTGAAGCGCCACACCTACTATCAGCTTCTTACTTTACCGCGCAGATCCCTGTGCTATTCATACGCTGAGTTGGCGAGGACCGGGATCGAACTAGGAACCTTGTGGTTTATATATCAAGATGAGATCAAAGGAGGTCGAAACAGCTGTCCAGGGATCCGGATGTCGCACATGGTGTTTGCCAAGTTGTCTGGTCATGGTAATTTAATTCAATTATCAAATATATAAATATATACATATATATATGTGTGTGTGTGTATATATATATATATATATATAATATATATATATATATATATATATATATATATATATTGAAAAAGTTATTGTCAATAATACTTATGCGATGTAGAAAGCAATCCATTGAAATATGCAAACACACGTGTGCATTTAAAAGTAATTGGAAGTATATTTTTCTTTCTGTCGGAACTGGCTCTGCTGGAGAGAAACTGTGTACCGATTTATCTTACACACCTTAGACCAAAAAAAAAAAAATCTGCCCCGCAAATAAATATTAAACGTTTTCCAGTACGACGCTATATCACCTTGCCATTTCTTTGTCTCTGTGAATTCCTTCTTTCTTTTGTTGTTCTTTTGTTCTTCTTATTCGTGGCCATGATGGAAAGGTTCGTTGTCACTGAAAGAACGGAAGAGGTCGTAAAAACGGCGCTCGCTTTTAGTCTCTTGAAAAGCGGTTCATCCATCAATATTACTCCTGACCCGAATCCTTCCCATCAAGCACAGGCTCACCCATCACCCACACCACCGTCAAATTAACCACGGACCTACCGGGCCCTTGATGCCACTAAATATAACCTGTCGCTGTACTTGTCTCCGCGGGGAACCAAACACTGAATGCAGACCTTGTTCCAACACGCAGTACTTGTCTTTTCGGGCTTGTTAACCAACACCCCCCAACACACCCCAACCCAACCCAACCCCTAGCAATTGATGGGGAAAAACTAATGAAGACTGATGCGCAACATCGTTATTGCAAATTAGCAAAGGCAAAACACAAAGAGAAGTCTACGAAAAAGACAAATACTTATCTATCTATCTATATATCGGGGGCAGAAAGGGCTTGCTCAGTAAGAAAAAATGGTAACGATTTGCCACGGGCTAAATGGAATAGACAATAAAATTCAAATTTCTCAGCTGCCTAAGTCACCTCCTGGAATCGACGCTTCACAATCTTTCTACTGTCAGTTAAATTTACAAACTTTGCATTTACATATATTCAAATACAGACACACTCAC
>CM042172.1:61209002-61224002 GCA_023376005.1 Doryteuthis pealeii | reverse complement strand
TAATATGGTCCGACAAAACCTTTGGGTTCACTTTGCAACTGCGGTTCATGAAGATATTGATGCTTCTATTGACAAAGAATGGTTGGTTGGTTGGTTGGTTGGTTGGTCTTACGACAACCCTTGTTGGGTTATTTCATGCCAAATTCACTATAAGAATTATAGTCTCAATCTATGTGCAGTACAAAATCTGGGTATATTCACGGAGTTCCGTCCCGGCCTCCTGCCTCAAAAACCGCTTGCCGATGGCTGCTGAAAAAAACCCGGCTACGATTGAAGTCCGTAGCCGAAGCGGTGTCACTTGAAAAAAAAACTAGGGCTAGGGTTAGGGTTTAGGGTTAGGGTTAGGGTTAGGGTTTAGGTTTAGGGTTTAGGTTTAGGGTTAGTTTCATGGGAAAATAAATAAATAATTTGGTTTCTGTTTTTTCTGGGTAACACAGGGTGTATACAGGTTGACCCAGAAAAAACAGAACCCACAAATTTTGTAATAAAAGTGTTAATCTTAACTAGGGGGTTTTAGGGTTACGGTTAGAATTTAAGGTTGGGGTTGGGTTGGGGTTTCGGAAAAAACGCCCTAAGTTGGTTGTTTATTTATTTATTTATTTTTTAAGTGACATCGCTTAAGATACGGACTTCAATCGTAGCTGGTGTTTTCTTTTCTTTTTCTTTTTTTTTCAGTAGTCACCGGCTAGCAGTTTTTGAGGCAGGAGGCCGAGACGGAACTCCGCAAATATTACCCAAAATCTATCTTCACAATCAATTTAAACACTACATTATCTTAAACAGATCTATTACCAGCAGATGTTACCCTAAGTATTACTGCCACTTCAAGTCAGAGTGAACCTCGTAGTTATGAAAACGAAGAAAATAGAAAAACATGAGTTGATAAAAAATTTGTATCATACATTAAGAATGAATTTATTTCACAACTTTGTCGGCATTAAATGACCCACTGAGGTTGATATGCCGTAAAACAAACCAAACAAAACCAATCAGAAAATACAGTCAGCATATGCTAGAATTTGCTAATAGGGTGGCTGAATACTGAATAAATGTTTCTTTAATAGTTTTATTCTAAATTAGCCCCGTTCTTGGAGTCTCACCACTGGATCCATTTAGAGTCATGCCCAGCACATACATTTTGGGACTGGCTGGTGGGAGGACGGGGTCTTAAACTGAAAACGAAAGAAAGAAATACTGCCAATGTCATCAAATAATGCTGTTCAGGTAAGTGTCCTAAATAGATCCCTTCAAACAAACTGGCAACAACACTGAAATAACAACATCCACAATAAACTCTTCCTAATCAAACCCACTTTGGGAGGCTGCAGACCAACTTTAAGGAAGTCTAGAAAGGAACAAGTCATTGTGTCCCGATTACGCATTGGTCATACAAGACTAACGCACTCCTATATACTCAAACAAGAACAATAACGAAAATGTGGATCAGGTCAAACACCTTTGACAGTTAAACACTTATTCATGGAATGCAGGTTTCTTGCTCACATCAGAAACCGTTATTTTAAAGCAAACAATATGAAAGATCTGTTTGAAAATGTCAACATGGAGGATATTCTCTCTTTTTTAAGGGAAATAAAATTATACCATAGAATATAGACATGAAACAAATCAATACCATACAACATAATCCCCAATAATGCTAAGACATTATTAATACCAATTACTAAAAAGTATAAATATAAATACACGATATGTATTACTTCCTAACCGTTAGGCATGACATAACCCCAGACGGGTTGATATGCCGTTAAAATCAATAAAAAAACAAACTTAGAATCAGTGCCGGTTTAACGAGCTTTTACTATATAAGAACTAATGCACTACTAATAATGGTCAAACTTATTTTAAACAGGTAACTTATTCAAGCTGAGGCGCATCTGAAGAGGAATGCTGATGGGGCTACGAAAGGTTTTTTTTTCTGGTCACAGTTCCAGTTTGTGCCTGGGCCCCCATATCAAAATGATTTCATATCAATCTTGATTTGGTAGGAAATATGGAAAATAAATATTTAGATGAAATATGAATGTTTTAAATGCTAATTTATTATTATTATAATTACTATTATCATTTACTCCTTTTGAGTTTTCACAATAGCATTAGCTGATGGTCTTTCACTGGATTCTGAGTGACAGCAAGTCTCCTCAGGTCTCCAGGACTCTTCTGAGTATTCTGGCAGATTGCAGCAGTGCAGTGTTCTGAATGGTTTCAATCCTTCCTCTGATTTCTAGACTTTCCAAACCCTTTTCCAATCCTTTTGGGACCGTTCCAAGTGCACCAACTACAATTGGTATCACTTTGACTTTCATACTTCATAACTTTTCCAGTTCTCTGGCAAGGTCCAGATATTTGTCCATTTTTTCAAATTTTTCATTTTTAAAGGAAAATTATTATTATTATTATTATTATTATTATTATTAACATTCATGTTCTTCCACATAAAGGGAAGACCTTTCAAAGTCTCGTGAACAAACTTTGTAAGGAAAAAAATACGTACTTCGGGATATATTAACATTGCCGTCTTTGAAGTTCATACAACGAGAAAAATTTGATAAAAGATGTGTTTTTATGTTTGTTTGTCCGCCCCCACCTCTCTCTCTCTCTCTCTCTCTCTCTCTCTCTCTTCTCTCTCTCTCTCTCTCTCTCTCATCGACCATCGGCCGAGAAAGCTGAGAACCATATATGTCCGAGAATCAACTCAAATTCAGTCGATTGTGATCGAATTAAGTCTAATTGGTTGAACACGACTCGTTAGCGTTTTCTAAGAAAAGAATATTCACGCTCAGATTCCATTTCGCTTGATGTGTCGTCAAGTCGGGGGTGGTCAGACGATTTTAAAAGAAAAAACTTTCTCCCTTTTTCGACACAGACGAATTTAAATGAGAAAACCTTGTCCCATTTTCAATTTTTCCAACACTCCGAGGGGGTTACCCGTGGCGTAGGGGATAACGTGATGAACTGCGACATCAGAGTAAGCGAGTTCAAACCCCAGTCTCTCTATTGCATTCAATTTCGGACAAATACTCTTAGGAAAGGTATGAACCCTCTCTCTCTCTCTCTCTCTCTCTATATATATATATATATATATATATATATATATATATATATATATATATATATTAATAAATAAGTTATCCACGGACGCGTGTTTCGAGGTTTCACCTTTCATCAGTGTGGCTCCACTTTAACTGCTACCTCTAGCCGGGATTGTGACCTGAATGAATTTTCGTCTGCTAAGTCTCTTAACCATGCGGCCATTAGCGACTGTCAAATATAGGAGAATATTTAATTGATACATTTCTATATATATATATAGATAGCCGGGTTAGCTCAGTCGGTAGAGTGTTCGGCTAGAAGCTACAAGGTTCCTAGTACGATACCGGCTCTCGCCAACTCAGCGTATGAGTAGCACAGGGATCTGCGGTAAAGTAAGGAGCTGATGGTAGATTCGGCGCTCCACTTCAGACGCAAAAACAATCTCCTTGGTCTAGTCTGCTAGTGAAGAAAAAATAGACTCCCTCGATTTAAGGCCACCCCGACGACTTTTTTAAAAACTTTATATATATATATATATATATATATATAAAGGAAAAGGTGACTTACCGGTGAATTTGGTCACGATGGTTAGTAAGTGTGGAATTCATGGGGGGTAGGTAAGTCAGCGATATAACAAATACAAAGTGCTCAATACTAAGTAGAGAACATTTATTATGAAATGGGTACAAGAGATAACCTACTCGAGTTTCACCATAAGTATATTCAGTGGATCTAACCCTGAAGATCCTTATAGTGAAAGTCCAGTAGGTTATCTCTTGTACCCATTTTATAATAAATTTGCTCTAAAAAAATTTTGAAAAAAAGAAAAGACCAAGATAGTCGTACCAACAGAAAATAATCTATTGGTACAGTATTTAGCCAAAAGAAAAAACAATTTATATGTATATATATGTATATAAGATATATATATATATATATATTCATATAACCGCTAGGAAAATAAGCTAATAAGTAAAAAGTGCTCAATACCTAAGTAGAGCAAATAATAAAGATAAATCTAATGAGTCAGACGAACCTACTATTAGTTTCGCTTAATGCTCTTCAGGGCTAATATCTGACTAGATTTATCTTTATATATATATTTACAACTTATCATATCGTCGTGTCATAAAAGTCACTAGAAGTGGAATGTTAACCTACTCTAAACAAATCATAAAAATCTAAGAAGTTCGTTTAGTGTTGAGGTTATGGGATCGGCCTGTCAGCTTGGCAGTCCGATTTCAAATCACGCACAGGGCGGTCTTCCGATCTATAGCTCTGCTGATGAGGCCTAATAGGCCGAAATGTACATACAGAGATTGATTTTTCTCGATTTGTTTAGCCATACATTTAATAGGTATTCCCGCCTAATTCATTATTAATTAATTAATTTCTAAATTAGGTACGACTCCAATTAAGCACTTATTCTCCAAAAAATTATCGGCAAAAAGCCATTCTAAACAAACCTTGTTTATATATATATATATATATATATATATATATATATATATAAATGAGAGGATTCACCAGCTGATTACTCTGATCGTTCGGCAAAGCGTAAGAGTAACAATTCCCTTTTACTGATCGCCTTTTGAAGTTGGTGAATTAAGACACTTCATTGCTTCTTTATTATCTCTTCATAACAGTCCACTGCATCGACTCGTGTACGCCAGAAGCTTAGGATGAGAAGATTAGGGACAAGACTGTCCATTGACTGGCTGACCGTATTGCACACCCTTTGGCCATTCATGTACTTCTTGACCACAACCCTCGTATTATACCGATGATGGTTTTATCGGAAGTTCCTTGTGGAAAACAATTGTCTCGAGATAGATCGATAGATATACCAATCAAATATTGCGGTTCACATGTGAATATATTTTATACTTCTGTCTTACAAGATATTTCTCTATCTTGACTGTGTGATTGGTTTTAACGGCATGACAACTCGTTAAGGGTTATTTATGCTTAGAGATTAGCGAATTGTATATATTATACGTTTATATTTACATTTTATGTGTAGTATTATATGCGCTATTCGGACTATTGTCCTCATCTTTATTGGTATCTGTACCATTTTTCGGTCGATATGCCCTCTGGCCTTCTTCAGGTATTTCTTGTCGGACTTGGGAACCTTCTTCCCGGACTCGGGAACCTTCTTTTCGAACTCGGGAACTTTCTTGTCGTAATCGGGAGCCATCATGGAACTTTGAACCTAACCCTTTATTCAGTCCTCGGGGGTATCCTGTTCTCATTCCGCTAACCATAGCTGAGGTGGAGGCGTTAATTGGGAGCCATCAGCTATGGTTAGCGGAATGAGAACAGGATACCCCCGAGGACTGAATAAAGGGTTAGGTTCAAAGTTCCGTGATGGCTCCCGATTACGACAAGAAGGTTCCCGATTACGACAAGAAAGTTCCCGAGTCCGAAAAGAAATTTACCGAGTCCGAAAAGAAGGTTCCTGAGTCTGACAAGAGATACCTGAAGAAGGCCGGAGGGCATATCGGCCGAAACGTTGTACAGATAACAATGAAGATGAGGACAATAGTCCGAATAACGCAGATAATGCTACACATAAAATGTAAATATAAACGTATAGTACATACAATTCGCTAATCTCTAAGCCTAAATAACCCTTGACGAGTTGCCATGTCGTTAAAACTAATCACTCAGTCAAGATGGAGAAATATCTTGTAAGACAGAAGTATAAAATATATTCACATTTGAACTGCAATATTTCACGAGTTCGAAAAGAAGGTTCCCGAGTCCGACGAGAAATACCTGAAGAAGACCGGAGGGAATATCAGCCGAAACGTTGTATAGATAACAATGAAGATGAGGACAATAGTCCGAATAACGCAGATAATAGTAATCTTCAAGTAACTATTCTTAATACAAATAAATAATGCAAAATAATTGTTTAAACATATCTATTTGACCCATAGATGGGACCGTAACAGATACAACCATTCTCGTCAGTAATGACCTGGGAGTAATGGCAAAGAAGAGGGGCTCAAGATCCCCTCTATCTTCAGACTGGGGCCTCACAATCAGATACAATTTTGTGTTCTACACAGAACACCAATTTGTTGAGGGGGGCCTTATCCCTCTGACTGTATCCCTGATGCAGTCAGAGTATTCTAAGCTTCACCGAGCGGATGCTCTAATATATATATATATATATATATATATATATATATATATATATATATATATATAACTTGTTTTTTGTGAACCTTGTTTTTTGTTGGGTTTTTTTTTTTTTGGTTTTTTTTTTTGTATTTTGAAGCATTGGAAAAAAAAACGAAAAAAAACAAACAAACTTAAAAAATAAAAAAAACAGAAATAAAAACAGAATTTTAATATTCCACTTTTGTTCTGTCCCTGGTTTATCATTTCCGATATTTCGGGTGAACCATCACCCTTTTTCAAGGTATAGGGAATAGAGACTATCTGGAAAAAAATGAAATGAAAAAATAGGAAAACCTTGAAAACGATGGATTTATGATTAATTTTCTTTTAACAATCTAATTGGATAATCCTATTTTTTCTCAAAGAAATTCAAATATATCCGTATTCTTTTCACTATTAAAATAATAACCCAACACAAATACTCAGAGAATGCCTGTGTATACACACACACATACATGCTTGTGTGCAGGTATTCATAGGTGAATATATTAGCATTTCTGTGTGTACTAACATGTACAATGTATACGTGATGATTCGGGTTCGCCTGAGTGCACCTGTCTACGTATAACGATTGGCTCCACTCAGGCAATATGACTAAGGTGGATATGTGGCCGGATATGGATTGCGGCCATTGCAATATGGCCGACGCTCGACCGATTCAAGTACAATTTATTTGCACTTGGCAAGTAAAGGAAATTAGAATATTGGCTATTTTTGTTCTTTTGTTCATCTTAATTTTTTTTTTATTTCAAGCCAACGTAGAATTTTATTACGAAGAAGATTCATTCTTATTTTATTGTTACATGAACTTCTTTCTTATCTTTCTATTTCTTCTCTTATTTTCTTACGCTTTCTGTCTCCGTGTCTGTATTATATATATATATATATATATATATATATATATATATATATATATATATATATATATATATATATATATACATACATATATATATATATATATATATATATATACATATATATAATATATACACACACATATATATAACACACATATATATAAACACATATATATATATACACTAATATATATACACATATATATACATACACATACATATATATATATAACAACACACATATATATACACAAACACATATATATATATATATATATATATATATATATATATATACACATGCACACATATATACACACACACATATATATACACATTTTTTCTCTCTTCCTTTATTTCTTTCTTTCTTCCTTCCATCATTTGTTCTTCCTTCTTTCCTTCATTTCTTTCTTCATTCCATCATTTGTTCTCTCTTCCTTCA
Organism: Doryteuthis pealeii; assembly: GCA_023376005.1. Classification (NCBI taxonomy): domain Eukaryota; kingdom Metazoa; phylum Mollusca; class Cephalopoda; order Myopsida; family Loliginidae; genus Doryteuthis; species Doryteuthis pealeii. The sequence continues at coordinate 61,216,457 of CM042172.1, read as the reverse complement.
TTTATTTCTTTCTTCATTCCATCAATTGTTCAACCTTCCTTCCTTCATTTCTTTCTTCATTCCATCATTTGTTCAACCTTCCCTCATTTCTTTCTTTCTTCATTCCATCATTTGTCTTCCTTACTTCCTCCATTTCTTCCTTCATTTTTCTTCATTCCATCATTTTTTTCATTTCTTATTCCATCATTGTTGTTCCTTCATTCCTTCATTTCTTTCTTCATTCCATCATTTTTTTCTCTTCCCTCATTTCTTTCTTCTTCATTCCATCATTTGTTTTTCCTTCCTTCCTTCCTTCATTTCTTTTTCATTCAATCAATTGTTCTTCCTTGCTTCCTTCATTTCTTTTTTCATTCCATCATTTGGTCTTCCATACTTCGTTCATTTCTTTCTTCCTTCCATCATTTCTTATTTTTTATTTCCTTTCTTCATTTCTTTCTTCATTCCATCATTTGTTCTTCCTTCCTTCCTTCCTTCATTTCTTTTTTCCTTTTATTTGTGTCCCGTTTGTTCTTCATTGTTCTCTTTTCATTCCATCTATAAATAGTAACCCTTTTTCTTATATTTTTCATTCATTTGACCATTTCTTCTTTTCCTTATCCCCGCCTTCCTTTTTATTCTACATTGTCTATATTATTATTATTATTATTATTATTATTATTATTATTATTATTATTATTATTATTATTATCTTTTCTTTTCTTTCTTTTTTTTCACAATCAATCCCGTTTAGTTTTTCTTCACTTATATTTTTATCTTCTCCTTTTAACAAAATCTCATTCCTTTTCCTTTTCTCTCTCCATTTTTATTTTATTACTTTCTGCATCGCTCTTCATTCATTGAACATTTTTCCTTCATATTTTAAGCAATATCCGTCTCTTAATCTTTTCATTTCTCTTTCTTTTTTTTATCTCTCTCTCTCTCTTTGATTTATTTATTCAATTTTCTTTTATTCCTCTTATTTTTTTTTCTTCTTATCTATATTTCCTTTCATCGAAGCATGGAAAGACTGTTGGGTTCACACCGTCATTATTTTCAGAGGTAATTCGCTTTGGCTACTTGGAGCAGAGAGAATCGTTATCTGTGGTTAGCCGGGTTTGAGAAAAATGGCGGCAAAAATGTAGAATGATCCATGTCTGTATTCCATTAGAATAGAATTCTGTTGAGTTAATTACAATGCATTATTAGCAAAAGTCAATGGAGAAGAAAGAACATAGGAGGGTTAATTCAGTTCTCTCCTGCAATTCATATTACTTATTTACATTTAAAGTTATACCTGAAACATTGTGAAGATAATAAATAATAAGCCCGACAAGAAGGTTCCCGAGTTCGAAGAAAAGGTTCCGGAGTCCGATAAGAAATACCTGAAGAAAATCGGAGGGTATATCGGCCGAAGCGTTGTGCAGATAACAATGAAAATGAGGACAATAGAAAATGAATAAAAATGTTTAGAAGTGACAATTTGTATTATTTGGATTATTCGAACTTTTGTCCTCATCTTCATTATTATCTCCACAACGTTTCGACCGATATGTCCTTCGGCCTTCTTCAGGTATTTCTTGTCGAACTAGGGAACCTTCTTGTCGAACGAGGGAACATTCTTGTCGAACTCGGAAACCTTAATGTCGTAATCGAGAGCCATCACTGAACTTTGAATTTAACCCTTTATTTAATCCATGTAGACTGTTCTCATTCGGTTAACCCTGACTGGATACAAGTGTTAAGCTATGTTATTCTATGTTACTGTCGCCTTTGACCAGGATTGAACCAGCAACCTAGAAATAACTGTCACTTAGAACTGTATTAACCCATCGCCTATATCCACTACGCCATGTGCCCAATTAAAATTCGAGAAGTTTGCCGAGTCCGAGAAGGTTCTCGAGTCCGACAATAAATACCTAAAGAAGGCCGGGGGGCATATCGGCCTAAACGTTGTGTAGATAACAATGAAGATGAGGACAATAGTCCGAATAATAGAAATTATAAGAATTATGAAGCCTCACATCAAAATTTCAGAGAAATAATTGTGTCAGCATTTGAGAGATGTGTGATTGTAATGTCAATCCCTTTCACGCATCAGCACCCCACCACCTCCAATATAATCTCCCATCATATTTTGAAGATTTCGTTACCCATCTCATGAAATTAAAGTTTAAAGGGAAAAATGGGATTTTCTATTTATTTTAAGCACTAGCAAATATATGCACCCTCCGGGTGCAAGTATTTAAGTTTTAATGTAATAAAACATTGTATTAAATTAGAAAGGCTAATGAAACTAAATAAGAATACAGATAAAAAGATTTGAAACAGAGGGAGTATAATAAAAGATTTGAAACAGAGGGAGTATAATAAAAAATGGAACAACTGAAACTTACTCTTCCATCACTCTCGTCTTTCATTGTTATTTTTTCTAATTTAAGCATTTAGTTATAAAGAGGAAAGAGATAAAATGACAGTTATTTTATCTTGTTAATGGATTTCATTTAAGATTCATTGAAGAGATTTTTGCTTATATTCATTAAAACCAAACAGTTAGAAATCAATAATACTAAGCACATATTTATTAAATTCGATTTTTTAATATTAATATGCAAATTAGCCTTCCATTTCACACTGTAAACCGCTATTTTGTTGTATATATAAATATAATTGCATGTTGTCAGTATGTAGGCATAGTTAACAGTATTAATAATGGAAGATAATTTTATTAATAATTGAGGTTTAGATAAAAATAAAATCATGGAGAATGTGATGTCAATATCTAAGAGAATTGTGACTTGAGTAGGAATATAGTTTCGGTTACAGACAGAAAAACACACAATCTCCATTATAATAAGAGATAAAAAGTTAAGTAGCCAGCGTGGCCTATTATCGATATCAGTCGGACAGCGACTGTGATTGTGATTTGGCCTTTCAATGTTGCATATACATTGTTAAATGTGTTTTTATTGTATTTTTAATTTCTTTTTAGCTTCATTTTTATTGTTAATTTTTATGTATTTCATTAGTTTTCAATATAATTTGATGGAAACATTTATTTCACGTCCTTTAATTATGACGTTGCTACGAGACGTAACGTTGGATTTACTGAACTGAAATCTAGTGAAGAAAAGTGACGTAAGTGCGAATTTGATATAGGCCGAAATTACGTAAAACGGGTATTATAGTATACAAGCGGGAACAGTGGAATTTCCGCGAAACGAAACAAAAATCAATCAGCTATTTAAGACAGAAACGATGATTCGCAATTTTATAACATATAAATTCTATTGTTGTGTTTGTAATAAATAATACAAAAATATACAATAACAATCGATATAATACTGTAAAAATTCAATCAAAAAATATATTTTTAAAGCTGGGTTGTAAAATATCTACATTGATCTGCTGATAAAAAAAAATCGTTTAAAATATCTACATTAATTTGCCGACAAAAAGTGACAAAAACATAACTTGAAAAATATCTAAGCTGGACCGGAAATTTGCCTGACACTGGCTCGCTAAAACATAGTCTAAATTAGGACATTAGACCCGGACGACATGAGATCAAAATTATTTTAAAAAATATCCTATAATTCACAGTTTCGATATTACAAATAAAACAAACATGTAACTTTTTCAATTCATTTTTCAAGACCGTTTGGAATATTTCATCTTTAAAATTGGGTGAAATAAAATGGGACAAATAAAAAATAAGAAGTGGTTAAGTGACACCAGATAATCTGGATTTACATTTTTGCATTGTATCTTGGACGATTTGGACGGTGTCATTTTTAACCAGAGGGTGTTGCAGGATAATAACGGCCGTACAATTAAGGAACATGAGTATTAATATATAGAATATTAGATGATTTGGACGGTGTCCTTTTTAACAAGAGGGTGTTGCAGCATAATAACGGACCGAAGATTTAGGAACACCAGTATTAATATATAGATAAGATAATGAAAGAGAGCACATGCAACTAAGAATGCAAGAACGAGGGGTTAAAGCTATTACATCCTTCAAAAAGATGTTTGCTTATACGTCCGCTGTTAATAGCAATAAATAATTTAATCAAAACAGCAGGCGTAAGTGATCACTAACATCACACGAAAACATGATTATCCAAAGAGAGAGGTAAGGGTCATTCCGGACGCACGGTGTTAAATTGCTATGGTCTATAATCATTTTAAAGAGGTGCGTGGTCTAATGGTTAGAGTCGTAGGAAATGGACTCGTCAACGCGAGTTCAATTCTTGGATGAAGCCGTTGGTATTTCACATGGTGCTAATACCCTTGGGAAAGGTATGAATTCTACTCCCCCTCCAGCTATGGATAAATAGCAGAGCAGACTGGACTCTTTAACCATGGCTAGATAACCAGAATAGGAGAAGGAAAACTCTGAATTCAAACCTGTTAAACCCCGCCTAAGAAATTGACCTTGTGTCGCATCCTGCTCGTGTGGAGGGGTTGGTAAATATATATAATCATTTTTAGTCTTAAAAAAGACTTTGTTCGCACAGCGTTTAAATCGTACAACATACAACGTTTTAAAACGTATATCGGTCGTTATACAAAGCACGAATTTCTAGCCCGACTAGATATTTTCCAAGTTGTGATTTTTGTCACTTTTTGTCAGCAAATTAATGTAGATATTTTAAACGCCCCCCCCCCCAATGATTTTTATCGACAAATCAATGTAAATATTTTACAACATCCCCCTTTAAAGAAAAAGTGAGAAAAATTTAAATCAAGATTATTATACTTTTTGCATATTGAACTATCTGTAATAGCTCTAGAGTAAACATTTCAAAGGTTGTAATAATTAAATTATCATAAGGGGCCGGGCTAGCTCAGTCGGTAGAGCGTTCGGCTAGAAACCACAAGGTTCCTAGTTCGATACTGGTCCTCGCCAACTCAGCGTTATGAGTAGCACTGGGATCTGTGCGGTAAAGTAAGGAGCTGATGGTAGGTGTGGCGCTCCACCTCAGATGCTAAAAACAATCTCCTTGGTCTAGCGCTATTGAAAATGGGATAGACTCCCTCGCTGATTGGCTGATACCGACTTTAGGCCGCCCCGTCGACTTTACTTTTACTTACAGTGGTATATCCACAGGTCCTGCTACTATCAACATAAAGAGCTTCTAAAATCAAATTATCAGTTTGGACGAAAAAAAAAACGAATCGATAAAGAAAAAGAAGATTGAGTGCCGCCATTTATTTATTCATTTATTTGTCTTCTAGATAATCCATTTATTGTCATATTAATTATTTTCTAGGTTCATTTTTTTATACCTTAAATTCGGCCCGTTCCGTTGCATAGAAATAGAAAATTATCAGACAATTTAAAGCGCGTTCTGGCGTCTGTAGGTTTGCTTTGAAATTACGTGCCACGAAATCATTTTCGCGGAATCTATAACGGATTTAGGGAGCACACTAAGACCGTTGGATAGAAGGGCCGGATTTATAAGGAGGGCACAGGGACAATTATCATGGGCCCCCTACCTTTATAAAACCTATAATAATTATAAAATTAGTTTTATTACTGAAAAAATAATGGTGATTTGCTGCTGGCTGGAAAGAATTATATTACTTTGTCGTATAATACAAACTGAAGAATGTAGTAAAGGTTATTCTTACAGTCAATATAATTGAGTATAGTAAAATCAAAGGTTTTCATGGGAACCTAGCTTATATATATATATATATATATATATATATATATATATATATATATATATATATATATATTTGGAGGATATGTGCTTAATTGAAGTCATGCCTAATTTTGAAAATTAATTAGTTAATAATTAATGAATTTAGGCGGGCATATATGTTCAAATGTAAGGCTAAACAAATCGAGAAAATGTCAATCCCTGTATGTACATATATATATATATATATATATATATATCATGTCGCGCTGTTAGCACGGATATCCATGACAATCTCTCTCCATCCGTCCCTATTACTCATTCTCGGGAGGTCCTCTATGCAGCATCCCGTATCCATAGAGAGCTGGTCAATGTACGTCTTTGTTGGTCGGCCCACACTGGCGTGCCCATGTGCTGGCTTACACAGAAGGACGTCAATTGTGAGTTCGTCCTTGCTTCTCCAGCAGTGTCGTTCGTGTCTTGTCCGTCTTACGCTGATGATTTGGGTGATATGTGGCAGGTGACCATACAGCTGTTTCTCGTGGGTTCAGGATATATATATAATATTATATATATAATATAATATATATATATATGACAGTTTAAGTACAGTCTATGAATTAACATTTTGCGAATTGGGTTACGGTTTTAGGGGATTAAGGTTGTTTTTAATTACGTATTGCTTAAAAAAAATAAACAACAAAAACCCAAATTACTATACATTTAATTAACCATTGAAATGAATTATTGAATCTATTATTGAGACAGTTGTTTGTGTTAGTGTTGCAATGTATAATTTCAATTAAACTTAGTTTAAAAAAATATTTTTCAATATTAAATGTATAGTAATTTGTTGTTTTTTTAAGCAATACGTAATTAAAAACAACCTTAATCCCCTAAAACCGTAACCCAATTCGCAAAATGTAGTTAAACTGTCATTGGGGACCACCAAAAAACTCTCCGTTTTAATTTTCCGACCTAAATCAGAAGTCAGCCATTTTTTTTATAAACAACGCAAAAATGTAATTAAAACAATCAGAGAGACGAGTTCCGAATTTATGTTGATATTTGTAGCCTTCACGAGAGACAATCATATTTGTTGACGTAATTACCGAGAAAATAAAAAAAAGGACATTCAATTATCTATTATTATTTCTAGCCTTTAGCACTTTAAATTTTTTAACGCCAAAAATGTTCGCAGAGGTCACAGCTGACAGCCCGACCATTCCCAACACCACTCTTTACCTCAATTGCCAGACCCCGGGGCAGGCTAGATATTTATGAAAGGAACAGTCCGGAAACATGGCCGAATTATCTAGACAGTTCTATTTACTTACAGTCAAGAATGACCGGTTCACTAAAAGAACGGGTTGGGTGGGGGGGGGTCACGCGGGTAGAAGCGGACAGCTAGAAAAAAAAATGTTTATAGGCGGCTATGTTACCCTAGCAACAGGGCTTCGTTTATGAACCAGACCAATCCTTAGATAAATGAAATGCAGTGGTGACTATCAGAAACTGTTGATATCGGACGGGTCATCACTAACCTGGTTCTTATTACTGGTAAACACCCATTCCCTGATGATATCGAGAATTTGTAGTAACGAGACTCACCAAACCATTACAAAAAAAGAAAGAAAGAAAGAAAGAAAGAAAGAAAGAAAAAGTCAGATGACGTCAAATGAATAGACATCGTCATCCAGTGCATTGAATTGGACCAGCAAGTTCTTTCATTCTTTCTATGAAATTTGCATAATTTTTAGCATTTAACTAGGTATAGTAAATGAGGCTAAATAACTCGTTTTTGACCCAAAATTGAACTTTAGGC
>CM042172.1:61175090-61208902 GCA_023376005.1 Doryteuthis pealeii | reverse complement strand
GGTGCCGCTTAGGGCACCATAGTATTTAAGCGCCGGATTCAACCCTTTCGTCCTCTTTTTCCTGTTTCAGCAACTACGAGCCACATGGGTAGATTTTTAGTAACCCTCTCGTTGGGCTCCGCCCCTACATTTACTGTAATCACTCACAGCATGGACATTCGTAGTCTCATGTCTGTTTACTCTTTATGTTTATAATGTACCATTCATGAATGTGTCTTTTATTCTTTATTTTTGTGTAACCCTTTTTATATGTACTCTGTTTACCAGTACTTTTGTATCTTCATATCCATGTGCTGTGTATATTTAAATGTTTTGTCTATTAACCCCTCCCCATTCTCGAGTTTTTGTATGCAAAGTATCTAATAACTTTGCACCATCCTTATAAGCGGAATAAAATTATGCCATAGAATCATAGACATGAAACAAATCAATACCATACAAACATAATCCGCCCATAATTGCTAAACACATTTACTAATTACAATTACTTAAAAGTATAAATATAAATACACGATATGTATTACTTTCCTAACCGTTAGGCATGACTAACCCCAGACGGGTAATATGCCGTTACAATCAATAAAAAAAAACTTAGAATCCAGTGCCAGGTTTAACGAGGCTTTTACTATATAAGAACTTGATGCACTACTAAAATGGTCACACTTATTTAAAGGTAACTTATTCAAGCTGAGGCGCATCTGAAAGAAGAATGCCGATGGAGCTACGAAAGGTTTTTTCTCTGTCACAGCCTCCAGTTTTGTGCCTGTCTCCCCACATTTAAAATGACTTCATATCAATCTTATTTGTAGGAATAGGAAAATATATTTAGATGAAATATGAATGTTTTTAAATGCTAATTTATTATTATTATAATTACTATTATCATTTACTCCTTTTGAGTTTCACAATGGTCTTTACTGGATTCTGAGTTGGACAGGCAGTCTCCTCAGGTCTCCATGACTCTTCTGAGGCATTCTGGCAGATTGCAGCAGTGCAGTGTTCTGAATGCGTTTCAATCCCTTCCTCTGAATTCCAGGACTTTCCAAACCCTTTCCATCCTTTTTGGGACCTGTTCCAAGTGCACAACTACAATTGGTATCACTTTGACTTTTCATATTTCATAAACTTTTCCAGTTACTCTGGCAAGTCAGATATTTGTCCATTTTTCAAATTTTTCATTTTTAAAAGGAAATTATTATTATTATTATATTATTATTATTATTATTATTAACATTCATGTTCTTCCACATAAAGGGAAGACCTTCAAAGTCGCGTGAACCAACTTTGTAGGAAAAAATACGTACTGTCGGATATATTATCATTGCCGTCTTTGAAGTTTCATACACGAAAAATTTGATAAAAAGCATGTTTTTATGTTGTTGTCCGCCCCACCTCTCTCTCTCTCTCTCTCTCTCTCTCTCTCTCTCTCTCTCTCTCTCTTCTCTCTTCTCATCGACCATCGGCGAGAAAGCTGAGAACCATATATGTCAGAAATTTCAACTCAAATTCAGTCGATTGTGATTCGAATTAAAGTCTTGATTGTTTGAAACACGTCTGTAAAACGACTCGTTAGCGTTTTCATAAGAAAAGAATATCACGCTCAGATTCCATATTCGCTTGATGTGTGTCAAGTCGGGGTTGTGTCAGACGATTAAAAGAAAACTTTCTCCCTTTTCGACACGGACGAATTTAAATAAGAAAAACCTTGCCCATTTTAAATTTTTCCAACACTCGAGGGTACCTGTAGCGTAGAGGATAACGTGATGAACTGCGACATCAGAGTAAGCGAGTTCAAACTCCAGTCTCTCGATTACATTCAATTTCGGACTAATACTCTTAGGAAAGGTATGAACCCTCTTCATATATATATATATATATATATATATATATATATATATGTTGTGTGTGTGTGGTGTGGTGTGTGTGTGTGTGTGTGTTGAAAAGAGAAATAAAGGAAAGAGAGTATAGAATGGATAAAATAGGATATTTTAATTAATTTTACTTATACGTGTTTCGGTCTGGAGTTTATCCATGTGTACATTATTCAATCTATTATTATTTTTGAATAACAAAATGAAATGAAATAATAATAGAAAAAATTATTCCACCGAAAGTTAACCAGACAAGATTAGATATATATATATAAAACATTCAAACCCATTCTCAACAGATATTACAAAGGTAAGAGACGGATTTTATCTTCTCTAATAACTTGTAGAATAATTATATTAACTTGATGCTTCAAAGGAGTCTAATAATAGATGAGGAAAACTTTATATCTGGGACCCCACTCTCAAAAAGTGTTTTAAGACTTTTGAGAGGGTCCCTTGGAAAGGATTTCATTATCCCCCTCATTCCATTCATTTTTATTGTATCCATTCATTAACTTTACCATTAATTTTTAACTATATATATATATTTATATGTATATATATATACCGGCCCTTGCCAACTCAGCGTATGAGTAGCACAAGGATCTGCGGTAAAGTAAGGAGCTGATGGTAGGTGCGGCGCTCCACTTCAGACGCAAAAAACAATCTCCTTTGTCGAGCACTAGTGAAGAAAAGATAGACTCCCTCGACTTAAGGCCACCCCGATGACTTTTTTTTTACTTCATATATATATATATATATATATATATATATATAAAGGAAAAGGTGACTTACCGGTGAATTTGGTCACGATGGTTAGTAAGTGTGGAATTCATGGGGGGGGTAGGTAAGTCAGCGATATAACAAATACAAAGTGCTCAATAGTAAGTAGTGCAAATTTATTATAAAATGGGTACAAGAGATAACCTACTTGAGTTTCACCCTAAGGATCTTCAGTGGATTTAACCCTGAAGATCCTTATGGTGAAACTCGAGTAGGTTATCTCTTGTACCCATTTTATAATATATATATATATATATATATATAATATACCAAGCGTGTTGGTAGATCCTTGCGGAGAGAAAAAACCCGGCAGAGAGTTTGATTGTAAAAATATACTACCAAACATCAACCAGGAAGAAAAAAATTTTTGAAAAAAAGAAAAGACCAAGATATTTCGTACCAACAAAAAATAATCTATTGGTATAGTATTTGGCCAAAAAGAAAAACAATTTATATGTATATATATGTATATAAGATATATATATATTCATATAACCGCTAGGGAGAAGCTAATTTGTAAAAAGTGCTCGATACCTAAGTAGAGCCAAGTAATAAGGATAATCTACTGAGTCAGACGAACCTACTATTAGTTTCGCATAAAGCTCTTCAGGGCTAAAATCTGACTTTTAGCCCTGAAGAGCTTTATGCGAAACTAATAGTAGGTTCGTCTGACTCAGTAGATTATCCTTATTATTATTATATTATATATATATATATATATATATTATATGGGGATTCACCAGCTGATTACCCTGATCGTTCGGCAAAGCGTAAGAGTAACAATTCCCTTTTACTGATCGCCTTTTGAAGTTGGTGAATTAAGACACTTCATTGCTTCTTTATTATCTCTTCATAACAGTCCACTGCATCGACTCGTGTACGCCAGAAGCTTAGGATGATAAGATTAGGGACAAGACTGTCCATTGACTGGCTGACCGTATTGCTGACCCTTTGGCCATTCATGTTCTTCTTGACCACAACGCTCGTATTATACCGATGATGGTTTTATCGGAAGTTCCTTGTGGAAAACCATTGTTTCGAGATAGATCGATAGATATACCAATCAAATATTGCGGTTCACATGTGAATGTATTTTATACTTCTGTCTTACAAGATATTTCTCTATCTTGACTGAGTGATTGGTTTTAACGGCATGCCAACTCGTTAAGGGTTATTTATGCTTAGAGATTAGCGAATTGTATATATTATACGTTTATATTTACATTTTAGGTGTAGTATTATATGTGCTATTCGGACTATTGTCCTCATCTTTATTGGTATCTGTACCATTTTTCGGTCGATATGCCCTCTGGCCTTCTTCAGGTATTTCTTGTCGGACTTGGGAACCTTCTTTTCGGACTCGGGAACTTTCTTTTCGAACTCGGGAACTTTCTTGTCGTAATCGGGAGCCATCACTGAACTTTGAACCTAACCCTTTATTCAGTCCACGGGGATATTCTGTTCTCATTCCGCTAACCATAGCTGAGGTGTAGGCGTTAATCGGGAGCCATCAGCTATGGTTAGCGGAATGAGAACAGGATACCCCCATGGACTGAATAAAGGGTTAGGTTCAAAGTTCCCTGATGGCTCCCGATTACGACAAGAAGGTTCCCGATTACGACAAGAAGGTTCCCGATTACGACAAGAAGGTTCCCGGGTCCGAAAAGAAATTTACCGAGTCCGAAAAGAAGGTTCCCGAGTCCGACAAGAAATACCTGAAGAAGGCCGGAGGGCATATCGGCCGAAACGTTGTACAGATAACAATGAAGATGAGGACAATAGTCCGAATAACGCAGATAATGCTACACATAAAATGTAAATATAAACGTATAGTACATACAATTCGCTAATCTCTAAGCATAAATAACCCTTGACGAGTTGCCATGTCGTTAAAACTAACCACTCAGTCAAGATGGAGAAATATCTTGTAAGACAGAAGTATAAAATATATTCACATTTGAACTGCAATATTTCACGAGTTTGAAAAGAAGGTTCCCGAGTCCGACGAGAAATACCTGAAGAAGGCTGGAGGGCATATCGACCGAAACGTTATACAGATAACAATGAAGATGAGGACAATAGTCCGAATAACGCAGATAATAGTAATCTTCAAGTAACTATTCTTAATACAAATAATTAATACAAAATAATTGTTCAAACAGATCTATTTGACCCATAGATGGGACCGTAACAGATACAACCATTCGGGTCAGTAATGATCTGGGAGTAATGGCAAAGAAGAGGGACTCACGACTCACTATATCTTCAGACTGGAGCTTCACAATCAGATACAATTTTGTGTTCTACACAGAACACCAATTTGTTAAGGGGGGCCTTATCCCTCTGACTGTATCCCTGATACAGTCAGAGTATTCTAAGCTTCACCGAGCGGATGCTCTAATATATATATAATATATATATATATATATATATATATATATATATATATATATATTAAACTTTGTTCTTGTGAACCTTGTTTTTGTTGTTTTTTTTTTTTGGGGGGTTGTATTTTGAAGCATTGGAAAAAAAACGAAAAAAAAAAACAAACAAACTTAAAAAATAAAAAAAACAGAAATAAAAACAGAATTTTAATATTCCACTTTTGTTCTGTCCCTGGTTTATCATTTCCGATATTTCGGGTGAACCATCACCCTTTTTCAAGGTATAGGGAATAGAGACTATCTGGAAAAAAATGAAAAAATAGGAAAACATTGAAAACGATGGATTTAAAATTTATTTTCTTTTAACAATCTAATTGGATAATCCTATTTTTTCTCAAAGAAATTCAAATATATCCGTATTCTTTTCTCTATTAAAATCATAACCCAACACAAATACTCAGAGAATGCCTGTGTATACACACACACACATACATGCTTGTGTGCAGGTATTCATAGGTGAATATATTAGCATTTCTGTGTGTACTAACATGTACAATGTATACGTGAGGATTCGGGTTCGCCTGAGTGCACCTGTCTACGTATAACGATTGGCTCCACTCAGGCAATATGACTAAGGTGGATATGTGGCCGGATATGGATTGCGGCCATTGCAATATGGCCGACGCTCGACCGATTCAAGTACAATTTATTTGCACTTGGCAAGTAAAGGAAATTAGAATATTGGCTATTTTTGTTCTTTTGTTCATCTTAATTTTTTTTTTCAAGCCAACGTAGAATTTTATTACGAAGAAGATTCATTCTTATTTTATTGTTACATGAACTTCTTTCTTATCTTTCTATTTCTTCTCTTATTTTCTTACGCTTTCTGTCTCCGTGTCTGTATTATATATATATATATATATATATTATATATATACATATATGTATATATATATATATATATATATACATACATATATATTATATATACATACATATACATATATTTACATATATATAATATATACACACACACATATATATACACACACACATATATATATATAAACACATATTACACAATCATATATATACACACATATATATACACACACATACATATATATACACACACACATATATATATATACACATATATATATACATATATATATATATACACATACACACATATATATACGCACACATATATATACACATTTTTTCTCTCTTCCTCCATTTCTTTCTTTCCTCATTCCATCATTTGTTCTTCCTTCTTTCCTTCATTTCTTTCTTCATTCTATCATTTGTTCTCTCTTCCTTCATTTATTTCTTTCTTCCTTCCATCAATTGTTCTTCCTTCCTTCATTTATTTCTTCCATCAGTTGCTCTTCCTTACTTCCTTCATTTCTTTCTTCCTTCCATCAATTGTTCAACCTTCCTTCCTTCATTTCTTTCTTCATTCCATCATTTGTTCTCTCTTCCTTCTTTTCTTTCTTCCTTCCTTCCATCATTTGTTCTTCCTTACTTCTTTCATTTCTTTCTTCATTCCATCATTTGTTCTCTCTTCCCTCATTTCTTTCTTTCTTCATTCTATCATTTGTTCTCTCTTCCCTCATTTCTTTCTTTCTTCATTCTATCATTTGTTCTTCCTTACTTCCTTCTTTCTTCCTTCATTTCTTTCTTCATTCTATCATTTGTTCTTCCTTACTTCCTTCATTTCTTCCTTCATTTCTTTCTTCATTCCATCATTTGTTCTCTCTTCCCTCATTTCTTTCTTCCTTCATTCCATCATTTGTTCTTCCTTCCTTCCTTCCTTCATTTCTTCCTTCATTTCTTTCTTCATTCCATCAATTGTTCTTCCTTCCTTCCTTCCTTCCTTCCTTCCTTCCTTCCTTCATTTCTTCCTTCATTTCTTTTTTCATTCCATCATTTGTTCTTCCATACTTCGTTCATTTCTTTCTTCCTTCCATCATTTCTTATTTTTATTTCCTTCCTTCATTTCTTTCTTCATTCCATCATTTGTTCTTCCTTCCTTCCTTCCTTCCTTCCTTCCTTCATTTCTTTTTTCCTTTTATTTGTGTCCCGTTTGTTCTTCATTGTTCTCTTTTCATTCCATCTATAAATAGTTACCCTTTTTCTTATATTTTTCATTCATTTGACCATTTCTTCTTTTCCTTATCCCCGCCTTCCTTTTTATTCTACATTGTCTATATTATATTATTATTATTATTATTATTATTATTATTATTATTATTATTATTATTTATCTTTCTTTTCTTTCTTTTTTTCACAATCAATCCCGTTTAGTTTCTTCCACTTATATTTTTATCTTCTCCTTTTAACAAAAATCTCATTCCTTTTCCTTTTCTCTCTCCATTTTTATTTTATTACTTTTTGCATCGCTCTTCATTCATTGAACATTTTTTCCTTCATATTTTAAGCAATATCCGTCTCTTAATCTTTTCATTTCTCTTTCTTTTTTTTCTCTCTCTCTCTCTCTTTGATTTATTTATTAAATTTTCTTTTATTCCTCTTATTTATTTTTTCTTCTTATCTATATTTCCTTTCATCGAAGCATGGAAAGACTGTTGGGTTCACACCGTCATTATTTCAGAGGTAATTCGCTTTGGCTACTTGGAGCAGAGAGAATCGTTATCTCTGGTTAGCCGGGTTTGAGAAAAATGGCGGCAAAAATGTAGAATGATCCGTGTCTGTATTCCATTAGAATAGAATTCTGTTGAGTTAATTACAATGCATTATTAGCAAAAGTCAATGGAGAAGAAAGAACATAGGAGGGTTAATTCAGTTCTCTCCTGCAATTCATATTACTTATTTACATTTAAAGTTATACCTGAAACATTGTGAAGATAATAAATAATAAGTCCGACAAGAAGGTTCCCGAGTTCGAAGAAAAGGTTCCGGAGTCCGATAAGAAATACCTGAAGAAAATCGGAGGGTATATCGGCCGAAACGTTGTGCAGATAACAATGAAAATGAGGACAATAGAAAATGAATAAAAATGTTTAGAAGTGACAATTTGTATTATTTGGATTATTCGAACTTTTGTCCTCATCTTCATTATTATCTCCACAACGTTTCGACCGATATGTCCTTCGGCCTTCTTCAGGTATTTCTTGTCGAACTAGGGAACCTTCTTGTCGAACGAGGGAACATTCTTGTCGAACTCGGAAACCTTAATGTCGTAATCGAGAGCCATCACTGAACTTCGAATTTAACCCTTTATTTAATCCATGTAGACTGTTCTCATTCGGTTAACCCTGACTGGATACAAGTGTTAAGCTATGTTATTCTATGTTACTGTCGCCCTTGACCAGGATTGAACCAGCAACCTAGAAATAACTGTCACTTAGAACTGTATTAACTCAACGCCTATATCCACTACGCCATGTGCTCAGTTAAAATTCGAGAAGTTTCCTGAGTCCGAGAAGGTTCTCGAGTCCGACAAGAAATACCTAAAGAAGGCCGGGGGGCATATCGGCCTAAACGTTGTGTAGATAACAATGAAGATGAGGACAATAGTCCGAATAATCGAAATAATAAGAATTATGAAGCCTCACATCAAAAATTCAGAGAAATAAAAGTGACAGCTTTTGAGAGATGTGTGATTGTAATGTCAATCCCTTTCACGCATCAGCACCCCACCACCTCCAATATAATCTCCCATCATATTTTGAAGATTTCGTTACCCATCTCATGAAATTAAAGTTTAAAGGGAAAAATGGGATTTTCTATTTATTTTAGGCATAAAAAGTTAAGTATCCAGAGTGACCTATTATCGATATCAGTCGAACAGCGACTGTGATTGTGATTTGGCCTTTCAATGTTGTATATACATTGTTAAATGTGTTTTTATTGTATTTTTAATTTCTTTTTAGCTTCATTTTTTATTGTTAATTTTTATGTATTTCATTACTTTTCAATATAATTTGATGGAAACATTTATTTCACATCCTTTTATTATGACGTTGCTACGAGACGTAACGTTGGATTTACTGAACTGAAATCTAGTGAAGAAAAGTGGCGTAAGTGCGAATTTGATATAGGCCGAAATTACGTAAAACGGGTATTATAGTATACAAGCGGAACCAGTGGAATTTCCGCGAAATTAAACAAAAATCAATCAGCTATTTTAGACAGAAACGATGATTTGCAATTTCATTACATATAAATCCTATTGTTGTCTTTGTAATAAATAATACAAAAATATACAATAACAATTGATATAATACTGTACAAATTCAATCAAAAAATATTTTTTTAAAGTTGTAAAATATCTACATTGATCTGCTGATAAAAAAAAAATCGTTTAAAATATCTACATTAATTTGCCGACAAAAAGTGACAAAAACATGACTTGAAAAATATCTAAGTTGGACCGGAAATTTTCCTGACACTTGCTCGCTAAAATGGTGTAAATTAGGACATGAGACGGGGACGACATGAAATCAAAATTATAAAAATATCCTATAATTCACAATTTCGATATTACAAATAAAACAAACGTAACTTTTTTCAATTCATTTTTCAAGACCGTTTGGAATATTTCATTTTTAAAATTGGGTGAAATAAAGTGGGACAAATAAGAAGTGATTAAGTGACACAAGATAATCTGGATTTACATTTTTGCATCTTTCAAGGCCGTTTGGAATATTTCATTTTTAAAATTGGGTGAAATAAAATGGGACAAATAAGAAATAAGAAGTGATTAAGTGACACAAGATAATCTGGATTTACATTTTTGCATCTTTCAAGACCGTTTGGAATATTTCATTTTAAAAAATTGGGTGAAATAAAATGGGACAAATAAGAAATAAGAAGTGATTAAGTGACACAAGATAATCTGGATTTACATTTTTTGCATCTTTCAAGACCGTTTGGAATATTTCATTTTAAAAATTGGGTGAAATAAAATGGGACAAATAAGAAATAAGAAGTGATTAAGTGACACAAGATAATCTGGATTTACATTTTTGCATCTTTCAAGACCGTTTGGAATATTTCATTTCTAAAATTGGGTGAAATAAAATGGGACAAATAAGAAATAAGAAGTGGTTAAGGGACACCAGATAATCTGATATTCACATTTTTGCATTGTATCTTGGACGATTTGGACGGTGTCATTTTTAACCAGAGGGTGTTGCAGGATAATAACGGCCGTACAATTAAGGAACGTGAGTATTAATATATAGAATATTAGATGATTTGGACGGTGTCCTTTTTAACAAGAGGGTGTTGCAGGATAATAACGGACGGAAGATTTAGGAACACCAGTATTAATATATAGATAAGATAATGAAAGTAAGCACATGCAACTAAGAATGAAAGAACGAGGAGTTAAAGCTATTACATCCTTCAAAAAGATGTTTGCTTATACGTCCGCTGTTAATAGCAATAAATAATTTAATCAAAACAGCAGGCGTAAGTGATCACTAACATCATACGAACACATGATTATCCAAAGAGAGAGGTAAGGGTCATTCCGGACGCACGGTGTTAAATTGTTATGGTCTATAATCATTTTAAGGAGGTGCGTGGTCTAATGGTTAGAGTCGTAGGAAATGGACTCGTCAACGCGAGTTCAATTCTTGGACGAAGCCGTTGGTATTTCACATGGTGCTAATACCCTTGGGAAAGGTATGAATTCTACTCTCCCTCCAGCTATGGATAAATAGCAGCGCAGACTGGACTCTTTAACCATGGCTAGGTAACCAGTCTAGGAGAAGGAAAACTCTGAATTCAAACCTGTTAAACTCCGCCTAAGAAATTGACCTTGTGTCGCATCCTGCTCGTGTGGAGGGGTTGGTAAATATAAATAATCATTTTTAGTCTTAAAAAAGACTTTGTTCGCACAGCGTTTAAATCGTACAATATACAACACTTTAAAACGTATATCGGTCGTTATACAAAGCACGAATTTCTAGCCCGAAGTAGATATTTTCCAAGTTGTGATTTTTGTCACTTTTTTGTCGACAAATTAATGTAGATATTTTAAACGCCTCCTCACTGATTTTTATCGGCAAATCAACGTAAATATTTTACAACATCCCCCTTTAAAGAAAGAGCGGGAAAGATTTAAATCAAGATTATTATACTTTTTGCATATTGAACTATCTATAATAGCTCTAGAGTAAACATTTCAAAGGTTGTAATAATTAAATTATCATAAGGGGCCGGGTTAGCTCAGTCGGTAGAGCGTTCGGCTATAAACCACAAGGTTCCTAGTTCGATACCGGTCCTCGCCAACTCAGCGTATGAGTAACACAGGGATCTGAGCGGTAAAGTAAGGAGTTGATGGTAGGTGTGGCGCTCCACCTCAGATGCTAAAAACAATCTCCTTGGTCTAGCGCTATTGAAAAGGGGATAGACTCCCTCGCTGATTCGCTGATACCGACTTTAGGCCGCCCCCGTCGACTTTACTTTTACTTACAGTGGTATATCCACAGGTCCTGCTAATATCAACATAAAGAGCTTCTAAAATCAAATTATCAGTTTGGACGAGAAAAAAAAAACGAATCGATAAAGAAAAAGAAGATTGAGTGCCGCCATTTATTTATTCATTTATTTGTCTTCTAGATAATCCATTTATTGTCATATTAATTATTTCCTAGGTTCATTTTTTTATACCTTAAATTCGGCCCGTTCCGTTGCATAGAAATAGAAAATTATCAGACAATTTAAAGCGCGTTCTGGCGTCTGTAGGTTTGCTTTGAAATTACGTGCCACGAAATCATTTTCGCGGAATCTATATCGGATTTAGGGAGCACAATAAGAACGTTGGATAGAAGGGCCGGATTTATAAGGAGGGCACAGGGACAATTATCATGGGCCCCCTACCTTTATAAAACCTATAATAATTATAAAATTAGTTTTATTACTGAAAAAAATGATTGTGATTTGCTGCAGGCTGGAAAGAATTATATCACTGTCATGTAATACAAACTGAAAAAATGTAGTAAAGGTTATTTGTTTGGTTTGTTTTGTTTTACGGCATATCAACCTCAGTGGGTCATTTAATGCCAATAAAGTTTTGAAATAAATCAATTCTTAATGAATAATACAATTTTTTTATAAATACATTTTCCTATTTAACCCATAGATGGGACCCTAACAGGTACTACTACTCCGGGACAGAGTGGACCAGGGAGCAATGGTGATGAAGGGGTGCTCCACATTCCCCAAACCTCCAAAACTGGAACCTCACCATCAGATAGAGTTTAACGTCATTTCCAGGTCATGAAGACCCGCAGCCACAGCCTTCTAGCACCCATATGATAAAAAGGGGTTGGGGCTTGCCATAAGGGCAATAGGGTTGGGACAATCATATAGGTGCTAGGGCTTGACATGACCAGCCGATTGATCGGAGGGGGCCTCTCCGACTGCCCGTCTAGCCCAAGATAGGGCCAAAGTGGAGTATTGCAAGTCATGAACTGGGTTCTATCCTTAAGCATCACGGGTCACCACCCACGGCCAACAGGTAGCCCCATTGGGGGAGTCTTACCCCTCTGTAGAGGTGCAATCGATGCATTCTAACGCCTCAGCCGACAGGGCGGAGTAAAGGTTATTCTCTCAGTCAATATAATTGAGTATAGTAAAAGCAAACGTTTTAATTGGAACCTAGCTTTATATATATATATATATATATATATATATATATATATATATATATATATATATATATATATATATTTCCTATAACTCCAATCTAAAAAATGGAGAACCACTCTGAATGAATTTTATAAATTATTTATTCATTTATTGATCTACTAGGAAAAGCGAAGACTGGTTTAGGGTTAGTTTAATGGGAAAATAATGGTTAGATTAATTAACAGATAAAATGTATTCAGAATGGTTCCCCTTTTTAGGTTGGAGTTATAGGAAATAACCAAATATATTATTGTATGAAATGTAAAAATGTAAAATATATACAATAAAGTGAATTTTGTAATATAACAACTCTTATTTTATTTAAGGAATATACTTTTCTTTTATTCCTGGTCGTAATTTCATCGCTTTTCTTTCTTTCTCATAATTTCCTTCCTTTTCTTGTATTTTTTTTCTTTCTTTTTTCTCGTAATTTCATCGCATTTATTTATTTATTTCTGATAATTTTTTCACATTTCTTTCTTTCGTTTTAAAACAAGATTTTTTTGTCTGACTTCTGATTTAGGTCGGAAAATTAAAACGGAAAGTTTTTTGGTTGTCCCCAATGATAGTTTAACTACAGTCTATGAATTAACATTTTGCGAATTGGGTTACGGTTTTAGGGGATTAAGGTTGTTTTTAATTACGTATTGCTTAAAAAATAAACAACAAAAAACCCAAATTACTATACATTTAATTAACCATTGAAATTAATTATTGAATCTATTATTGAGACAGTTGTTTGTGTTAGTATTGCAATGTATAATTTCAATTAAACTTAGTTTAAAATAATATTTTTCAATATTAAATGTATAGTAATTTGGTTTTTTGTTGTTTATTTTTTTAAAGCAATGCGTAATTAAAAACAACCATAATCCCCTAAAACCGTAACCCAATTCGCAAAATGTAGTTAAACTGTCATTGGGGACCACCAAAAAACTCTCCGCAATTTTTTTTATAAACAACGCAAAATGTAATTAAAACAATCAGAGAGACGAGTTCAGAATGATGTTGATATTTGTAGCCTTCACGAGAGACAATCATATTTGTTGACGTAATTACCCGAGAAAATAAAAAAAAAGGACATTCAATTTATCTATTATTCTAGCCTTTAGCACTTTAAATTTTTAACGCCAAAAATGTTCGCAGAGGTCACAGCTGACAGCCCCGACCTTCCCAACACCACTCTTTAACCTCAATTGCCAGACCCCGGGGGCAGGCTAGATATTTATGAAAGGAACAGTCCGGAAACATGGCCGAATTATCTAGACAGTTCTATTTACTTACAGTCAAGAATGACCGGTTCACTAAAAGAACGGGTTGGCGGTGGGGGGCGGGTCACGCGGGGTAGAAGCGGACAGCTAGAAAAAAATGTTTATAGGCGGCTATGTTACCCTAGCAACAGGGCTTCGTTTATGAACCAGACCAATCCTTAGATAAATGAAATGCCAGTGGTGACTATCAGAAACTGTTGATATCGGACGGGTCATCACTAACCTGGTTCTTATTACTGGTAAACACCCATTCCCTGATGATATCGAGAATTTGTAGTAACGAGACTCACCAAACCATTACAAAAAAAGAAAGAAAGAAAGAAAGAAAGAAAGAAAGAAAAAGTCAGATGACGTCAAATGAATAGACATCGTCATCCAGTGCATTGAATTGGACCAGCAAGTTCTTTCATTCTTTCTATGAAATTTGCATAATTTTTAGCATTTTACTTGGTATACCCAAAATGAGGCTAAACTGCGTTTTTGACAAAATGACTTTAGCCCCCCCCACACACACACACACACCCTACAGAAAATAATTTACCAAAAGTCAGGGAATTATCGGATTTTAATGAAATTTTCAATGTTGATTTATCAATGAATTATTTTATTATAATGGAGATTGTGTGTTTTTCTGTCTGTAACCGAAACTATATTACTATTCAAGTAACAATTCCCTTAGTTATTTACGTCACATTCTACAGGATTTTATTTTTATTTAAACTTCAATTATTAATAAAATTGTTTTACATTATTAATACTGTTGGTAATATCTACATAATAATAACACACAATTGTATTTATATATACAACAAAATAGCAGTTTACAGTGTGAATGGGAAGGCTAATTTGCATATTGATATTAAAAATCTGATTTTAATAAATATGTGCTTAGTATTACTGATTTCTAATTGTTTGGTTTTATCTTAATGAATATTATCTAAAATCTCTTCAAGAAATCTTAAAAGAAATCTCTTAACAAGAAGAAATAACTAATATTATTCTTTACTTCCTATTTTAACTAATTAGGCAAAATTACCAATGACGGGAGTAACGGAAAATGATGAAAGAGTTAGTTTCAAAGTTGTTCTATTTTTCAATCATACCCCCTCTGTTCCAAAACGTTTATTCTGCATTCTTATTCAGTTTCATTAGCCTTTCTAATTTAATATGATATTTTATTATATTAAAACTTAAATACTTGCACCCGGAGGGTGCATATATTTGCTAGTCATTATAATGCATTATTTATTTTATTTCAAAACTTTCTCATTTTTTTCAGGTTACTTAATTTTGACCCCCCGCCCACCCTTATGTTGGGGGCGTAACATTTTTTTCGAGTTGGTCTTATAGTTTTCATGGTATCATCATTGGCAATTCAGTCTCGAAAGACTATGATAAAAGTTTTTGTGTGCCCCTGAAGTTGCAGCGCCTCCTGTGACTATGAAGTCCGATGTTTGAGAAACATTCTCGACCACAGATTTTGCATTTGTAGTCTCGATATATAGATTATAGTTTTCATGGTATATACATATTGTATATACACTGTCTACATACACGGTTTATACATATTGTATATACATGTATATCCAAAATAACAGCGTGTACGCACACTGGTAAATGAATCCTAAAATGTGAAAAAGGACTCAGATTTAAATCGTCATCTACAATTTTTGTCGTCTTAAGGGCGGGATCATCGGTAAAGAAAGAAATTTAGTTTCTGTGTTTAAATATAGAGGGCTCGAAAGAAAAATAATAGATGTCTTGGTACCGTAATTTTAAAAAAAAATGAGATCTCGAAGCTAGAACGGCCGGCGAGAATGAATTTGCACGCATGCAAATTTTTTTTTTTTTTTTAAGATCGAGCTGTACATCGAACTCAGTGCGTTCGAGAAAGGGAACACGCTTTGGAGCTGTTGTTGAGGTTTCTGTTGAAGACTGTTGTGTTATTGTGCGAGTGATTTTGTTGATGGTCTTTTGAAGTTTGGAAAGTGATTATTCTGACCAATTTTGCAACCACAGTAATATTATTTTGCCCCCCCCCTCTTTTTTAGCTATGCTCATTATGTTACTATTTTTTTACTAAAATACAACTTTAAATAATCGATTTAATTCATTTGAATTCGTTTTTTAGTGACAAGGAACGTCTTTATGGTGGTCCTTGTATATATATATATATATATATATATATATATATATAGATAGATAGATAGATAGATAGATATAGATATATTTAAAAATTTGTTTTGGGATGAGACAAAGAAATCACAGTGCTCAACCACAAATTTGTAGGAGCTTTATTTATTTGCTGAATTTTTTAAATATAAAAGTTTTTCATAAGCAACTACCCAGGTTTCAGGTTATTTCACCATCGTCAGGTTGCCCAATCTCCTGGTGTTTATTTGAAGAGATTTTGTGTTGTTATGTTTATGGATCGCAAATTACGTCGGTTGATTATTGCGGACGCTCTTGTATTTGATTATATTTTTGAATTAAAAAAAAATTTACTTGATTATTATCTATCTATCTATCTATCTGTCT
This sequence comes from Doryteuthis pealeii, assembly GCA_023376005.1. Classification (NCBI taxonomy): domain Eukaryota; kingdom Metazoa; phylum Mollusca; class Cephalopoda; order Myopsida; family Loliginidae; genus Doryteuthis; species Doryteuthis pealeii. The sequence goes on along the minus strand of CM042172.1, from coordinate 61,192,387 downwards.
ATATATATATATATATATATATATATATATATATATATATATATATATGAATGAATGAAGTAAATGGAAGTGATTCCGACAGTATGAATAGAAAATTTTTAGAAGAAACAAAAAATGTTATTAGTTTGCTGACAGATCTGTTTCGACCTTTTAATACAGGGGTCTTTTTCAAAGCAACTATATTTGTGAGGAAAAACGGAATAAATAAACCGTTAGTCACGAGGTACAAACACACGCTCTCGTTCAGAGCCGGAATTTTAAAGATATATATATATATATATATATATATATATATATATATATATATGTTGTTTAAGTACGTAATATTGGAATATTGACAATATTTAATATGGTAATGCTGTCTTAAAACATCGTATGTTCTAGGTCGATCCTGCTTTAATAAAAGCACCGAACACTCTTTGACACATTTTCGCATATAGCCTGGTCATTAAATATAAATATATATATATTATATATATATATATATATGTGTGTGTGTGTGTGTGTGTGTGTGTGTGTGTGTGTGTGTGTGTTAACAAGTCTCCGAAAAAAATATATAAAAACGTGAGTAAATAAGTTTCATCAATTTATTATTAACCCCAACTGATTTCAGCCGTAGGTCCCCACCAGGGAGTGATCATTTCAAGTTTATTTACCTTTAATACATTTGCTTACGAACGGTCAGTATTTATGAAAATCAATATGAGAATATTTTCATATTCGAAAATGATTTTAATCTTCCATTTCTTTCTCGGAGATGTACCGAGTAGAAAATTAAAACTAAAAGTTAATATAAGTGTTCGTGAATATTTTTTGTGTGTGTAGGGGTTGTGGTAAGGATTTATTTATGTGTGTATTCCACATCAGCAAAAATAATCTCCCTGATCTGGTGCAAGCGGAAAAGGGGATAGACTCCCTCGCTGTCCAAGTGGTACCGCCAACTTTACTTACTTTTTATATATAGTTATACTCCAGTGTAATATTTTTCGAAAGATTCTATATTGAGGAAAATTTTTCTGTTATGCAATTCAAATTATTGATGATTATCCATCTTATGAGACTTAAATTGGGGAGCTTTGTTAAATCAACTTAGATTTATAAAGGCCCCAATTTTGGTCGAAATAAATTTATTATGGAATAACGGTGTTGAGTTTTTCCTTCCTTTCAAAGATAAATATTGCTCTGTATATAATCTAAAAAGATTATTATACATTGAGCTCTCTGTAGTGATTTAAAGATTTACTGTATTTGTACATACTGGATCATACAATAATAAAACAGTATATCTTAGAAATCACATATAGAATCATCCCTTTCTACCAAGTTTTGGATACACACACACACACACACACACACACATATATATATATATATATATATATATATATATATATATATGAACTTGCTATCCTTCATATATATTTAGCCAAACACTTCGCACGAGCAGGACGTAACATATAGGCAATTTCTTAAGAGGAGTTTAACAGGTTTAAATTCAAAGTTGTGTTTCTCCTATACAGATTGCTTAACCAAGGTGAAAGAGTCTAGTTTGCCCTACTATTTCCCCATAGCTGGGGGGAGAATACCTAGATGCATATTTCCCCAAAGGTATTAGCGATATGTGAAATGCAAACTGCCTCGTCCAGGATTTGAACTCGGCTCGGATTGCTATAATTTATACCACGTGAGGGGCATGAAAGCAACATGAAGTTTTTAATATTTTCTTTCTTTCTTTTTTTTTTCCTTCATGCGTTTCTTCTTTTTGTCTTCTTTACGTCTTTCTTTCTTTCTTACTTTCGGTCTGTCTGTTTCTTCCTTTTCTTACGTTTGTTTCCTTCATTCTTTCTTTATATCTCTTTCTTCTGTCTCTACCTTCCTCTTTCTTCCTTCTTTCTCTCTCTGTATCTCTTCTTAATTTACTTTCTTTTTTTTAAATATCTTAAGTATCCCCTTATTAAAAAATCAATTCATCGTCATGTGTCTTTTAAAATATTTCTTTCTCGAACTTTCATCTGTCTCTCTCTGTCTGTCTGTCTGTCTCTCTCTCTCTCTCTCCTAACTTGACCCACGTTTTTATACTCTTCACTGTTCATTTTCTACTCGTCTATGTTCTTTCATTCTCGTTTTTTATTCTTTTTCTTTTTCTTTTCATCGTTCTTTCTTTTATTTCTTCTTTCTCCATTTTCTCTCTCTCTCTCTCTCTCTCTCTCTCTCTCTCTCTCTCTCTCTCTCTCTCTCTCTCTCTCTCAACTTCTTTCACTCTTTTTCACTCATTTTCTTTTCTTTTTTTCTTTCTCCATCCTCTCTCTCTCTCTCTCTCTCTCTCTCTCTCTCTCTCTCTCTCTCTCTCTCTCTCTCTCTCTCTCTCTCTCTCACTTCTTTCACTCACGTCTCTCTCTCTCTCTCTCCTCTCTTCTTTTCCTTTCTTTCTCTTCTTCCCTCCCGCCTCTTGTTTTCCCAAATGTTACCTGCTTCCTTCCTCCTAACATTAGCTCCTACCCCGTTGCTAAATTCGCCCCTGCCTTACACACACATACGCACAGACGCACACACACACATATGTACACATGCACACACACACACACACACACACACACACACACACACACACAGATACACACAACATACACATTCTTTTTATCTATCTTTGATGTTTTTTCATACGTCACATCTTGTCGGGTCCGGACTAAACTGGCTAATCAGTTTTCAATGAGAGAACAAAAAGTGGAAAATAAATAAGTAAATAAATAAATAAATAAAAGAGAGAGAGAAAAAAAAGGGGGGGTGGACAGGTGGATCTGAAAGTGTCATCGCTCCATTGACTAACGGGGCCACTAAATATTCGGTCAAGTTGAAAGCAAGCCCCCGAGGGGGGTGAGGAACAGACACTGGCCCTTCAGACCCTGAGAGTTTTGCTCGACACTACATAGATAGTATCGCCCACCGGAATTTAGACCAGCAAGAGGTTGAAAAAAAATTGCCAAGGTTAAATTTCTCTCTCTCTCTCTCTCTCTCTCTCTCTCTCTCTCTCTCTCTCTCTCTCTCTCTCTCTCTCTCTCTCTCTTCTTCTTTTCTTCTTCTCTTTATTTATCTATATATTATTAATCGCTAGATAAAAAGCATTTTTTTCTCTAAATGTATTGGTTCGTAGATGTTCGTAAAAGGGCACACCGCACAGATATAGATATAGGTTTGTATGTAGGTAGGTACGAACTTTAGTGCCCTCCCCACCATCAAATAATGAATAATCAGATTTATACTGTACTATTCTCTACTGTTGGTTTCATAGTTACAATTGTGTAGGGAATTCTACCCTCACCGGGTGCCCTGCAATTATGATCCCGTTTCAAACGGGGGGTTGGGTTTATATATTCATTTATTGAAACTAAACAAGAAAACTCAGAACCACAAAAAGGTTTCTCACGTTCCTTCGATTTTATTTTTATTTTTATTTTATTTTTTTATTTTTTTAGGATTCTCTTTTCTTTATATTTCTTTCTTCTTCCTTTCTTTTTGTCTCTTTCTTTCTTGCTTTACGTCTCTTTCACCCTCTCTTTTATATCATTCTTTTTGTTCCGTTCTTTACGTCTCAGAACCACAAAAAAGGTTTCTCATATTCCTTCACTTTATTTTCATTCTCTTTTTTATTCTTTTAGGATTCTCTTTCTTTATATTCTTTCTTTTGTCTCTTTCTTCTTGCTTTACGTCTCTTTCACCCTCTCTTTATATATCATTCTTTTTGTTTCCGTTCTTTACGTTTCAGAACCACAAAAAAGTTTCTCATATTCCTTCACTTTTATTTTTCATTCTCTTTTTATTCTTTTAGGATTCTCGCTTTCTTTATATTTCTTTTTTTTCCTTTCTTTCGTCTGTTTCTTTCTTGCTTTAATCTCTTCACCCTCTCTTTATATATCATTTTTTTTTATTCCGTTCTTTACGTCTCAGAACCAAAAAAAGGTTTCTCATATTTTTTCACTTTTATTTTATTCTCTTTTTTTTTTTTCTTTTTCTTTTTCTTTATATTTCTTTCTTTTTGTCTCTTTCTTGCTTGCTTTACGTCTCTTTCACCCTCTCTCTATATATCATTTTTTTTTGTTTCCGTTCTTTACGTTTCAGAACCACAAAAAAGGTTTCTCATGTTCCTTCACTTTTATTTTCATTCTCTTTTTTTTTTTTTTTAGGATTCTCTCTTTCTTTATATTTCTTTTTCTTATTCTTTTTTTTGTCTCTTTCTTTCTTGCTTTAAGTCTCTTTCACCCTCTCTTATATATCATTTTTTTTTTTTCCGTTCTTTACGTCTCAGAACCCAAAAAAGGTTTCATATTCCTTCACTTTTATTTTCATTCTCTTTTTTATTCTTTTAGGATTCTCGCTTTCTTTATTTTTTCTTTTCCTTTCTTTTCGTCTCTTTCCTTCTTGCTTTACGTCTTTTCACCCTCTCTTTATATATCATTCTTTTTGTTTCCGTTCTTTACGTCTCAGAACCAAAAAGGTTTCTCATGTTCCTTCACTTTTTTTTTCATTCTTTTTTCTTTTTTTTTTTCTTTTCTTTTCTTTTTATATATATTTTCTTTATATTTATTTCTTCTCTTTTGTCTCTTTCCTTCTACGTCTCTTTCTTCTTTTTTCCTCTCTTTATATATCGTTTTTTTGTTTCCGTTTTTCGTCTCTCTTCTTCCTTTTCTTTTCCGCTCTTTCCTTCTTCTCTCTTTTACCCTCTTTTAATATATCGTTATTTTTGTTTCCTTTTTACGTCTCTTTTCTTGTTCCTTTCTTTCGTCTCTTTCCTTCTTGCTTTACGTCTCTTTCACCCTCTCTTTATATATCGTTATTTTTGTTTCCATTTTTACGTCTCTTTTCTTCTCCCTTTTTTTTCGTCTCTTTCCTTCTTTTTTTCTTTGCGTCTCTTTTACCCGCTCTTTGCGTACATTTCTTTCTTTTCCTTTCGTTCTTTATGTCTCGTTTCTTTCTTTCTTTTTCTTTACGTCTCTTTTTTCCTTCCTTTCTTTACATCTCTTTTCTTCTGTCCTTGGTAAAACTTGCAAATCAGACTGAAAACCCGTGACCCAGAAAAACAGAACCCAAAAATAATAAAACTGTTAATTTTAACTAGGGGGGATTAAGTTAGGGGTTAGGGTTAGCGTTAGGGTTGGGATTTAGGGTTAGTGCAATACCGATCGGTGATTTAGACTTAGAAATGAGGAGCACACTGAACTGTTTGATCCTGGTCGTTGACCCGCCTTGGGTTCATCCGCCAGCATCTTGTGAAGGACGCTGTTGACCCGTTTTGGCTTCATCTAACGATTTTCACATCCACCATGCTGCTTTCCATGGTTTACGGTGTTACATGTTCTTATAGCATGTACATGGCTCTGCCTTGCATATTGTCAAGTAGAGTGAGAGAAAAAAGCCAGCACATGAGAATGCGAGCGGGGGCCATCCAGCAAAGACCTACATTAACCAGCTCTGCTCGATGCTGCACAGAGGACCTGTCGGAATGATAGGGACGGTTATCGAGAGATTGTCATGAATATTATTGCTGCTAGCACGACATTATGATGATTCTTCTTTTGAAGGTATCATGAGGGAACAAGTGTTGGTAAACGGACCAAAGGCTCTCCGTTTACAAAAAATTTTCTCGCTCCCCAATGATACTGCAACGGAAAAGTAAGGCATAAAAGTTAGGCCATTTGACGTAAACTGAGTGAGAAAATTAAAGGAATTTTCAAAAGCATTACAGAAACCAATAAACCAAACATTTATTTTATTGATTTGATAGTTTTGTTTGGTTCCTTTAACGGCATATCAACGCATTATGGGTTATTCAATGTCAAAATTTGATTTATTAGTAAATGGTTGAATATAGTCATGACTATTTATAGGTCTGATTTGGTTTATTTAACAGATAATTAACCTCATGGGTTAATTGGTACCAAAATTTGATTAATTTGTAAATGATTGATTTTAATTATAACTAATTATATGGTATCAAGTAGTGATATATAATAATTAAAACACAAATTAGCCCACTGTAACATGGTTTCAAGCATTACTATTTAATAGTAATCATTTTTAAACAGATCTATTGGTAATTTACACCTTTAGTTATTAAAATTCCTAGCAAATAAGGCAATTAGAGTAACCTCCCTTGACTTTCACTTTGAACTAAGCCGGTAGCTATTTTGAAAGTCTCCCTGCGAAATAAACAAATCATAAACTTGTTCGAAAACAATACAACGGCATGCTTTTAAACACAAAAATATCATAAAATGTGTTCTTAATAACAATTAAGTTCCTTTCAGATAATTTTATGCTAGGAATTTAGCCAACTAACTTTCACTTTGAAACAAGACGGTAGCCATTTTGAATGTGTCCGTGCGAAATATAGAAATCTTAGAATCTTTTCGAAAACAATACAACTGCATGCTTTAACACAAAAATATCATAAAATGTGTTTTAATAACAATTAAGTTCATTTCAGATAATGCGCACGCACAATTTTATGCTAAGGAATTTTAACAACTAAAGGTGAAAATTACCGATCTATTTGTCAAATTTTTTGCTTACAGATGTACTGGATGTTTATTTATTCAATTTATGCATTCAACTAGCCAAAGTCTTTGGAAATGGAATCTGCGATCCGAGTTCAAATCCTGGACGAGTTTTTTTGTTTTTTTTTTTTTTTTTTTAATACTCACTTGTCGATTTTAGAAAATGCATAAATCCATTTGTTTTCTTCTCAGTTATGGGGTAAGGTAGAGTTCTTTAATTTTACTTAGACAACTAATCCAGGAGAAGGAAAACTCTAGATTCAAACCAAGCTGTACTCTCCTTAAAAATTGACCTTGTACCATAACTTATTCGTTGTGGTAGTGGGGGGCTTGGATAGATAGAAACTAAGAATGTCTCAGTTGGTAAAGCGTTCAGTTAGAAACCACAAGGTTCGATACCGGCCCTCGCCAACTCAGCGTATGAGTAGCACAGGGATCTGTGCGGTAAAGTAAGGAGCTGATGGTATGTGTAGCGCTCCACCTCAGAAGCAAAAAAACAATCTCCTTCGTCTAGCGCTAGTGAAAAGGGGATAGATTCCCTCGCTGATTGGCTGATACCGACATTAGACCACCCAGACGACTTCTAATTAAAAAGAAAAAAAGAAAGAAAAAAGAAAGAAATTAAACTTTTCTCTCTGGGTGGTGAATATTACTCTCCTATTAATTTAAAAGAAAAGGCTTGCAGCGCTCGATACTAATGCCGTCCCGTCGTCCCGGGGACGATAAAAATGACACCCGGGACGATCAATACGTCATCCGGGACAGTTTGCCGGGGACGGTAAAATTTTTTCCTAAAAGTTAGTACTACATTAGAATAATGGCCGTCCAGTGATTGCCCGAATGCTGACCTCAAAATGAAGCTACGGTACCGCAGGTCTATTCTCAAAGCCATGTAATTAATAATGGTGGAGGGAGATAGATTAAAAGGACCGAATTATGTAGTACTAACCCTTCTCAGGGTAACTTAAAGTAAAAAAAAGTATTTTTTTAGCACAAAACACACTAGGAAATGGATTTTTTGTCCAAATATCCAGAATTATCACTGTTTCAGCTTTTCTTAATGTTTTATTACATGTTTTATGCTACTGATGACTGACAAGTATAGATGATGCTAATGAATTAAACAAAATATTTTGATTTCGGGACGGTCCAAACCCTATTTGGGACAGTTGATAATTTTTGTTCGGGACGGTCATGAAAAAAGTTTGTAGTGAGATAGCCAATGGCAAGTTATCTCATTTGCATATGTCTCCTACAACGGTAGATATACAGAGATAGTTTTGAGAACATAAACTAACTAGCTACGAGAAGCTAAGAGAGAGAGAGCTACGATACGCTCAGAGAATTACTACTACTACTCCAACAAGAAGTACGAAACTACACATCACAACAAAATTAGTGTCGGGGGCCTGCTTTCTGCTACGAGAAGCTAAGAGAGAGAGAGAGAGAGAGAGAGAGAGAGAGAGAGAGAGAGAGAGAGAGAGAGAGAGACGATAAGCTTAGAGAATTACTACTACTACTACCTCAACAAGAAGTACGAATCTACACATCACAACAAAATTAGTGTCGGGGCCTGCTTTCTGCTAGGAGAAGCTACAAGAGAGAGAGAGATAGAGAGATAGATAGAGAGAGATAGATAGAGAGAGAGAGAGAGAGAGAGAGAGAGAGACGATAAGCTCAGAGAATTACTACTACTACTACTACTACTACAAGAAGTACGAAACTACACGTTTGGGAAATCTCGTTTTTTTCGAGATGAGTGATGTGAATATACAGTACAATCTCTGTCTTCTTTAAATGGCGCTAGAACATTTAAGATTGTTAAAAAGAAATAAACATCAAAAGTGTCAATTTTGTATTGGTTTCTTCGTAAATGGCGCATTTATGTTTTGAGTCAAGCCTTATAGTGACGCGAATTATACCAGTTCTTAATTTGGTAAGTGGAATCGACGTTAAAGATCAGATAGAAAATACGAAGTCCAATAATTACAGAAGATTAATTTGGCGCCAGACCTTCGCCCACCAATCAAATTCTGAAATAAAGGAAGGGGGCTTGGTTCTAAAAAGGGTATATGCGGTTTCGGGTGAGGGCAGTGTCGATACGTCAAGTGGACCCTATGGTTTTATGTATAATGACTCACTTCGTAAAATCGCTCCCCACTCCCCTTTCCCATACATACCTTTTTTTTTTTCTCAGCTTTCACGTTCTTCTTCATTTCTTTTCTTTTCTATCAAACAGGTCACAGGGCTAATGGCCCGAAGAATTAAAGAAAGAAAGAAAGAAAAAATGATAACTAACACTTTTTTTCTATCTCCACTACAAAAAACCTTAGGACTAACATCTGCGACTAACCAAGTACTGTGAAATACCTTTTATTTAGAAGCACTCTGGTGTGACCCTATTCTGGGCGTGCGACCATCGTTGAAAAAATATTAACAAAAGAAATTAACAAAAACATAGTAAATATGATACGATCGCCGCTAAAAGCCAACAGTAGCACCTGCGACAATCCCTCCACCGCCATGACATGGCCACCAAGGTCTTTAGGTCTAATTCAACTACATTAAACTCTCATTATAATGACTTTTTATTTATGCTTAAATATAACCAAGGGTGCACACTGTCGGCACGGCTTCTGCAAAGGCAACGGTACTCTTCGCGGAGTCAATTGAAGAAAAAAAACACAAAAAAAACAACCAACTTAGGGCGTTTTTCCCGAAAACCCAACCCAACGCCAACCCTAACCCTAAACCCTAAACCCTAACTCCTAACCCCTAGTTCAAATAACTGTTTTATCCAAAATTTGTGGGTTCTGTTTTTTTCTGGTACCCTGTATAATCGTCCTGGGTCTGACAAAAAACTGCATCCGGTTCTAAGTTCCAGTTCTGGAACCCTGGAAAAGTAAAGTTACCTTTTTTATTGCTATTACATCCATGTCCTCCTGACCGGAAAGTAGTAATCTATTAAAGAGTATCCTCATGAAAATAAAAACAATTAACGACAAAGTAAATATATATACACATTAAATATCACCAGGGCTTGAGGTTGAGCAAAATAATAGAGATTTGATTTATATTCGTGAAGATTTAAATATGAAGCATTAAAAAACAATTAAAAAACCAACCCTAACCCTAAACCCAACTCTAACCTAAACCTCCCTAGTTCAAATTAACTGTATTTATACAAAATTTGTGGTTCTGTTTTTTGGGTACCCCTATGAAAATAAAACAATAACGACAAAGTAAATATATATACACATTAATATCACCAGGCTTGAGTTTGAGCAAAATAATAGAGATTTGATTTATATTCGTGAAGATAATTAAAAAATAAAATTTAAATGATGACAGCATGGTTTGTTTTTTTTGTTTTTTTCACTTAATATTTAGATAGTAGACATTAACATTTCTTTTCAGAGTAGCTGGATCAATGCAAGATCTATTTTTTTTTACATAGGGATTTAAATGGGGAATCCCACGAGGATTCACTCACTCCACGATTCAGTAATAATGGATCTGCGGGACTATCTTTAAAAAATCCCTGTCTACCCAGGCGACGCCCGTAGCCGCTACTATATAAGACTATAAATCAATGATGTTATTAAAAATCAATTAAAAATTTGATAAAGGATGAAACATAATAAAAAGCAAATATAATAATAATAATAATAATAATAATAATTAATAATAATAAAATAATAATAATAATTAATAATAAAACAAACTTAAAAACAAGAATATATAAAGATTAAAAAGATAATAAAACCAAACATATAGAAAAATCATTTTTATTAATCTCTATATAAATATAGATAAGAGATTAATTTATCTTGTTAAATCCCAGGCAACAGCGGATAGTTTCTGCTAGCATTAATAAATTCTTGTTGTTCTAGCTCCTCACTTATACTTTTCTCCTTTGCTAACAAGCTGAAAATAAAGGAATAGTAGGTGAATAATTTAAAGATGCTCACTACCGCTTTTTGCCAGAGGGTCCAAACCAAGGCGAAACCTCCCCACGCAACTTCCCAAAACATTATTTGCTGTGAGGCGTGTAATAAAAGATGAACAATGTAATGCTTTACTCAAGCTGTATTCAATATAACTTAACTGTGGTCGATTCTTCAGTATTTATAGTGAATTGATCAGGGGAGAGACAACTATGCTTGACTTCTTCACGTTGCGTCGCCCGAATTGATTTATGTGGGAAGCGGTGGATAATGGTTAAAGTTATGGGAAATGGACTCGCTCGCTCCGAGTTCAAATCCGGATGTGGTAATTGCATTTCACTTAGCGCTAATAACCTTGGGAAAAGTATGAATCCTACTCTCCTCCAGCTATGGATAAGAATAGGGCAGACTGGGCTCTTTAACCTTGCTAGGCAACCGGTCTAAGAGAAAGAAACTCTGAATTAAACCTGTTGAACTCCGCCTAAGAAATTGACCTTGTGTCACATCCTGCTCGTGCGGAGGGGTTGGTAAAATATAAATTGACATTTATACTCTTACTTGGGGTGATGTCAAAATAAATCAGCTCAGTTCCACGAAGGCATCACCCTGTCCTCTCGTTTAAACGGGTAAGTGTTTGGTTTATAATTCGGCGCCTGAAAGCGCTCCAACTGAGCTAGTTTTTAGCAACCACCTATGGTGTTACTTCATGAGAAGTTTCCCACCCTCGTGTCATTTGTCACTTCCGATGAGTTATGCAAATTCTGTCCAAACATTCCGAATTGACCAGCACATTTGATTTCTCCTTTTTGCATGTTATTCTTGAATTTAAGAGAATAAACAAAGCTTATATAATAATTAGATCAAATTGTTTTTAATGCAATATATTTAAAAAAAAGTCCAATAATACAGATTCACAAACGATGTCAATCCCTTGAATGTACATTTCGACCGATTAAGGTCTCATCAGCAAAGGTTACTAGGACAGTTGACGAGAGCTGCTCCGATTGTGACTTCGAAACCTCGACATGTCAGGCTGACAGGCGAATAGTCTTCTAACCATTACACGTCAGCTCGGCCAACATACATGTATCTCTCCTCTTCTCTCTCTCTCTTCTCTCGTCTCTCTTCTGCTCATATCAGTATACTATATATACTATATAATAATATACTAACTCATATATAATAATATGCGCGCAGCCGTGCGTGGCGTGTGTGTGTGTGTGTGTGTGTGTGTGTGTGTGTTGTTGCTGTAGTGCAATAAAACTGTGTGTGTGTGGTGTGTGTTGGAGTGTGCTTTGTGTACAATTATATAAATCTTATTTCAACAACCTATATAAAAAGCTGACATTTTAAATTTATTCAAATTATATTATATATAATTTATAATTTAATTAATATAAACCAAGACGGCCTCATGTGTGCCAAAGCTGGCAATCCTTACAACCAAGCAGTATCCTTCCTAAATTGTAACAGCCTTAAACATACCGGCCCACTAATTACATCAAGCTAAGAAATACCCGAGGGACATCTTCTAAAAATACAAAAACCCTGAAAATTATTTTCACTTTTCTAAAAATAAGAAAAAACAGAAACCTTTTCAACAAGATATACACAAAACATCAAACCGATATATCTCCATAGAACCACTACTTTAAAGACTGAAATCCAAAATAACCTTTCTGGCATTAAATGTCCCCACAGAGGTTGATACGACCGTTTAAACGAAAAAACTCCAAATCAAAATCAAACTCATAAATCTGTTCTATTTCAATCAAATACATAAGAAATAACAAACAGGAATGAATAAAATGAAGGAGATATCATCTAAACAGGGTATATTTATCCGTTTACTTCCACCAAATAATCAATACTGTTCACTCAGACACCAGGTGAAAAGACCATCAGCTTCAATACTGATGTTTGAAAACTCAAAAGGAAAAAATCAATAAATAATGCCCATGAGGCACAAACTACATCCAAATCGAAAATTGATAAGAGCCCAAAGCAAGAAATAGTTAAATCTAGACTTTGCGCGGAATAGAGATTGAGACTGTAAACCATATACTCGTGCCGGAATGTAGCAAACTAGCACAGAAGGGGATGTGCAAAGCTAGGACACGACTGGGTTGGGAAGGTGATCCACTGAGGAGTTATGCAAAAAATTCAATTTTGACATATAACAAAATGGTATAGCATAAACCAGAATCTGTTCTTGAGAACGAAACGTCATAAATTCTCTGGGACTTTGAAATAAAACTGATCACCTATATCCCAGCAAGAAGACCAGACCTAGTATGATACACAAAAAGAAGAACTTAGGTCAACGTGGTGGGATTTGCAAGTGCAGAGCATCACTGGGTTGAAAAGTAAAGGAAATGGAAAAAATGGACAATATCGACCTCGCCAGAGAACTAACAAGTTACTCGGAATCATGAGAAGTGAAACACGTGATACCAATGTAGTTAGGTTGCACTTGAACAGATTAAAAGGCATTGGAAAAAAGTATGAGGTTTGCGAATGGTTTGGGATATCAGAGGAAGGATTGAAACCATCAGAACACTGCACGTCTGCAATATTGCCAACAATACTCAGAAGCAGTCCTGGAGACTGAAGGAGACTTGCTGTCCACTCACGACTCCCAGCTGAAACATTACCATCACGCTATGCTGATGTGACAAACGTCAAAACGAGTAAATAACTAATAATAAATACATATAATTAATAATAATATAATAATAATAATAATAATCAATAATACATAATTTGATATATAAACGGATCACCTTTATCCAAACCAGGAAGACACGATCCAGTTTTTAATTAACAAGAAAAAAAAACTTGTCAACAAGTGGATTTATTAATAATTTAACAAAAGCAAATTTAGACATCATTATGTAATTACATGGTTAGAGAGATAAGCTAGTCGACTATTTTTACTTGAGTTCTGGATTCTGACTGGGCGCTTCCATACTTTAGTCTGTAAGCTAATCTTTCGCAAATGAAAAAAACAGTAAAAGAATTCTGAATAACATTCAACTCGAAGATTAGAAATTTCCTCGTATGAATCTGATTTTAGTAATCTTTTTAACCAAATTTAAAACTAACACAAAAGCCAAAAAAATTTCAATGGTCTTGCCTATACATTTTCAGACTTGACACTCATACTTAGAGCACCCCAGCACAAATCCGTTTTGAAAGGAAGCTGGAATTTTGCTTTTCATCACATGTTGTTTAATAAACAAAGATAGCGGCCCGATAAAAACCACGCTAACATTCTTTATACTAAAACAGTTTTTTTGATTTTAATTAAAAAAAAGATTATATTTCAGTTGATTGTTATTAGCATGGGTGAAAAAATTAATTTTAATAACACTTAATTGTTACTTTACATTTAAATAAAACTTTAAACGAAAGGACCTGGTTTACTTATTTGCCACTAGTGCCCTCTACGCGATATGCTTAATATTTAAAAGCTATTCATCTAAAGAAACAAGATTTTGCTAAGGTTAGGGTAGCTGGTTTAAGGTTAGGTAGGGATAGGGGTTAGCTTATTAATTATAACCTAATATAATACTACTTTTTTATAGCTTTAACTAATCCCCGTTGTTAAACGTTGATCTTAACGATAATATTTAAAAATTGCTATTGAATTAACAAACCACATGAAATAACGTAAAACAATGTGTCTTCCTAATAAAAAAGCGTGCCTTTTCGTTTAGTTTATATTAAATTTAAAAGAAAAGGTGCGTCTGCGTGAAAAATCGTCTGTTAACAAACAACCGATTTTTAACGGTGAAAAGTCTGAACATGTCCTTTTGAAATCTAGGATCTTCATCTGGGGGTGCTTAGTTGGTTGTCTTGCGGTTCCCCACTTTTTTCATTTAGATAATTTTTTTTGTTTTTGAAAGTCTATTTTTCAAATGAAATTTTTGCCTTCATTGTAATTAACTTATCAGTATTAACTCCATAGAAAATAACATGTCGCGTGGTTGTGAGGGGGTTAGATAATTTTTGAAAATAGAATTGATAACCACTGAGAATATTTTTTAAAGTAAACAAGACGGCGGAGACACAGAACAAAAAACAATAAACGGATGACGAAAGAAGCGATCATTCCTTTTTTTAATAAACCAAAAGGAAGTAAAAAGTTTTCATGGTCAAGAGTAAATAGAAGAAAACACGACGAAAACTATGAAAGACAGTTTTCCGTTCTATTCCTCACCCACAAAATAAACTAACCCTCTTTTAGCCTTTTTTTCCTTTCGGCAATAAATGTTTATTCTCTTCACCCGGACATAAAAATAGTCAGTTATTTATGGTCAGGACATAAATCGACGGAAACTCTGTTGCTCCTTTTACATGAAAAAAAGAAAAATTAAACACACAGATTTAAGCAAATTCGACGAATCAAGGGTGCGTAGTGAATACTGGACAATAGCTAGAACAAATAAAAAAGGAGAGCTAATATGTTAGCATTGGCGATACTCACAGGGCGGCGTCCACATATCCCCCCTCAATATAAAGATCTAATAATTTTTTTAAAGTGCGTCTAAAAAATCGTCTGTTACAAACAAACAACCGATTTTAACGGTTGAAAAGGTCGAAACTGTCCTTTTGAATCTAGGTCTCACCTGGGGTGCTTAAAGGTGTCTTGTCTCCCATTTCCATATAGATAATTTTTTGTTTTTGTAACTTTTCTTCATATGAATTTTCGCTTCACTTATAACTTCGAATTAACCCATAGAAATAAATGCTGTTTGTATGAGCGGCTACGATATTTTGAAATGAATTTGATAAAACCACTGGAAGAATATTTTTTTAAGTAAAAGGGGGCGGGGGACAAAAAAAACCAATAACGATCGAAGAAAAGAAGGATATTTTTTTAAATAAAACAAAAAAGGAAGTAAAAGTAGTACGCCGGTGACTATTACAACATAACGTCCCCAGCTACGTTCGTCTCGGCGGTTTTACTTTGAAAGAAAACAATCAACTTAGGGCGTTTAAATGTATTTTAGAGGGGGTGGGCTTCTCTTTATGCAACCAAATGGAGATGGATGGATAGATAGATATAAACAAAGTTAAAAATGAATCAAATTGAGGTAGAATACGATAGAATACGGATAATAGAAGATAGATAGAAGTAGAAGATAGATATCCATCTTCATATCTTAAACAAGAATTACGAGCAAATTCTATAAATAAATTTCAAACAAATTACGATAATAAGATAAGAATTACGAACAAAAATACATTTCAACGCCCTAGAAGTTGGTTGTTTTTCTTTCACAGTCAACACCACCGGACGACACATAGCTGGGGACCGTTATGTCTTAATAGTCACCGAGACGGATAGCAAATTTCTAGAGAGCAGGACGACCGGGACAGACAACTTCCTCATAGATTACCAAAAGTTTCAATGTCAAGTTAATATGAAAACGAGAAAGAACTTATGGAAGAAAAAAGTAAAATATTAACAAAAGTTACAAATGTGACGAAAGGTGGCGAGGGGTGAATACGGACAAATCAGATCCAAATAAAAAGGAAAGAACCAATGTGTTAGCTGGTTATACCACCAGGGGGTCCACACAATAAAGAAGCAGAGGGACGACGAATTGGTGATATACAAAGGAGCAGGCATCCAATCCCCCCCCTCTTCTATATATTAAGATAAGCTTATTTTTGAATGATGAGAAGGAGGAGCGGAGTAAGAGAAAGGCCCTTCAAAGGCTGTGAAATATTGAATGGGTAAAGTACAGTATTGGTCTATAATAACTGGGGGTCAAGTTGCGGTTTCCCAACCAGTGACCCACAAACTTTGTCTCCATTAGTCGCCTCAGCCAACAATAGCTGGGGCATTTCTTCTCCTTTGTCGGTTAAGGTAAAATTGAACATTATTTTCTTTCAGTCGCGGGAACAGGGATAATAAAAAGCTCTCGACTAAATTGAAGAGATTTCCATAGATTTTTTTTATTTTAATCTTATTCTTTTCTTTACACTTATCACCCACTGAAAATTTATTTACCGTATTTCCTCACAATGTTATAAGGATGTTGTAACAGTTATCACTCCACTTGGGAGTCTACACGTGTGTACACAATTTTTTGCTGTACTTTAACAATTTTATTCTATTGCTTTCTGCAAAGTACCAAAGATCCAATATCGTATCTAGCTATTTCAGAGTATTCTCATAAATTATATTATTATTATTATATATTATTATATATTATTATTATTTATTATTATTTACATTATATTCATTATTATTTATTTACTCCTTTGAGTTTTCACTCAGTTTAGCTGATGGTCTTTCACTGGTGTCTGAGTGACAGCAAGTCTCCTCAGTCTCGGACTCTTCTGAGTATTCTGGCAATGCAGCAGTTTGCTCATGTTCTGAAATGGTTTCAATCCCCTTCCTCTGATATCCAACTTTCCAAACCCTTTTCCATCCTTTGGACTGTTCCAAGTTGCACCAACTTACAACTTGACGTATAACTTTCGCTTCATATTCCAAAATTTTTCGGTTCATCTGGCAAGGCCAGATATTTGTCCATTTTTTTCATTTTCCGTTTAGCTTCACCCTTTGATCTGCTGGACTTGCAAAATCACCAGTTGACAAGTTCTTCTTTTTTTGTTTTATTATTATTATTATTCTTATATTATTATTCATTATCTATTCATTATATCATCATATCACGCCCACTTGTCGGGTTCACAGAATACTGAATGACAACAAGTCTCCTTGGTGTCCAGCCTCTTTTGAGAATTCTAGTCGGTCTTTAACAATGCTATAGTTTGGATG
>CM042172.1:61160090-61170090 GCA_023376005.1 Doryteuthis pealeii | reverse complement strand
AATGACATACTATATATACAGATTTTACATGCATTCTATCAATCTATCTATCTATCTATCTATCTATCTATCTAATCGCTTCCTATCTGATTTTTACATATTAATATGTTAAATTTCAATCACATTCTTCTCATATCTATCTATTTTCTATCTATCTATCTATCTATCTATCAGTCGGTAGAGCGTACGACTAGGAACCACAAGGTACCAGGTTCGATACCGGCCCTCGCCAACCTAGATCTGTGCGGTAAAAAAGGCTCGCACTAAGAGTAATTGAAAATAATGTTCTAAAAAATGTACAAGTTGCTTATTATTTGGAGAAATTTGTTTTCAAGAAAGTACGCAAAGCAAATGTTGGAATTTTATTGTTCGTTTATCTTGTAAATTAATAATAATAATAATAATAATAATAATAATAATAATAATAATAATAAAGCTAGGCACGACGGGGTTGGGAAGGTGATCCACTGAGAATTATGCAAATAATTAAATTTTGACCATACAACAAAATGGTATATGCATAAACCAGAATCTGTTCTTGAGAACGAAACGCATAAAATTCTCTGAGACTTTGAAATAAAAACGGACCACCTTATCTCAGCAAGAAGACATATATATATATATATATATATATTATATATATATATATATATATATATAGAGAGAGAGAGAGAGAGAGAGAGAGAGAGAGAGAGAGAGAGAGAGAGAGAGAGAACAAACAGGCCGAAACCAACAGATAGATATATAAACAGCCTTCATTGAATCATCAATAGATAAACAAGAAAAGATATATATATAATTTAATATACCAAACTTGTTGGTAAATAAATAAATGATTTTAAAAACTTAAATATATATAATAACAATTTTTTTTTAAAATTAAATATATATAATAAAATATTCTTTCAATAGTGTTCTTAGTTTTTTGTTGTTTTTCTATTGGTCATATATAAATCTAATGAGTCAGACGAACCTACTAAAAGTTTCGCTTAATGCTCTTCAGGGCTAAGATCTGGTTTGTCTGACTCATTAGATTTATCTTTATATATATATATATATATATATATGTATAGATAGATAGATAGATAGATAGATATGAGCAGAAAGAAATAATAGATATATATATAAATAGACTGAGATTGAGCAATCATTTAATAATAGATAAAGCAGAAAAGAATAGATAGACATACACACAGACAGATAGACGAGGAACAATTAAATGGTGACTGTAACACAAACGAAGGCGTACACTTGACCTCCTCCGCCTAAACACGTGATCTGCTAGTCTTGTGGGAAAGCTATAATGAAATCTAAACAACCGATCCATGTCACCCCCACCCCACAATCCCACCTTCCATCCGGCCTAAACATCAGTGTTTTCCATTTACCAGGATATTACTGGGCCGACAACGACGACGTAACCTGCTTGCCTAACTCACAAGTTTGGCATAGAAAAAAAATGTGAAAAGGTCAAGTGGTTTTTTAATTATCTTTCACTCTTTCTTCGTCTCTTTTCTTAAATGCAACCAAGAAGGAGAGAGAGAGAGAGAGAGAGAGAGAGAGAAGAGAGAGAGAGAGAGAGAGAGAGAGAGAGAGAGAGAGAGATGGGGAGAGAGGGAGAGAGAGAAAATGAGGAGAAAGAAGAAAGCGGAAGTGAGAAAGTAAAAGAAAAAGAAACCAGAAGGAAGAAGAAATCATACGAGAAAGAAAGAAAGAAAGAAAGAAGTAAAAGAAAAAGAAAAAAGAAGGGAGAAGGAATTATAGGAGAAAGAAAGAAAGAAAGAAAGAAAGAAGAAAGAAAGAAATCAGAAGATTGAAAAAAGAAGAAGAAATGAAGAAATGAAGAAGAAAGTATAAACAAATTTTAAAGAAAGAATGAGAGAAATGAGAAAGAAAGAAAGCGGAAGTGAAAAGTAAAAGAAAAAGAAAAGAGAAGGGAGAAGGAATCATAGAAGAAAGAAAGAAAGAAAGAAAGAAAGAAAGAAAGAAAATCTGAAGATTGAAAAAAGAAATGAAGAAGAAAGTGAAAACAAGTTTTAAAGAAAGAAAAAAAATGAAAGAAATGAGAAAGAAAGAAAGCGGAAGTGAGAAGTAAAAGAAAAAGAAAAAGAAAAAAGAAAGAAGAAGGAATTAGAGGAGAAAGAAAGAAAGAAAGAAAGAAAGAGAGAAAGAAATCAGAAGATTGAAAAAAGAAGAAAAAGAAATGAACAAAGTGAAAACAAGTTTTAAAGAAAGAAAGAAAAAATGAAAGAAATGAGAAATAAATAAAGCGGAAGTAAAAAAAAAAATTTTTTTTAATAAAAGAAGGGAGAAGGAATCGTGGGAGAAAGAAAGAAAGAAGAAAGAAATCAGAAGATTGGAAAAAGAAGAAAAGAAATGAAGAAGAAAGAAAGCGGAAGTTAGAAGTAAAAGAAAAAAGAAGGGTGAAAGAATTATAGGAGAAAGAAAGAAAGAAAGAAATCAGAAGATTGAAAAAAAAAAAAGAAGTAAAAGAAATAAAGAAGAAAGTAAAACAAGTTTTAAAGAAAGAAAGAAATATGAAAGAAATGAGAAAGAAAGAAAGCGGAAATAAGAAGTAAAAGAAAAAAGAAGGGTGAAAGAATTATAGAGAAAGAAAGAAAGAAAAGAAAGAAAGAAAGAAGAAATCAGAAGATTGAAAAAAAAAGAAGAAAAAGAAATGAAGAAGAAAGTAAAAACAAGTTTTAAAGAAAGAAAGAAAATATGAAAGAAATGAGAAAGAAAGAAAGCAGAAGTGAGAAGTACAAGAAAAAGAAAAAAGAAAGATGAAGGAATTATAGGAGAAAGAAAGAAAGAAAGAAAGAAAGAAAGAAAGAAATCAGAAGATTGAAAAAAGAAGAAAAAGAAATTAAGAAAAAAGTAATAACAAGTTTTAAAGAAAGAAAGAAAAAATGAAAGAAATGAGAAAAAAGGAAAGCGGAAGTGAGAAGTATAAGAAAAAAGAAGGGTGAAAGAATTATAGGAGAAAGAAAGAAAGAAGAAAGAAAGAAAGAAATCAGAAGATTGAAAAAAAAAGAAGAAAAAGAAATGAAGAAGAAAGTGAAAACAAGTTTTAAAGAAAGAAAGAAAAAATGAAAGAAATGAGAAATAAGGAAAGCGGAAGTGAGAAATATAAGAAAAAAGAAGGGTGAAAGAAAGAAAGAAAGAAAGAAATCAGAAGATTGAAAAAAAAGAAGAAGAAGAAGAAATGAAGAAGAAAGTAAAAACAAATTTTAAAGAAAGAAAGAATGAAAGAAAGAAAGTCTTAAAAAGGAAGGCGGCAAACAAGAAGATTGAAAAGAAAGAATGAATAAAAATAAAAGGATGCGAACAAGTTTCAAAAGAAAAGAAAAAGAAATCGACCAAGTAGCTTCATCTATTTGATGGTTTTTGTTGGTTTGTTTGAGAGAATTCTATTTTCGCTTTATCTATTTTATCTTTGTTTTTCAAAAGAACAGTATTGCTTTTAATGTAATCTTATTATAATGGAGATTGTTTGCTTTTCTGTCTGTAACCGAAACTATATCACTACTCAAGTCACAATTCCCTTTGTTATTTACGTCACATTCTCCATGATTTTATTTTTATTTAAACCTCAATCTCTAATAAAATTGTTTTACATTAATAATACTGTTAATCATATCTACAAATGAATAACATGCAATTGTATTTATATATAGACTAAAATAGCAGTTTACAGTGTGAACAGGAAGGCTTATTTGCATATTGAAATTAAAGATTTGATTTTAATAAATATGTGCTTAGTATTATTGATTTTTAATCGTATGGTTTTATCTTAATGAATATGATCAAAAATCTCTTCAATAAATCTTAAAAGAAATCGATTAACAAGAAGAAATAATTCTGATTTTATTCTTTACTTCCTATTTTAACTAAGTTATTAAATTAGGAAAATTCAGCAATGAAAGACGAGAGTGATAGAAGTGCAAGTTTCAGTTGTTCTATTTTTCGATTATACACCCCTCTGTTTCAAATCATTTTATCTGCATTCTTATTTACTTTCATTAGCTTTTCTAATTTAATATATTCTATTACATTAAAACTTAAATACTTGCACCCGGAGGGTGCATATATTTTTCTAGTAATATATATATATATATATATATAATATATATATATATATATATATATATGTGTGTGTGTGTGTGTGTGTGTGTGTGTGTGAGTGTGTGTGTGAGTGTGTGTGAGTGTAAGTTGAAAATCGAAGCGAATCCGATGGTATGTTGAAATGAAAAATAAAGGAAAGAAAATGTTGAATGGATAAAACAGGATGTATTTTATTTTATTTTACTGACACGTGTTTCGGCCAGGAGGTTATCCTTACATTCATATATTCTATATATTATTATCTTAAATACAAAATAACAATAACAATAACAATAATAGAAAAAACTACAGAAATGGTTAGTATACAAAGAAATAGCGGCCTTCGTCAGAGTAATGAATGAAATCGGTTTAAATATGGAGAATTTCCAAAATGTTCGAAAAAATAACTTTTTTGAAATCGCTTGAAGAAAGAGTTCTAACGCGTTGGAGAAAACAGTTATGTTGACGTGACCGTCGCATGCAACGGAGTTTGACGATCAATTTCTCCATCAGGAAAATTGACATTTATGCTAAAGGGTTTGTAATGACAATTTGGTTTTGAACATTTAAAAAAATTGATTTTAATCAATGGGCTGCATTTGACTTTATAGCTCTATGCCTGATATTGAGCACTGAAGAATGAATAACATAAGTTTTAATTATCCTTAACATTTAAAATTTAAAACAAAACAAACCCATCTTAAACAAGATAAACTTTGAAGATGGCTGAAATATAAGGAATAAAGCCAAGTGGAAATTTTAATTTTCAAAGCATGAGGAATATATATATATATATATATATATATTATATATATATATATATATATATATATATATAAATGTAAGGTAATCCAAATGAATGGTTGTAAGGGATAATTCCACTTGGGATCCTCAAAATCTCACTGTCCAACCATACTGTATGCTCTTGTAGGTGCAAACATATATTCATACAAGCATTTTTATAAATCTCTAAAGAGAGCTCAATGTATAATAATCAATGAATTTGATTATATACAGAGCAATATTTAACTTTCAAAGAAAAATAACCTTAAGTTTTTTTTCTTTGAAAGTTTATATATATATATATATATATATATATATATATATATATATATTTGGGAGAATAAGTGCTTAATTGGAGTCGTACCTAATTTTGAAAATTTGAAATTTTGTTTAGCCATACATTTAGATAGGTATTCCCGCCTAATTCATTATTAATTAATTAATTTTCAAAATTAGGTACGACTCCAATTAAGCACTTATTCTCCCAAAAATTGTCGGCAAAAAGCCATTCCAAACAAACCGTGTTTACAACTTATCATATCGTCGTGTAATAAAAGTCACTAGAAGAGGAATATTAACCTACTCTAAACAAATCGTAAAATCTAAGAAGTCCGTTTGGTGTAGGGGTTATGGGATCGGCCTGTCAGCTTGGCAGTCCGGTTTCAAATCACGCACAGGGCGGTCTTCCGATCTATAGCTTTGCTGATGAGGCCTAATAGGCCGAAATGTACATACAGAGATTGATTTTTCTCGATTTGTTTAGCCATACATTTAAATAGGTATTCCCGCCTAATTCATTATTAATTAATTAATTTTCAAAAATTAGGTACGACTCCAATTAAGCACTTATTCTCCCAAAAATTGTCGGCAAAAAGCCATTCCAAACAAACTGTGTTTACAACTTATCATATATATATATATATATATATATATATATATATATATATATAAGGTGTGTCTGAAAAAATAACATGACTAGTGTCACAAACAACTTATTTCAATTACAAACAACAAACTACATGGTTTCCTCTTCGTTATTCCCCCTATTCTTCCCTTTCACGCCTCTATGCGCGTTATTCTGGGATGACTCTCAACTCCGTCGTTAAGGCCCTTTTCATGACCTTCAAAGCGGGTCCCATTGATGATCCCCTTAAGCTGGAATGGAGAAAAAAATCACACAGAACAAGATCAGATGATTTTTTTCAGGATAGCGAATCTTCTCTCAAATATCTTTTTTCTCGTGAACTGTCAAGGTAAGGATATTGATGAAGATAAAATCATCATAATTGATTGGATTTGTATAAGATTAAATGTATTGTAGCAGGCCTATATTCAGAAAATGTCATTTTTTTTATTTTGAGATTACCTGGCGGAAACAGAGTTAACACTTATAACATTGCCAAACTTATAATGGTTATACTTGTCTATTTTTTGCTCATGGTGAGGAACTACCAAATGTTCGGGGTGTTTTAATCAGATCCATTGTCGTAATGAAGCAGCAAAGATTTGTCCTACAACTACTCGTAGTTCTTATCGCGCACTGAGTGAAACATGCGACGAAGAATGTAGACTTGTAGGTTGATCGTCTGGCCCTATAGCAAGAACTCGCTGTGGATGATTCCCCTGATATTGAAGAAATGTGATCAACATAACTTTTGGCTTTGAGTTTCTTGCATTCTTCGGCCTCGATGACGTCAGAGATTTCCACAGACTGCGCTGGTTCTTGGTTTCCGGGTCGTTCTCAAAAATCACCAGTTCAGCCATTCTGGTTCAGCTTGTCCTGACACACCTGCATGCGATGCTCCTTCTGAGAATCACTCAGAAATCTCGGCACCATTTTGGCGCAGAATTTCTGCATGCCCAAATTTTCGGCGATATTCTTCAAAACACTGTCCCTTTTCCAACAGACTTTGACGAAACAAAGGGCTTTAGCGAGGGCAGTTTCCCCACATATAACCAACAAATAACCTTATATTGTATACCAATAAACGTATCTGTTGTATACTCTCTTTACTTCTATTATTCTTCTGATTGTCTTTTGTTCTTCTTATAGCGTCTGGACTTCGTCTTGAGGATTTCATGTCTGGTTTCCTGTTGGAGGTTTCTCATCTATCACACGCCCCGGGTCATTGGTCGTTTTTGGATAAATAACCCAAGACTTCGATTTTCTTAAGATCATATTTTATTCTGAAATCCCCACCAGACTTACTGCGCAGATTGAGTCGTAAGCGCGCTTAACGCGACTTACTCGCTTCGTGGTTTTGGCCAATCTGAACTAAACTCTCTTTCTAATCTAAACCGGAAGAGGGCCTTCTTCACTGATTCACACGGTATCCACCGGAAAGAGGGATCAAGGTGAGATCAAGACGTGTCACTCAATCATCTATGACATCATCCCCAAGGCTGCCGGTTGTAACTTTTGTAACAGCCATTTTGGTTTCTACACTAACTGTACATAAGTGTTAGGGTACTAACAATTATGTAACACTTAATCCAATAGCCTTTACGTTGTTATAACAATGGAATATATTGCCTAACTTTTACCACTATGCTCCTGAACTATGAATGCGTAGAATCTGAAAGTGGGCGAATAGAGGAAGTTTTGAAAAAATCTGAATTACAATTTATTGATCACTGGAGGGGGCGCCGGGCCATGCTCAGTCCCAACCCCTCCACAGATCATGAAATTGGCAAGTCGCCACCTACCTTACTTGCTCGACGATGACCGCAGTCCTGTTTGTTGAAGGCCTCCAGCTTCTGGAAATTTTACTTATTTGGATCCTTCTTTGAATTTCTTGAGCTACTTAAAAACACGTGTGCGTGGTGTGGTGTTATCCTCATATTCTTGTTGAAGGATTTCAAGTGCTTAATGTCGGAGTTTTCCCCAACCGGACAAAAAAGTTCAGGTTTATCGTTTGTTCCTCAGTCGTCAGTACTGAATGACCTGAAAAAGAGGTGAAAACAAAAGCATGTGAAAAAACGGTTATTGAAAGCAAAGATTGCAATTATATAATCACTAGCAGCGGCTACCCGGCGTCGCCTGGGTAGAGGGAGATTTTTTAAAATTTAGTCCCGCAGATCCATTATTACTGAATCGTGAGTTGAATCCTCGTGGAATGCCCCATTTAAGTCCCTATGTAAAAAAAAAAAACCTTGCATTGATCCAGCTACTCTGAAAAGAAATGTTAATTTCTACTATCTAAAATATTAGATTTTTAAAAACTCCATGCTGTTATCATTTAAATTTTATTTTTTAATTATATTCACGAATATAAATCAAATCTCTATTATTTTTGCTAAAAAAAATCAAGCCTTGGTGATATTTAATGTGTATATATATTTACTTTGTTGTTAATTGTTTTATTTTCGAAGTTTCCTCCGGACATACATATACACACAACTGCCCTTTATATATGTATAGATTACCTGCGGACATACATACACACAACTGCCCTTTATATATGTATAGATTACCTGCGGACATACATACACACAACTGCCCTTTATATATGTATAGATTACCTGCGGACATACATACACACAACTGCCCTTTATATATGTATAGATTACCTGCGGACATACATACACACAACTGCCCTTTATATATGTATAGATTATCATCGTCAGGTAGTGCAGACATAACATATTTCCATTACTCTCTCTCTCTCTCTCTCTCTCTCTCTCTCTCTCTCTCTAAATGTCCCTATCTATCATCACTCCAGGCAGGTCATCCGTACGGCATCCAGTATTCGTACAAAGATGATAGGTTAAGTTTTTGCTGGTCGGCCTACACAGATGTGTCCATGTGTCGATGTTCAGAGTAGAAGGTCACTTATGAGTTCGTCTTTGCTCTCCAGCAGTCTCCAGCATGTCTTGTCCGTTTTACTTAGATGGTTTGTGAGATAGGAGGTACGTGGTCGTGCAGCTACTTTTTGTTGGTTGCTGCTTCCAGGATTTGTACAAGACAACATACAGCATCTTTGTATAGCTCCCATCTAACTTTTTGTCAAAGCGTTTTGTTAGAATCTAGGTGGTGCAGCCATACAGTAACACTGACACAGCTTGAAATAATTCTCGTTTTATCTTATCAGAGACATCAGATTTCCATAACATCGATAATCTATAGCAATCTATGCCTTTCCTGTGTGTATATTGACATCACAGTCTGTAGATGAAATATTACTACCAAGGTATATGAACTGGTCTACTAATTTCAGGGGGGGGGTATCCAATGTAGAGATGTCTCCATCTTGTTTAATACTGTTTGTTTGTTTATTTGTTAATTGATTTTAACGCCATATCAACCCGTCTGGGGTTATGTCATGCCTAACGGTTAGGAAGTTATACATATCGTGTATTTATATTTATACTTTTTAGTAATTGGTTTTTAACAATGTGTTAGCATTATTTGGGATTATGTTGTATGGTATTGATTTGTTTCATGTCTATATTCTATGGTATAATTTTATTCCCCCCTCCCCCAAAAAAGGGAGAATATCCTCCATGTTGACATTTTCAAACAGATCTTTCATATTGTTTGCTTGAAAATAACGGTTTCTGATGTGAGCAAAAAACTGCATTCCATGAATAAGTGTTTAACTGTCAAAGGTGCCCGACATGTTCCACACTGCGGCTACTGCTCCTGATTGAGTACATTGGAGTGAATCCAGATAGAGACCAATGGCCCTCGCCACCTTCTCTAGGATATGCATCAGGGATTCAGCGCGAGCAAGTATATTTTTGAGAAGCGTTAGATCATCTACGTAGTCTGCATCTGTATTAGTTTTTTTTTTCAAGATATTAGCGATTTCTTGTTTTGTTTTTAATTTGAAGCTTTTTCTTTCATTAGATCTTAGAGCTAAGACCAAAGTCACGAAGGTCCTCATTCGGCAATTGCTATTCGCCGATGATGCAGCCTTAACGTCACACACTGAGCACGGCCTGCGACAGCTTGTCAGTCGACTCACACAGGCTTGCAGGGAGTTTGGGCTTACCATAAGTCTAAATAAGACAAAAGTCATGGCACAAGGTGTAGACAACCCTCCAAACATTGTCATCAACGGGCACAGCCTGGAAGCAGTGGAGAACTTCAAGTACCTCGGGTCCATCATTG
>CM042172.1:61147590-61155090 GCA_023376005.1 Doryteuthis pealeii | reverse complement strand
ACACAGAAGCAAAGTTGTCAATCCATATGTACAAGAGTTGGTTGGATTTAAACGGCATGTCAACACTTGGGTTATTTTTATGCCGAAGAGGTTTTTGTTTTATTCATTCTTGTAAGGTATTCAATTTTTATCGAACTCATTTTTTAACATATCTTAAACTTATTTTAAAAATCTATCTAACCATTGATGGGACCTTAACAGGTACTACCACTTCTGTGTAAAACGGGTATCCTATCGTATGATAGCAGAGCACACTAACCTTCCAATCACGTGGGGAAGAAAAGGGGCGTGTTCTCTGCAGTTTGATAGGGAAAGACATGTGCAGAAGGAAACAGATGCAGAGTGAAACTTGGAATTGAACAGTTATGGGGTTCCGTGTTGTGATAGGTTTAGGGTTAGGGTTTAGGGTTTAGGGTTAAGGTTAGGGGGTTTAGGGTTAGTTTAATGGGAAAATAAATAAATAATTTGGGTTCTGTTTTTCTGGTCGCACTGTAAACAGGGTACCCAGAAAAAAACAGAACCCAAACCCTAAACCCCAACCCTAAAACCCTAATCTTAAACACCCCTAGTTAAAATTAAGTTTTATTACAAATTTGTGGGTTCTGTTTTTTACTAAACAAAAGTTCATAATTACCCAGTTCAGATTGTTTCTAAGTGGTCACTCATTAATCTAGTGAACAGATTCCCATTGCCTTAACTTCGTGGATCTAGCTAAGAACAGGTGTTTTTCTGTGTGATTTGACCGTAAGTATATGGTTGGAAATAATAGTTATTACTAAGTTTTGCCTCAATTGACCACCCAGACTCCATGCTGCTTACGGAAAGGCTGCTAATTAAATTATCCCTCTTAAGAATTGTACAACGCTCATCAACTGCTGAACTTCAGGGATCTAGTGCGACAGTTACTTTTCGGTGTGATTTGACCGTAAATTTCAAAATTAGTTTTTTACTTAGCTTTGTTTCATCTGGCTTACAGTTCAGGGTAATTATGAACTTTTGTTAAGTAAATTAGGGTGTTGCAGAAAAAACAGAAGCCACAAATTTTGTAAATAAAATTGTTAATTTTAACTAGGGGGGTTAGGTTATGGTTGAGGTTTAGGGTTAGGGTTGGGGTTTAAGGTTAGTTTAATGGGAAAATAAATAATTTGGGTTCTGTTTTTTCTGGTCACTCTGTAATATCATGTTACTTCAACTAGGAAATAATACCCAAATTTATAATCTTTCACTAACCCTTTAAGACATAACTGACTCAATATAGAATTATTTATTATGTATTGATTTGAAACTTCTTTTAATGAAAGAAAACTCTGAATTCAAAAAACAGCTTTGCTCGGTTTAAAATCAACCTAGTGTCACAAAAAAACAAACCCAACCCTAACCTAACGGAGAGGCACACCCTAAAACACCCCTTGTAAAATTAGCAATTTTATTACAAATTTGTAGGTTCTGTTTTTTTTTTTTTGGTGACACCAATTTACTAAACAAATTCATATTACCCAGTTCAATTGGGTTTCTAAGTTGTCACTCATCATCTAGTGAAACCGGTCCCCCATTGCTTTCGTGATTGAGCGTATGATACAATTCTTAAGAGGGCATCATTTAATAAACAGCCTTTCCCGTAAGCAAGCATGGGTCCTGGTGTCAGTTCACGGACAAAAACTCAGTTAAATAAACTATTATTTCCAACCATATACTTTTTCACGTCAAATCACATCAGAACAACCACCTGTTCTTAGATAGATCACGAGTTNTACTTCCTGTCTATGCACACATTCAGCACACACACACCACACACACACACATATAGTATATATTATATATATATATATATATATATAGAGAGAGAGAGAGGAGAGAGAGAGAGAGAGAGAGAAGGAGAGAAGAGAGAGAGAGAGAGAGAAAGATAGATAGGTAGATAGAATAGATAGATAGAATAGATAGAGCAGAGAGAAAATAACGGATAGATATATAAATAGACTGAGATTGAGCAATCATTTAATAATAGATAAAGTAGAAAAGACATAGATGACATACACACAGACAGATAGACGAGGAACAATTTAAATGGTGACTGTAACACAAAACGAAGGCGTACACACTTGACCTCCGCCTAAACACGTGATCTGGCAGTCTTGTGGAAAGCTATAATGAAATCTAAACAACCGATCCATGTCACCCCACCCACAATCCCACCTTCCATCCGGCCTAAACATCAGTGTTTTCCATTTACCAGGATATTACTGGGCCGACAACGACGACGTAACCTGCTTGCCTAACTCACAAGTTTGGCATAGAAAAAAAATGTGAAAAGGGTCAAGTGGTTTTTAGAATTATCTTTCACTCTTTCTTCGTCTCTTTTTCTTAAATGGCAAACCAGAAGATGAAGAGAGAGAGAGAGAGAGAGAGAGAGAGAGAGAGAGAAGAGGGAGAGAGAGAGAGAGAGAGAAAATGAGGAGAAAGAAGAAAAGCGGAAGTGAGAAGTAAAAGAAAAAGAACCAGAAGGAAGAAGAAATCAATACGAGAGAAGAAAGAAAGAAAGAAAGAAGTAAAAGAAAAGAAAGAAGGGAGAAGGAATATAGGAGAAAGAAAGAAAGAGAGAGAGAGAAATAAAGAAATGAAGAAGAAATTGAAAACAAGTTTTAAAGAAGAAAAAATGAAAAAATGAGAAAGAAAGAAGCGGAAGTGAGAAGTAAAAGAGAAAAGAAAGAAGAAGGAAGAAGGAATTATAGAGAAAAGAAAGAAAGAAAGAAAGAAAGAAAGAAAGAAAGAAAGAAATCAGAAGATTGAAAAAAGAAGAAAAGAAATGAAGAAGAGAGTGAAAACAAGTTTTAAGAAAGAAAGAAAAATGAAAGAAATGAGAAAGAAAGAAAGCGGAAGTAAGAAGTAAAAAAGAAAGAAAGGGCGAAGGAAATCATAGGAAAAGAAGAAAGAAAGAAAGAAAGAAAGAAAGAAAGAAAGAAGAAAGAAAAATCTGAAGATTGAAAAATAAGAAAAGAAATGAAGAGAAAGTAAAACAAGTTTTAAAGAAAGAAGAAAAAAATGAAGAAAATGAGAAAAGAAGAAAGCGGAAGTTAGAAGTAAAAGAAATTGAAGGTGAAGAATTATAGGAAGAAAGAAAGAAAGAAAAAAAAGAAGAAATCAGAAGATTGAAAAAAAGAAGAAAAAAAGAAATGAAAAGAAAGTAAAAACAAGTTAAAAGAAAGAAGAATAAAGAAAGAGTCTTAAAAGGAAGGCAGCAAACAAGAAGATTGAAAAGAAAGAATGAATAAAAAAATAAAAGGATGCGAACAAGTTTCAAAAGAAAAGAAAAAGAAATCGACCAAGTAGCTTCATCTATTTGATGGTTTTTGTTGGTTTGTTTGAGAGAATTCTATTTTCGCTTTATCTATTTCATCTTTTTTTTTCAAAAGAACAGTATTGCTTTTAATGTAATCTTATTATAATGGAGATTGTTTGCTTTTTCTGTCTGTAACCGAAACATATTCACTACTCAAGTCACAATTCCCTTTGTTATTTACGTCACATTCTCCATGATTTTATTTTTATTTAAACCTCAATCTCTAAATAAATTGTTTTACATTAATAATACTGTTAATCATATCTACAAATGAATAACATGCAATTGTATTTATATATAAGACTAAATAGCAGTTTACAGTGTGAACAGGAAGGCTTATTTGCATATTGAAATTAAAGATTTGATTTTAATAAATATGTGCTTAGTATTATTGATTTTTAATCGTATGGTTTTATCTTAATGAATATGATCAAAAATCTCTTCAATAAATCTTAAAAGAAATCGATTAACAAGAAGAAATAATTCTGATTTTATTCTTTACTTCCTATTTTAAACTAAGTTATTAATTAGGAAAATTCAGCAATGAAGACGAGAGTGATAGAAGTGCAAGTTTCAGTTGTTTCTATTTTTCGATTATACACCCCTCTGTTTCAAATCATTTATCTGCATTCTTATTTACTTTCATTAGCTTTTTAATTTAATATATTCTATTACATTAAAACTTAAATACTTGCACCCGGAGGGTGCATATTTTTTAGTATATATATATATATATATATATAATAATATATATATATATATATGTGTGTGTGTGTGTGTGTGTGTGTGTGTGTGTGTGTGTGTGTAAGTTGAAAATGGAAGCGAATCCGATGGTATGTTGAAATGAAAAATTAAGGAAAGAAAATGTTGAATGGATAAAACAGGATTTATTTTATTTTATTTTACTGACACGTGTTTCGGCCAGGAGGTTATCCTTACATTCATGTATTCTATCTATTATTATCTTAAATACAAAATAAAATAAATCGGCCTAATAGGCCGAAATGTACATACAGAGATTGATTTTTCTCGATTTGTTTAGCCATACATTTAAATAGGTATTCCCGCCTAATTCATTATTAATTAATTAATTTTCAAAATTAGGTACGACTCCTATTAAGCACTTATTCTCCCAAAAATTGTCGGCAAAAACCCATTCCAAACAAACTGTGTTTACAACTTATCATATATATATATATATATATATATATATATATATATATATATATATATATACAAGGTGTGTCTGAAAAAATAACATGACTAGTGTCACAAACAACTTATTTCAATTCCAAACAACAAACTATATGGTTTCCTCTTCGTTATTCCCCCTCAAGTCTAATGCACTTTCCTATTCTTCCCTTTCACGCCTCTATGCGCGTTATTCTGGGATGACCCTCAACTCCGTCGTTAAGGCCCTTTTGATGACCTTCAAAGCGGGTCCCATTGATGATCCCCTTAAGCTGGAATGGAGAAAAAAATCACACAGAACAAGATCAGATGATTTTTTTCAGGATAGCGAATCTTCTCTCAAATATCTTTTTCTCGTGAACTGTCAAGGTAAGGATATTGATGAAGATAAAATCATCATAATTTATTGGATTTGTATAAGATTAAATGTATTGTAGTAGGCCTATATTCAAAAAACTTATAATGGTTATACTTGTCTATTTTTTGTTCATGGTGAGGAACTACCAAATGTTCAGGGTGTTTTAATCAGATGCATTGTCGTAATGAAGCAGCAAAGATTTGTCCTACAACTACTCGTAGTTCTTATCGCGCACTGAGCGACGAAGAATGTAGACTTGTAGGTTGATCGTCTGGCCCTGTAGCAAGAACTCGCTGTGGATGATTCCCCCTGATATTGAAGAAATGTGATCAACATAACTTTTGGCTTTGAGTTTCTTGCATTCTTCGGCCTCGATGACGTCAGAGATTTCCACAGACTGCTCTGGTTCTTGGTTTCCGGGTCGTTCTCAAAAACCACCAGTTCAGCCATTCTGGTTCAGCTTGTCCTGACACACCTGCATGCGATGCTCCTTCTGAGAATCACTCAGAAATCTCGGCACCATTTTGGCGCAGAATTTCTGCATGCCCAAATTTTCGGCGATATTCTTCAAAACACTGTCCCTTTTCCAACAGACTTTGGCGAAACAAAGGACTTTAGCGAGGGCAGTTTCCCCACATATAACCAACAAATAACCTTATATTGTATACCAATAAACGTATATGTTGTATATTCTCTTTACTTCTATTATTCTTCTGATCGTCTTTTGTTCTTCTTATAGCGTCTGGACTTCGTCTTGAGGATTTCATGTCTGGTTTCCTGTTGGAGGTTTCTCATCTATCACACGCCCTGGGTCATTGGTAGTTTTTGGATAAATAACCCAAGACTTAGATTTTCTTTAGATCATATTTTATTCTGAAATCCCTACCA
Source organism: Doryteuthis pealeii (assembly GCA_023376005.1). NCBI lineage: Eukaryota > Metazoa > Mollusca > Cephalopoda > Myopsida > Loliginidae > Doryteuthis > Doryteuthis pealeii. The sequence continues at coordinate 61,149,316 of CM042172.1, read as the reverse complement.
GACTTACTGCGCAGATTGAGTCGGCAGCGCGCTTAACGCGACTTACTCGCTTCGTGGTTTTGGCCAATCTGAACTAAACTCTCTTTCCAATCTAAACCGGAAGAGGGCCTTCTTCACCGATTCACACGGTATCCACCGGAAAGAGGGATCAAGGTGAGATCAAGACGTGTCACTCAATCCTCTATGACATCATCCCCAAGGCTGCCGGTTGTAACTTTTGTAACAGCCATTTTGGTTTCTATACTAACTGTACATAAGTGTTAGGGTACTAACAATTATGTAACACTTAATCCAATAGCCTTTACGTTGTTATAACAATGGAATATATTGCCTAACTTTTACCACTATGCTCCTGAACTATGAATGCGTAGAATTTGAAAGTGGGCGAATAGAGGAAGTTTTGAAAAATCTGAATGACAATTTAGTGACCACTGGAGTGGGTGCCGGGCCATGCTTAGCCCCAACCCCTCCACGGATCATGAAGTTGGCAAGCCACCACTTACCTTACTTGATCGACGATGACCGCAGTCCTGCTTGTTGAAGGCCTCCAGCTTCTGGAAATTTTACTTATTTGGATCCTTCTTTGAATTTCTTGAGCTACTTAAGAACACGTGTGCGTGGTGTGGTGTTATCCCCATATTCTTGTTGAAGGATTTCAAGTGCTTAATGTCGGAGTTTTCCCCAAGCGGACAAAAAAGTTCAGGTTTATCGTTTGTTCCTCAGTCGTCAGTACTGAATGACCTGAAAAAGAGGTGAAAACAAAAGCTTGTGAAAAAAACGCAATGGTTATTGAAAGCAAAGATTGCAATTATATAATCACTAGCAGCGGCTACCCGGCGTCGCCTGGGTAGAGGGAGATTTTTTTAAATTTAGTCCCGCAGATCCATTATTACTGAATCGTGAGTTGAATCCTCGTGGAATGCCCCATTTAAATCCCTATGTAAAAAAAAAAAATAGACCTTGCATTGATCCAGCTACTCTGAAAAGAAATGTTAATATCTACTATCAAAAATATTAAATGAAACAAAATACATGCTGTTATCATTTAAATTTCATTTTTTAATTATATTCACTACTATAAATCAAATCTCTATTATTTTTGCTAAAAAAATCAAGCCTTGGTGATATTTAATGTGTATATATATTTACTTTGTTGTTAATTGTTTTATTTTCGAAGTTTCCTCCGGACATACAGATTCACACAACTGCCCTTTATATATGTATAGATTACCTGCGGACATACATACACACAACTGCCCTTTATATATGTATAGATTACCTGCGGACATACATACACACAACTGCCCTTTATATGTGTATAGATTACCTGCGGACATACATACACACAACTGCCCTTTATATATGTATAGATTACCTGCGGACATACATACACACAACTGCCCTTTAATATGTATAGATTACCTGCGGACATACATACACAACTGCCTTTATATAGTATAGATTATCATCGTTAGGTAGTGCGGACATAACATATTTCCATTACTCTCTCTCTCTCTCTCTCTCTCTCTCTCTCTCTCTCTCTCTCTCTCTCTCTCCTCGCTCTCTCTCGCTCTCTCTAAATGTCCCTATCTATCATCACTCCAGGCAGGTCATCCGTACGGCATCCAGTATTCGTACAGAGATGATAGGTTAAGTTTTTGCTGGTCGGCCTACACAGGTGTGCCCATGTGTCGATGTTCAGAGTAGAAGGTCACTTATGAGTTCG
>CM042172.1:61125090-61142590 GCA_023376005.1 Doryteuthis pealeii | reverse complement strand
TCTTCTTCTTTCTTATTTCTTCTTCTTCTTCTTCATTATTTCTTCTTCTATATTATTTCTTCTTCTTTTTTATTTCTTCTTCTTTATTTTTCTTCTTCTTTATTTCTTCTTCTTCTTTATTTCTTCTTCTTTATTCCTTCTTCTTCTTTATTCCTTCTTCTTCTTCTTTATTTCTTCTTCTTCTTTATTCCTTCTTCTTCTTCTTGATTTTTTTCTTCTTCATTTCTTCTTCTTCTTCTTGAAAAAAAAAAGAAAAAGAAAATCGGGCCGAAAATGTCAGAATTTTCATTTAATTAAAATATCTGAGGTGAATATGGTAATCTTTGTAGACGCCATTGGAAATTTAATGATGTACGTTTGAAAACGTGACGTTTTAGGTGTCGATGTGTAACATACGGAATTCTTTACTTACTTATCTACATATATGCCAAATGCAAACGCAGCATTTGACACTAGGTTGATTTTTAAGCCGAGCAAAGCTGTTTTGAATTCAGAGTTTACCTTCTTAAAAGAAGTTTCAATCAATACATAATAAATAATTCTATATTGAAGTCAGTTATGTCTTAAAAGGGTTTAGTGAAAGACTATAAATTTGGGTTATTTCCTAGTTGAGTAACATGATATTACAGAGTGACCCAGAAAAAAACAGACCCAAATTATTTATTTTCCCATTAAACTAACCCTAAACCCCAACCATAACCCTAAACACTAACCCTAGCCTTCCCTAGTTGAGTAGCATAATATTACAGGGTGACCCAGAAAAAAGAGAACCCAAATTATTTATCTATTTTTCCATTAAACTAACCCTAAACCCCAACCATAACCCTAAACCCTAACCCTAACCCTCCCTAGTTGAGTAGCATGATATTACAGGGTGACCCAGAAAAAAGAGAGCCCAAATTATTTATTTTCCCATTAAACTAACCCTAAACCCCAACCATAACCCTAAACCCTAACCCTAACCTTCCCTAGTTGAGTAACATAGTATTACATGGTGACCCAGAAAAAAGAGAACCCAAATTATTTATTCATTTTCCCATTAAACTAACCCTAAACCCCAAACCTAACCCCAAACCTAACCCTCCCTAGTTAAGTAATATATTATTACAGGGTGACCCAGAAAAAAACAGGACCCACAAATTTTGTAACAAAACTTACTTTTTTTAAGTTTAAGTCCAACAAGAGTTAGGGTTAGGGTTTAGGGTTAGGGTTAGGGTTGGCGTTTAAGATTAGTTTAATGGGCAAATAAATAAATAATTTGGGTTCTGTTTTTTCTGGGTCACTCTGTAATATCATGTTACTCAACTAGGAAATAACCCAAATTTGTATCCATTAATTTTAAAAGATCTCTGTTTAGAAATAACAAGAGAATTGATAACAAATTGAAAAACTTTTTTTGTTTAATGATACAAAAAACATCAATTTATATGTAAGACATGACAGCAACCAAACACACAGAAGCAAAGTTGTCAATCCATATGTACAAGAGTTGGTTGGATTTAACGGCATGTCAACACTTGGGTTATTTTATGCCGAAGAGGTTTTTGTTTAATTCATTCTTGTAAGGTATTCAATTTTTATCGAACTCATTTTTTAACATATCTTAAACTCATTTTAAAAATCTATCTAACCTATTGATGGGACCTTAACAGGTACTACCACTTCTGTGTAAAACGGGTATCCTATCGTATGATAGTAGAGCTCACTAACCTTCACATCACGTGGGGAAGAAAAGGGGCGTGTTCTCTGCAGTTTGATAGGGAAGACATGTGCAGAGGGAACAGATGCAGAGTGAACTTGGAATTGAACAGTTATGGGGTTCCGTGCTGTGATAGGGTTAGGGTTTAGGGTTTAGGGTTAAGGTTAGGGTTTAGGGTTAGTTTAATGGGAAAATAAATAAATAATTTGGGTTCTGTTTTTTTCTGGGTCGCACTGTACAGGGTGACCCAGAAAAAACAGAACCCAAACCCTAACCCCAACCCTAAACCCTAATCTTAAACACCCCTAGTTAAAATTAAGTTTTATTACAAAATTTGTGGGTTCTGTTTTTTACTAAACAAAAGTTCATAATTACCCAGTTCAGATTGTTTCTAAGTGGTCACTCATTAATCTAGTGAACAGGTTCCCCATTGCTTAACTTCGTGGATCTAGCCAAGAACAGGTGTTTTCTGTGTGATTTGACCGTAAGTATATGGTTGGAAATAATAGTTATTTACTAAGTTTTGCCTCAATTGACACCCAGACTCCATGCTGCTTACGGGAAAGGCTGCTATTAAATTATCCCTCCTTAAGAATTGTACACGATCATCACTGCTTAACTTCAGGGATCTAGTGGCGACAGTTACTTTCGGTGTGATTTGACCGTAAATTTCAAAAAATAGTTTTTTAATTAGCTTTGTTTCATCTGGCTTACAGTTCAGGGTAATTATGAACTTTTGTTTAGTAAATTAGGGTGTTGCAGAAAAAACAGAAGCCACAAATTTTGTAATAAAATTGTTAATTTTAACTAGGGGGGTTTAGGGTTATGGTTGAGGTTTAGGGTTAGGGTTGGGGTTTAAGGTTAGTTTAATGGGAAAATAAATAATTTGGGTTCTGTTTTTTCTGGGTCACTCTGTAATATCATGTTACTCAACTAGGAAATAACCCAAATTTATAATCTTTCACTAAACCCTTTTAAGACATAACTGACTTCAATATAGAATTATTTATTATGTATTGATTGAAACTTCTTTTAAGAAAGAAAACTCTGAATTCAAAACAGCTTTGCTCGGTTTAAAAATCAACCTAGTGTCACAAAAAAACAGAACCCCAACCCTAACCCTAACCCCAAACCCAACCCTAACCCTAAACCCCCTTGTTAAAATTAGCAGTTTTATTACAAAATTTGTAGGTTCTGTTTTTTATTTTTTCTGGGACAACCTAATTTACTAAACAAAAGTTCATATTTACCCAGTTCAGATTGTTTCTAAGTGGTCACTCATCAATCTAGTGAACAGGTTCTCCATTGCTTAACTTCGTGGATCTAGCCAAGATCAGGTGTTTTCGGCGTGATTTGACCGTCAGGCTATGGTTGGAAATCTGAATTCAAAACAGCTTTGCTCGGATTAATCAACCTAGTGTCACAAAAAAACAGAACCCCAACCCTAACCCTAACCCTAACCCCAACCCTAAACCTAACCCTAACCCCAACTCTAAACCTCCTTAGTTAAAATTAACAGTTTTATTACAAAATTTGTAGGTTCTGTTTTTTGTTTTTTTTCTCTGTGACACCCTAATTTACTAAACAAAAGTTCATATTTACCCAGTTCAGATTGTTTCTAAGTGGTCACTCATCAATCTAGTGAACCGGTTCCCCATTGCTTAACTTCGTGGATCTAGCTAAGAACAGGTGTTTTCTGTGTGATTTGACCGTAAGTATATGGTTGGAAATAATAGTTATTTACTGAGTTTTGTCTGAACTGACACCCAGACCCCATGCTGCTTACGGGAAAGGCTGTTATTAAATGATCCCTCCTTAAGAATTGTACACGCTCATCACTGCTGAACTTCGCTGAACTGGCGGGAACAATGTGACTTGACCTTAATCTCCTTATTCAACGATCGAAAATTGCGATAAAAACCAACATGAATACGATAAAAGATGAGTCAAAAATGAATAAAAATGCGTTGTATTTATGTAGCTGTTTATACTCGCTTCTCTTTGTTCAAAGTAAAGGGTTGAACTGCCAGGGGGCTGGTCACCCTACGAATTCAAGAAAGCTGGCTTTAATAAACCCGTCAAAAGAGATATGTGGGCGGTGCTCTAATAATCAGGATGAGTTCGGAGGTCAGAATAACGTACAGTCCTTCTCCATTTCGGGGTTGGCTGCCTTCATAGATAAGTGGTTTGATAAGGAGACAAGGTTCGTGATTGTGTATCAAAAAAGGAGGGGTGAGAGTTAGGACGCGTGATAAGCACTATACATACAAACGGTCAGTAGCTTGAATATAGTACACGGCCAGAACTATGTTGCATTCAGGGTGAAAACGTGGTCATTTTAAAGAGTTTTACCATATCGTATAGAACACATAAAATCGTATATTTTACTATGGATTTTAGATGAAGCCATTATCAATAAAGAAACCATTAATTCCTAAATCAATAGAGTTTTAACCTATCGTATAGAACATAAAAACGTATATTTTTCTATGGATTAAAACCCATAGATTTTGTAATAAATTTAGCCATTATCAGTAAAGACACCATTAATTTCTAAAATTAACGGAATTTTACCCTATTGTATAAAACACATAAAAACGTATATTTTTCTATGGATTTTAGATGAAGCCATTATCAGTAAATACACCCATTAATTTCTAAAATTAATAGTTTTACCATATCGTATAAAACAAATAAAAACGTATATTTTACTACGGATTTTAGATGAAGCTATTATCAGTAAAGACACCATCAATTTCTAAAAATTAATAGAATTTTACCATATCGTATAAAACACATAAAAAAGTATATTTCACCATGGATTTTAGATTAAGCCATTATCAGTAAATGCACCATTAATTTCTAAAATTAATAGTTTTACCCTATCGTATAGAACACATAAAAACGTATATTTTTCTATGGATTTTAGATGAGAACATTATCAGTAAAGACACCATTAATTTCTAAAATTAATAGAGTTTTACCCTATCATATAAAACACATAAAAACCTATATTTTTCTATGTATTTTAGATGAAGACATTATCAGTAAAGACACCATTAATTTCTAAAATTAATGGAATTTTACCCTATTGTATAAAACACATAAAAACGTATATTTTTCTATGGATTTTAGATGAAGCCATTATCAGTAAAGACACCATTAATTTCTAAAATTAATAGTTTTACCCTATCGTATAGTACACATAAAAACGTATACTTTTCTATGGATTTTAGATGAAGCCATTATCAATAAATACACCATTAATTTCTAAAATTAATAGAGTTTTACCATATCGTATAGAACATAAAAATGTATATTGTCTATGGATTTTAGATGAAGCTATTATCAATAAATACACCATTAATTTCTAAAATTAATAGAATTTTACCATATCGTATAAAACATAAAAACGTATACTTTACTATGGATTTTAGATGAAGCCATTATCAGTAAATACACCATTAATTTCTAAAATTAATATATAGTTTTACCATATAGAACACATAAAAACGTATATTTTTCTATGGATTTTAGATGAAGCAATTATCAGTAAAGACACCATTAATTTCTAAAATTAATAGAGTTTTACCCTATCGTATAGAACACATAAAAACGTATATTTTTCTATGAATTATCAGTAAAGACACCATTAATTTCTAAAATCAATAAAATTTTTAACATAAAAATTAAAATTAATGACGTGTCCTGAAAAATATCCTGGCGTAAACATTTATGATTTTGCAAGTGTAATTAAAGTTAATTAACAGTAATTAAAGATTAAATTAAATTTATCACATGACCTACGAAATGTCTACTGCTAAAAATATTTAGTCTTTATGTTTACAATTAGTAACCTATAAGCAGGACTTTTAAAATAAAATTTAACATATACAAAACAGTTTCTACCATTGAATTATAATAATTTCCAATTTCGTTAATAAATAATGTTCATACCGCATCAAGAACTATGACAATACGTAATAAATTCTCACGAAATGTACATACAGAGATTTATTTTTCTCGATTTGTTTAGCCATACATTTAAATAGGCATTCCCGCCTAATTCATTATTAATTAATTAATTTTCAAAATTAGGTACGACTCCAATTAAACACATATTCTCCACCACCACCCCCAAAAAAATATATATATATATATATATATATATATATATATATATATATATATATATATTATATATCTTCTCTCTCGATGAGTCCGGATTAAAAACAAGCTCTGATGATGATTTTTATAAATCGAAATATTGTTCAATATTAGCTATGAATATGATATAAATATTTTCATTTTAACAGCATTGTGTGTTTTCATATCCTTTTATCTCTCTCTCTCTCTCTCTCTCTCTCTCTATATATATATATATATATATATATATATATATATATATATATATATATATATATATGCGCGTGTGTGTGTGTGTGTATAAACTTTCAGAGTTTTTTTCAGGTCACTTAACCTTGACTCCCTCCTTATTTTTGGGCCGGAAAATATCGGTGGGGTTATATACTTAGGAAATTATTTAGGGTATAAACAAAAAGACTGACGATGTGAAAAGAAGAAAAATTAGGGAGTGGTTCTAGTGGAAAATAAGTACTGAAAATCGGAATATTAAATGTAAAACAAAAACTAAAAAAAATAATTTTGGGGGATTTTTTTTTTACTCTTTTCGATAATTATTTAATTGCCTATTATATTATAAAATAAAAAAAACTTATACATCGATATTTTTTGGTTTAAAAGGTGGAGGCCTAAATTTCAATTGGGTTTTATAATTATTAGATAACAAAAATAAAGTAAACTAGTTATTAAATGAATACTTATTTTTAGAATTTAAAAATATGAAATTTGAAACTTAAAATTAGGCGTTTCATATTTTGAATGAATTTTATCTACCAATTAGGTATATAAATTGTTTCCTCAAAAGTATCTATGGTTCTCGAAAAAGATAATATCTACTTTAAAGAAAAACGATTTATTTTCATTGAATTAGTTTGATTGAAACTATTCTGTAATTAAAAAAAATAGTTGATTAATAAGTCAACATTGAAAATTTTATTATAATCAGATAATACCCAGTTTTTTTTTTTAGTTTTTTTTAGTTTTGTTTTTTTCTTTATCAATCTGGGTTAGTAAATTATCACTTACGGCCTCCTGTAGATCCGGGCATCTTACGTTAAAAAATGCTTCTCTTCTCAAGATAAGATTTCCTAAGGTAAACGACTTTTACGCCTTGGGAACGAAACAAAATTATATCTATTAATAATGGAGATTCGCTTCCGCTTTTTGACTGTAACAAAAATTACTTCACTGCTTACGTCACATTACCCCAAATCGTCATAACATAGAATAAATACACTCAAAATTTGAACAAGCAACATTAGACAGTCCTCATTGTTTTTTAAAACAAGTTTTAATAAATACATGACTGGTATTATATATCTATATATAGTTTGTTTTATTCTAATACATATTTAAAGTTTACATTTCAAATTGTTTTCTTTTTTAATCCTTTAATGAATTTGATGATTTTACTTACTTAGGGTACAAACTCGCTGACATTGAATTTTTTACTCCCACCCCTCAGGCAATATGTTTTAAAAATCTATTTTTACATCACCCGGAGTGTGTTTTTTATTTTGTGCTAGTTTAAATAAATATCAACAATTTAGTAATTTTTTCCTGTTCATAATGTATTTAAATGTTTTTGTTATTGATTTCTAAGAAACTTTTACATTTTTTTTATTTTATAAAAGCGTTATAAAAACGTTTGTTTTGAGTGCGTCATAAATCTTCACGACCATTTTTAAGCAAAATTTAATCGTTTAAAATGTATTAAAAATAAACTATATATGTAATATCATTATTATTTTACTGATGCTCATTATGTTACTACCTTTCGACTTAGGTAAAAGATTTGACCTTAAATAATCGATTTAATTAATTCTAATTCGTTTTTAAAAATGAAAATGAGCGACGAAATTGACAGATCCCTCAACCGAATTTTGCGCTATAACTTTTAAGTGTCGATTTAGTGATTTAAAAAAAATTATTAGAGATACTAGCAAATATATGCACCCTCCGGGTGCAAGTATTTAAGTTTTAATGCAATAAAATATTGTATTAAATTAGAAAGGCTAATGAAACTAAATAAGAATGCAGATAAAAAGTTTTGAAACAGAGGGAGTATAATCGAAAAATAGAACAACTGAAACTTACTCTTCCATCAATCTCGTCTTTCATTGTTATTTTTTCTAATTTAAGTATTTAGTTAAAAGAGGAAGTAAAAAATAAAATGACAGTTATTTGTTCTTGTTAATGGATTTCATTTAAGATTCATTGAAGAGATGTTTGCTTATATTCATTAAAATAAAACCAAACAGTTAGAAATCAATAATACTAATCACATATTTATTAAAATAAAATTTTAAATATCAATATGCAAATTAGCCTTCTCGTTCAAACTGTAAACCGCTATTTTGTTGTATATATAAATACAATTGCAAGTTATTAGTGCGTAGATATGGTCAACAGTATTAATAATGTAAAACAATTTTATTAATAACTGAAGGTTTAAAAGAGTGAAATCATGGAGAATTTGACGTAAATAATTAAGGGAATTGTGACTTGAGTAGTAATATAGTTTCGGTTACAGACTGAAAAACACACAATCTCCATTATAATAAGATTAGATTATTAGAAAAACATGTTTAGATCTACGTACGAACATCAAATATGATAGCAAAAGGTTATGACTGTTGGTGTTCTTTTAAGCATAGAGCATTGCCCTAGACTGTCGCTTTTTTTAAAATTATTTTTTAGGTAAAATAACGCTGTCGTCTCTTTCGGGTACAAACAAAATATATTTTTTCTTACATTCAGAAATCTATGTATTTCTCCCTTGCGATGGGCATAATATGGTACAAAGTCAGTTTTTAAGCTGGTTTGAATTTAGAGTTGCTCTTCTCCTAGACTGGTTTGCTATACCAAAGCGAAAGAGTCCCGTCTGCTCTACTATTAATAAATACGAATAACTGTGGAGTGAGATGCTAGAAACCTATAAATCCTGAACGAGGCTTTTTGCATTTCATATTTTAGCTATAATACCCTTGGGAAAGGTATATATTCAATTATTCTCCCTAACGAATCTTTAGTATTTAGTTTTACCTTTGAAAAAATATCCTTTATGACAGCAAAATTGTGTTATTGCTAGAAACCTATAAATCCTGAACGAGGCTTTTTGCATTTCATATTTTAGCTATAATACCCTTGGGAAAGGTATATATTCAATTATTCTCCCTAACGAATCTTTAGTATTTAGTTTTACATTTGAAAAAATATCCTTTATGATAGCAGAATCGTTTTATTGCTAGAAACCTATAAATCCTGAACGAGGCTTAGGGTTAGAAGAGGAACGCAAACAGCCTCGTCCAGGATTTGAATTTTTTTCGTCAAAGTTATTTCGATAACAATAACCGTTATGCTATAAACGCCTACCTTCTGAAATGTATTACTGAAATAATAATCGTATTTTACAAGTTCAACTTATCCTCCAATGTATAATTTCACATTGCTTCATTTTTGTATTGAATTAAACATTTATTTAGAAAAGCCAAATCCTCGATAATATAAAGCGATGTTATATAGTAATGTCTTGATGTTAAAAGAAAATATATTTACCCCTCTTAGACCATTAGTAAAGCTTGATGTGTGTGTGTGTGTGTGTGTGTGTGTGTGTGTGTGTGTGTGTGTGTGTTGTGTGTGATTTGAGGCTAAATCGTCTATGGAGGCGGAGTATCTGACCGCATACTCCTTTTATCACAGGAAACTAATAAAAGATTCGCTTAAAGCCCAGGTAGAGTATTGGACTGTAAGTGTCTATTCGCAAATTTATATACAGTGTCCCCCTTTAATTCAGACCAAGCTAGACTGACGCCAATATCTGCGCGTTCGCACTGAGGGATAGAGAAGGGAAAATGACCAGTGGTCATCGCCCTTGACATTGTGGAATCAAAGCTAATAGGATCTGACCATTTGTTTAATCAAATCCTCGACAAGTGACTGACCGGACGCTGAGAGAGACGTTGCATTAAATGAAGTAGACAAATGCCAATGTCCAGTAGAGGTGGGGGGAGAAGAAGAAGAAGAAGAAGAAGAAGAAGAAGAATTAAGAAGAAGAAGAAGAAGAAGAAGAAGAAGACGAAGAAGAAGAAGAAGAATTAAAAGAAGAAGAAGAAGAAGAATTAAGAGAGAAGAAGAAGAAGAAGAAGAAGAAGAAGAAGAAGAAGAAGAAGAAGAAGAAGAAGAAGAAGAAGAAGAAGAAGAAGAAGAATTAAGGGAGAGAAGAAGAAGGAAGAAGAAGAGAAAGAAGAAGAAGAAGAAGAAAAGAAGAAGAAGAAGAAGAAGAAGAAGAAGAAGAAGAAGGAAGAAGAAGAAGAAGAAGAAGAAGAAGAAGAAGAAGAAGAAGAGAAGAAGGGGAGAAGAAGAAGAAGAAGAAGAAGAAGAAGAAGAAGAAGAAGAAGAAGAAGAAGTGGGGTGGACAATGAAATCAGTCCAAGGGAGTAGAAAAATAACCGACTGACCAAGGGATACTGACTACGAAAGGGTCAACGCGGCGTGATATTAGAAAAACCTTCAAAGATGTTATTAGAGTCAGTGTCCGGGGTGCGAAAAGTTGATTGTAAATGTCATTAACAGTGTCCGGAATCCCCACAGGTTTCACTGACCTTATGTTTATTAATGACCGTTAAATTTGTTAGGAAAGGAATACAAATTCAATTGACGTAGGAATCTTCAGCTTATATTGAAGGAATCAAAGATTTGAACGGTGCCATCAATATACACACTTTACGGTAATTTTCACCTTTAGTTGTTAAAATTCCTAGCATAAAATTGTGCGTGCACATTATCTGAAATGAACTTAATTGTTATTAAGAACTCATTTTATGATATTTTTTGTTAATGCATGCAGTTGTATTATTTTCGAAACGATTCTAAGATTTGTATATTTCGCACGGACACATTCAAAATGACTACAGTCTTGCTTCAAAGTGAATGTCAGTTGGCTAAATTCCGAGCATAAAATTATCTGAAATGAACTTAATTGTTATTAAGAACACATTTTATGATATTTTTTGTCTTAAAGCATGCAATTGTATTGTTTTCGAAACGATTCTAAGATTTGTATATCTCGTACCGACACATTCAAAATGACTACCGTCTTGTTTCAAAGTGAAAGTCAGTTGGCTAAATTCTTAGCATAAAATTATCTGAAATGAACCTAATTGTTATTAAGAACACAGTTTATGATATTTTTTGTTAATGCTTGAAGTTGTATTGTTTTCGAAACGATTCTATATTTCGCACGGACACATCCAAAATGGCTACTACCGTCTTGTTTCAAAGTGAAAGTCAGTTGGCTAAATTCCTAGCATAAAATTATCTGAAATGAACCTAATTGTTATTAAGAACACATTTTATGATATCTTTGTCTTAAAGCATGCAGTTGTATTGTTTTCGAAACGATTCTAATTTCGCAAGGACACATTCAAAATGGCTAAAAGTGTGCTAAGTATGACACTAATCTGCACTTTGTGGTGAGACTTCAGTTCTAGAGCACTGGGGAATGTGGATTACCCCTTCATTGCCATTACTCCTAGGTCCACTGTGACACAATGCGGTAGTATCTGTAAGGGTCCAATCAATGGATCAAACAGATATGTTTTAAAAATTATGGGTATACTTTCGAAACTAATTACAATGTGAATAAAAAGACAAAACGCCGAATGTGTAAATAGAAGAAAAAAAAATCAAGGTAAAAATTCTCTGGTAGAAAATAAGTACCGAAAAATCGGAAAATAGAATGAAAATAAAAATAAAAAATAATGTTTGGAGATTTTTTTTCTCTGATTTTTGGTTATTCTTTTTCAATCGGAGGGTTAAATTTATTTTGTAAACACGGATTTTTCGCCATCTTTATATAACGGTTACGGTCATATTTGAGCAAAATTGGACGAAAAAATAGTTTTCAATGTATTAAGAAAATAAATTTCATGTGTAATGTTATTTGGCTTCTTTTTTTTTTTTTTTTTTTTTTTTTTACTGATGCTCATTATGTTACGACTTAGACAACAATTTGACCTTAATAATCGATTTAATTTTAATTCGTTTTTAAAATGAAAAGCAAACGGAAATTTGGGTAGGGCCGGATTAGTTCAGTCGGTAGAGCGTTCGGCTAGAAACCACAAGGTTTCTAGTTCGATACCGGTCCCCGCCGACTCAGCGTATGAGTAGCACAGGGATCTGTGCGGTAAAGTAAGGAGCTGATGGTAGGTGTGGCGTTCCACCTCAGACGCTAAGATAATCTCCTTCGTCTAGCGCTAGTGAAAAAGGGATAGACTCCCTCGCTGATTGGCTGATACCGACATTAGGCCGCCCCGGCGACTTTACTTTACTTAGTAACTATATATGTGTGGGGCTGGTAGCTTCTTTTTTTTTTAGACAGAAATGTTTTGTTCGTGTTTAAGCACAAGTTATATCTATTATTTAAGATTGGAATTTCTACTGATTAGATTTTATTTATTTATTTATTTTTTAGGTTGACCTGGTCAATCCTGTTTTTACAGCATGGCCAGCTGCGGTCAGTCATGGGGAGGGCTGGCACTTTTTATCGCTTGGTGTGGTAGGGTGGGGGGATTTCCACTTAAATCATTACTGAAAAATAGATTATTTGTGAATAGAAATAAGTATTTTTTAGATATACTAGCTAATATATGCACCCTCCGGGTGCAAGTATTAATGTCATAAAATATCATATTAAATCAGAAAGTCTAAATAAACTAAATAAGAATGCAGATAAAATGATTTGAAACAGAGAGGGGTATAATCGAAAATAAAACAGCTGTAGCTGTAGTTAAATAAGAAAGTAAAGAATAAATTACAGTTATTTCTTTTTGTTAATTGATTTTTTTAAGATTATCTCCGAGATTTTTGCTCATATTCATTAAGATAAAATCAAATAATTAGAAATCAACAATACCAAGCACATATTTAATTAAAATTAAAAATTTTAAATATCAATATGCAAATAGCCTTCCCGTTCACACAGTAAAACTAATTTTGTTGTACATATAAATAAATTGCATGTTATTAGTACGTAGATATGGTCAACAGTATTAATAATGTAAAACAATTTTATTAATAATTGAGGCTTAAATAAAAATGATTCATGGAGAATGTGATGTATAATAACTAAATGGATAGTGACTTGAGTAGTGATATAGTTTCGGTTACAGACAAACAAACACATAATCTCCATTATAATAAGACTAGTAAATATATGCACCCTCCGGGTGCAAAGTATTTAAGTTTTAATATAATAAAATATCATATTAAATTAGAAAGGCTAATGAAACTGAATAAGAATGCAGAAAAAAATTTGGAACAGAGGGGGTATGATTGAAAAAATAGAACAAACTTTGAAACAAACTCTTCCATCATTTTCAAATTACTCCCGTCTGTCATTGGTAAATTTTCCTAATTTAACTATTTAGTTAAAATAGGAAGTAAAGAATAAAATAATATTATTTCTTCTGTTAATGGATTTTCTTTTAAGATTTATCCCAGAGATTGTTGCTCATATTTAATAAGAATAAAACCAAACAATTAGAAATCAATAATACTAAGCATATATTTATTGAAATCACATTTTTAAGATCAATATGCAAATTACCTTTCCATTCATACTGTAAAATTGCTATTTTGTGTATATATAATACAATTGCATGTTATTAGTATTTAGATATGGGTCAACAGTATTAATGATATAAAACAATTTTATTAATAATTGAGGTTTAAATAAAAATAAAATCATGGAGAATGTGATGTAAATAACTAAAGGGAATTGTGACTTGAATAGTAATATAGTTTCGTTACAGACATACAAACCCACAATGCTCCCATTATAATAAGATTTTTACGGCATATCAACCTCAGTGGGTCATTTATACCGATAAAGTTCTAAAATAAATCAATTCTTAATGGATAATACAGTTTTTTTATATACATTTTTCTATTTAACCCATAGATGGGACCCTAACAGGTACTACCACCCCGGGTTCAGAGTGGACAGGGAGCAATAGTGATGAAGGGGTGCTCCATATTCCCCCAAACCTCCAACTGGAACCTCACCATCAGATAGAGTTTAACGTCATTCTCAGGACATGTAGACCCTCAGCCACTTCCTTCTAGCATACATATGATAAGAAGGATTGGGGATTGCCATAAGGGCAATAGGGTTGGGAAAATCATATAGGTGCTAGGGCTTGACATGACCAGCCGATTGATCGGAGGGGGGCCTCTCTCACCGCCCGTCTAGCCCAAAGATAGGGCCAAAGTGGAGTATTGCAGTTCATGAACTGCCATCCACCTGGGTTCTATCCTTTAGCAACACGGGTCGCCACCCACGGCCAACAGGTGGCCCCATTGGGGGAGTCTTACCCCTCTGAAGAGTTGTAGTCGGGAATGAGTATTAAGAAAGAAGATAAAATGTAAAAATAGAAATATTTTTAAAAAGAAGAAATGGTACTTGATATTTTTTTTCATTTATATGTAAAATATTATATGTTTAAACAAAGGACGGAAAATATCGTATACAATATTGTATACAAGGTGACCCAGAAAAAAAAAACAGCCCAAATTATTTATTTATTTTCCCAATTAAACTAACCCTAACTCCACCCTAACCCTAACTCAAGTTTTTTTTCAAGTGACATCTTTTCGGCCTACGGACTGCAAGCCTAGCTGGTGTTTTTTTTCAGGCTACCGGCTAGCGGTTTTTGAGGCAGGAGGCCGGGACGGAACTCTGCGAATTACCCAGGATTTTTTCTCCAATAAATATCTGCGGTTTTTGTATTCAGCTAAAACTCCCGTAATTGATTAATACCTTTCCGAAGGGTATAGCGCTACGTGAATTGCAAATGGAACTAATCCAGGACTAGTCCATTTCCTACGCTCTAACCAATTAAACTAAACACACCCCCTTTACTCTCACTTTATTCAACTAATATATGTAATTTTCAAAATTAGAAACTAATCATTATTTTTCTCTTTGTGAAGGAGAACAAAGATAATTGTTTTCTTAGATTGTTAAGTATGACTTCCCACGAGAAGTGTCTATTGGTCACTTAATAATTCAGACCATTTGTTGGAATATGTTTGAATATATATATGGTGCGCTGAAGAAATTCAAACTTAAATTATAGACTCTGCGGGACCTGCGTGGACTGGAATAGGCCAAATCAAAATTCTCCGAATCGTGTTGGCTAATTAATTTAAAGACGGTGGTAGAACTGCACTCTCAGTTGTTCGTGCTTAACACGGAAAAACACAAGAATGTTAGGATTCTGGATACACCGGATCAACGGACAAGGATTATAGGATACTACTTAACACGGATCAAAGACAAGGATTCTACTTAGCGGATCAAACTTAAATGCCAATATGGGATCGCTACTATAAAAACTGCTCTCGCCTACAACCTATATATGGCCACGAATCGTACACCAATTAAGACGCTTTCTTTGTCCTCAGTCTTCGAACGAGATTGACACCTATCTGTTTTGGTCGAAAAGTGTGTGATGTTGTCCAACAAGTAAAATAAGAAGTCAAGTCGAGATAGGGTAAAATAAGACAATGTAATTTAAAATAATGGTACATGTTACGACTAGCCTTGTCGTTAAACGGGAACAGTACTACTTTCCATTTTTTTCCCCGGTTTGTTTTCCCCTTCCCCAAACCTATTTTAGTGGAAAGAAACCGGTGTTTATTATCCACTGTAGGACGGCCGGTACAAACAAAAAGGTTAATATTTTTAACATTCTTAGTATTATTGTATATTCGGACTATTGTTCTCATCTTTCAATTGTTACTGTACAACGCTTCGCCGAATGTGCCCTCCGGCCTTCTCAGGTATTTCTTGACGAAAATGAGATAAAGTATACGCACATTGGGTTTTTAATATAACCAATCATCCTTTCATGTGGTTTAGCTCTGTTTGCGCCAAAGAAAATGACCGAGTGAAGCCAAATTCACTTTTTGGGACGAGAAAAGTTTGGCGTGTCATTCGGTACTAATGACAAGAGAAGAACATGTGTCCGCATGTTCTACCACTCGCCGCGAGAAATGTTTGAGACATATTCGGCAAACCTATCGTCTACAGAAATATTCCAGACGCCGGGTTTAATACGAGATTTCACCCTCCAGCATTTAAAAATGTTTGCGTTTGATTGATAAGTATACCACAATTGTTTTATATGACACTCATCCTTTCATGTGGTTAGCTTACTGGTTTGCGCCAAAAGAAAATGGACCCCAGAGTGAGCCAAATTCACTTTTGGGACGAGAACGTTTTGCGTGTCATTTCGTACTATGACAAGAGAAGACATGGTGTCCGCAAATGTTCCCACCACTCTCGCCGCGAGAATGTTTTTGAGACATATTCGCAACCTATCGGTCTACAGATATATCAGACGCGGGGTTTAATACGAGATTTCAGCCCACTCAGCATTTAGAAATGTTTGCGTTGATTGATAAGTATACGCACAATTGTTTTTATATGACACTCATCCTTTCAATGTGGTTAGCTTACTGGTTTGCGCCAAAAGAAAATGGACCGAGTGAGCCAAAATTCACTTTTGGGACGAGAACGTTTGGCGTGTCATTTCGTACTATGAGCAACGAGAAGAACCATGTGTCCACCTGTTTTTTCCCACCACTCGCAGGAGAGAATGTAGAGAATATATTTCGCAATATCGTCACAGATATATCAGACGCGGGGTTTAATAACGAGATTTCACTCACTCCAGCATTTAAGAAAATGTTGCTTTTGATGGTATTTCCGTGAGGCCGTGAACGTTCCCCTATCGTGATACCTCATGTCCGACATCTTTGTTAAGTACTTCCTTTCTCTCTTTCTCTTATTTTTTATTATATTTTTTCTGGTAGCATGTCATTGTTTTCTTACATTTCCTTCTTTATGATAAAAAACGGAATGGCCATATATTAGCTGAGGTGACGAACACTCAATTAAAAAATAAGAAATTTGAACTTAAGCGACAATCAGAATAATTAAGACTTACTTTCAAATCTTGGACATTTGGACGGTCTCATTTTTAACCCAGAGGGTTTGCGGATATAACGGATGGAAGATTAAAGACAAGCGTATTATTTAATAGATTACGTTTTTTCTTTATTGGTTTGTTGAATTTTACGGCGATTGGGTTATTTTAAATGCACGAAAGATGTTTTTGTTTCACTTCGTGCTTGATGGGCCAATAACTTTTTAAATCAAATTTTAACACGTTCATTTAAAACTCATTTTTTTGGCTTAACCCATACGTGGGCCCCTATCGGGTACTACTACTTCAGGTCAGTGGAACCTGGGAGGTAATGGTGAATCAAGGGGTACTCCACACTCTCCATAGCTCCAGAATTTGGGACACTTCGCTATCAGAGTTTTAAACGCTCATGTGATAATGTCACGGATTGTTAAACCCGTTAACGCCATGAGTTACCGTGGGATAACTATCGGGACATTTGTTTTAGTTTTTGTATATCAAAGTGATTTGATAAATCTGGTTATCAAAAGAGATTTTGCCTACCTTTAGAAAAAAAAAAACATAAAAAACAAAACAAAAAAAAAAACTATATATATATATATATATAATATATATATATATATATATATATAATATGAGGAAAAGGGGATTGGAAATGAATCCG
>CM042172.1:61105980-61124990 GCA_023376005.1 Doryteuthis pealeii | reverse complement strand
CCAAGAGAGAGATCACACCCTAGTTAAAATTAAGTTATTAAGAAATTTGTGGGTTGTGGTTACTAACAAAGTTCATATTACACCGTTCGATTGTTTCTAAGTGGTCACATCATTAATCTAAGTGAAGGCAGGTTCCCATTGCTTAACTTCGTGGATCTAGCCAAGAACAGGTGTTTTCTGTGTGATTTGACCGTAAGTATATGGTTGGAAATTTAATAGTTTTACTAGTTTTGCTCATTGACACCCAGACTCATGCTGTTAGGGAAAGGCTGCTATTAAATTATCCCTCCCCTTAAGAACTTGGGGTACACGATTCATCACTGCTTTAACTTCATGGGATCTAGTGGCGACAGTTACTTTCGGTGTGATTTGACCGTAAATTCAAAAAATAGTAATTTAATTGCTTTGTTTCATCTGGCTTTACAGTTCAGGGTAATATATGAACTTTTTGTTTTAGTAATTAGGGGTGTTGCAGAAAAACAGACGCCACAAATTTTTGTAATAAAATATGTTATTAACTAGGGGGTTTTAGGGTTATGGTGAGGTTTAAGGGTTGGTTGGGGTTTAAGGTTAGTTTTAATGGAAAAATAAATAATTTGGGTTCTGTTTTTTCTGGGTCACTCTGTAATTAAAATCCCCCCCAAATGGGGGGTTACTCAACTAGGAAAAACCCTAATTTATAATCTTTCCTAACCTTTTAAAGACATAACTGACTTCAATATAGAATTATTTATTTGTATTGATTGAAACTTCTTTTAAGAAAGAAACTCTGAATTCAAAACAGCTTTGCTCGTTTAAAAATGCAACCTAGTGTCACAAAAAAAAGACCTCAACCCTAACCTAACCCAAACCAACCCTAACCCTAAACCCGCTTGTTAAAATTAGGCAGTTTTATTACAAATTTCTGTAGGTTCTGTTTTTTATTATTTCTGGGACAACCTAATTAACTAAACAAAAGTTCCATATTTTTACCCAGTTCAGATTGTTTCTAAGTGGTCATCAATCAATCTAGTGAACAGGTTCATTGCTTCACATTTCCGTGGATCTAGCCAAGATCAGGTGTTTTCGGCGTGATTTGACCGTCAGGGGCTATGGTTGGAAACTCTGATTCAAAACAGCTTTGCTCGGATTAATCACCTAGTGTCACAAAAAAACAGAACCCAACCCTAACCCTAACCCTAACCCCAACCCTAAACCTAACCCTAACCCCAACTCTAAACCTCCTTAAGTTAAAATTAACAGTTTTATACAAAATTTGTAGTTCTGTTTTTTGTTTTTTTTCTCTGTCACCTAATTTACTAAACAAGAAGTTCATATTTACAGTTCAGATTGTTTTCTAAGTGGTCATTCATCAATCTAGTGAACCGTCCCAATTGCTTAAACTTTCGTGGATCTAGCTAAGAACAGGTGTTTTCTGTGTGATTTGACCGTAAGTATATGGTTGGAACAATAATAGTTATTTACTAGTTTTGTCTGAACTGACACCCAGACCCCTGCTGCTTACGGGAAAGGCTGTTATTAATGATCTTCCTTAGAATTGTACACGCTCATCACTGCTGAACTTCGCTGAACTGGCGGGAACAATGTGACTTGACCTTAATTCCTTATTCAACGATCGAAAATTGCGATAAAAACCCATGAAATACGATAAAGATGAGTCAAAAATGAATAAAAATGCGTTGTATTTATGTAGCTGTTTATACTCGCTTCTCTTGTTCAAAGTAAAGGGTTGAACTGCCAGGGGGCTGGTCCCCTACTACGAATTCAAGAAAGCTGGCTTTAATAAACCCGTCAAAAGAGATATGTGGGCGGTGCTCTAATAATCAGGATGAGTTCGGAGTCAGAATAACGTACAGTCCTTCTCATTTCGGGGTTGGCTGCCTTCATAGATAAGTGGTTTGATAAGGAGACAAGGTTCGTGATTGTGTATCAAAAAAGGAGGGGTGAGAGTTAGGACGCGTGATAAGCACTATAACTACAAACGGTCAGTAGGCTTGAATATAGTACATACGGCCAGAACATGTTGCATTCAGGGTGAAAACGTGGTCATTTTTAAAGAGTTTTACCATATCGTATAGAACACATAAATCGTATATTTTACTATGGATTTTAGATGAAGCCATTATCAATAAAGAACCATTAATTCCTAAATCAATAGAGTTTTAACCTATCGTATAGAACATAAAACGTATATTTTTCTATGGATTAAAACCATAGATTTTGTAATAAATTTAGCCATTATCAGTAAAGACACCATTAATTTCTAAAATTAACGGAATTTTATATTGTATAAAACACATAAAAACGTATATTTTTCTATGGATTTTAGATGAAGCCATTATCAGTAAATACACCATTATTTCTAAAATTAATAGTTTTACCATATGTATAAACAAATAAAAACGTAATTTTTTACTACGGATTTTAGATGAAGCTTTATCCAGTAAATGACACCTAAATTTCTAAAATTATAGAATTTTACATATCGTATAAAACACATAAAAAGTATATTTCACCATGGATTTTAGATTAAGCCATTATCAGTAAATGCACCATTAATTTCTAAATTAATAGTTTTACCTATCGTATAGAACACATAAAAACGATATTTTTCTATGGATTTTAGATGAGAACATTATCAGTAAAGACACCATTAATTTCTAAAATTAATAGTTTTACCCTATCATATAAAACACATAAAAACCTATATTTTTCTATGTATTTTAGATGAAGACATTATCAGTAAAGACACCATTAATTTTAAAATTAATGGATTTTTACCCTATTGTATAAAACACATAAAAACGTATTATTTTTCTATGGATTTTAGATGAAGCCATTATCAGTAAAGACACCATTAATTTCTCTAAATTAATAGTTTTACCCTATCGTATAGTACACATAAAAACGTATACTTTTCTATGGATTTTAGATGAAGCCATTTAATCATAATACACCATTAATTTCTAAAATTAATAGGGTTTTACATATCGTATAGAACATAAAAATGTATATTGTCTATGGATTTAGATGAGCTAATTATCAATAAATACACATTAATTTCTAAAATTAATAGAATTTACCATATCGTATAAAACATAAAAACGTATCTTTACTATGGATTTTAGATGAAGCCATTATCAGATAAAATACACC
Source organism: Doryteuthis pealeii (assembly GCA_023376005.1). Classification (NCBI taxonomy): domain Eukaryota; kingdom Metazoa; phylum Mollusca; class Cephalopoda; order Myopsida; family Loliginidae; genus Doryteuthis; species Doryteuthis pealeii. The sequence continues at coordinate 61,121,834 of CM042172.1, read as the reverse complement.
ATTAATTTCTTAAAATTAATATAGTTTAACCATATAGAACACATAAAAAACGTATATTTTTCTATGGATTTTAGATGAAGAATTATCAGTAAAGACACCATTAATTTCTAAATTTAATAGAGTTTTACCCTATCGTATAAGAACACATAAAAACGTATATTTTTCTATGAATTTATCAGTAAAGACACCATTAATTTTCTAAAATCAATAAAAATTTTAACATAAAAATAAAATTAATGACGTGTCCTGAAAAATATCCTGGCGTAAACATTTATGATTTGCAAGTGTAATTAAAGTTAATTAACAGTAATTAAAGATTAAATTAAAATTTTCACATGACCTACGAAATGTCTTACTGCTAAAAATATTTTAGTCTTATGTTTACAATTAGTAACCTATAAGCAGGACTTTTAAAATAAAATTTAACATATACAAAAACAGGTTTCTACATTGAATTATAATAATTTCCAATTTCGTTAATAAATAATGTTCATACCGCATCAAGAACTATGACAATACGTAATAAATTCTCACGAAATGTACATACGAGATTATTTTTTCTCGATTTGTTTAGCCATACATTTAAAATAGCATTCCCCTTAATTCATTATTAATTAATATAATTTCAAATTAGTACGACTCCAATTAAACACATATTCTCCACCACACCCCCCAAAAAAAATATATATATATCTATATATATATATATATATATTATTAATATATATATATATATATTATGCTTCTCTCTCGATGAGTCCGGATTAAAACAAGCTCTGATGATGATTTTTATAAATCGCAAATATTGTTCAATATTAGCTATGAATGATGATTAAATTTTATTTTAACAGCATTGTGTGTTTTCATATCCTTTTATCTCTCTCTCTCTCTCTCTCTCTCTCTCTTATATATATATATATATATATAATAATAATATATATATATATATATATAATATATAATATGCGCGGGTTGTGTGTGTGTGTGATAAACTTTCAGAGTTTTTTTTCAGTCACTTAACCTTGACTCCTCCTTATTTTGGGCCGGAAAATATCGGTGGGTTATATATTAGGAAATTATTTAGGGTATAAACAAAAGACTGACGATGTGAAAAGAAGAAAAATTAGGGAGTGGTTTCTAGTGGAAAATAAGTACTGAAAATCGGAATATTAAATGTAAACAAAACTAAAAAAAATAATTTTGGGGGATTTTTTTTACTCTTTTCGATAATTATTTAATTGCCTATTATATTATAAAAAAAAAAAACTTATAACTCGATATTTCTTTGGTTTAAAAGGTGGAGGGCCTAAATTTCAATTGGGTTTTATAATTATTAGATAACAAAATAAAGTAAACTAGTTATTAAATGAATACTTATTTTTAGAATTTAAAATATGAAAATTTGAAACTTAAAATTAGGCGTTTCATATTTTTGAATGAATTTTATCTACCAATTAGGTATATAAATTGTTTTCTCAAAAGTATCTATGGTTCTCGAAAAATATATCTACTTTAAAGAAAAACGATTTATTTTCACATTGAATTAGTTTGATTGAAACTATTCTGTAATTAAAAAAAATAGTTGATTAATAAGTCAACATTGAAATTTTATTATAATCAGATAATACCCAGTTTTTTTTTTTAGTTTTTTTGTTTTGTTTTTTTCTTTATCAATCTGGGTTAGTAAATTAATCACTTACCCTCCTGTAGATCGCATCTACGTTAAAAATGCTTCTCTTCTCAAAGATAAGATTTCCTAAGGTAAACGACTTTTACGCTTGGACGAAACAAAATTATATCTATTAATAATGGAGATTCGCTTCCCGCTTTTTTGACTGTAACAAAATTACTTCACTGCTTACGTCACATTACCCCAAATCGTCATAACATAGAATAAATACACTCAAAATTTGAACAAGCAACATTAGACAGTCCTCATTGTTTTTTAAAACAAGTTTTTAATAAATACATGACTGGTATTATATATCTATATATAGTTTGTTTTATTCTAATACATATTTAAAGTTTTACATTTCAAATTGTTTTCTTTTTTAATCCTTTAATGAATTTGATGATTTTACTTACTTAGGGTACAAACTCGCTGACATTGATTTTTTACTCCACCCCTCAGGCAATATGTTTAAAAATCTATTTTTACATACCCGGAGTGTGTTTTTTATTTTTGTGCTAGTTTAAATAAATATCAACAATTTAGTAATTTTTCCTGTTCATAATGTATTTAAATGTTTGTTATTGATTTCTAAGAAAACTTTTACTTTTTTTATTTATAAAAGCGTTATAAAATTTGTTTTGAGTGCGTCATAAATCTTCAAGACCATTTTTAGCAAAATTTAATCGTTTAAAATGTATTAAAATAAACTATATATGTAATATCATTATATTTTACTGATGCTCATTATGTTACTACCTTTCGACTTAGGTAAAAGATTTGACCTTAAATAATCGATTTAATTAATTCTAATTCGTTTTAAATGAAAATGAGCGACGAAATTGACAGATCCCTCAAACCGAATTTGCGCTATAATTTTAAAGTGTCGATTTAGTGATTTAAAAAAATTATTAGAGATACTAGCAAATATATGCACCCTCCGGGTGCAAGTATTTAAGTTTTAATGCAATAAAATATTGTATTAAATTAGAAAGGCTAATGAAACTAAATAAGAATGCAGATAAAAGTTTTGAAACAGAGGGAGTATAATCGAAAAATAGAACAACTGAAACTTACTCTTCCATCATCTCGTCTTATTGTTATTTTTTTAATTTAAGTATTTAGTTAAAAGAGGAAGTAAAAAATAAAATGACAGTTATTTGTTCTTGTTAATGGATTTCATTTAAGATTCATTGAAGAGATGTTTGCTTATATTCATTAAAATAAAACCAAACAGTTAGAAATCAATAATACTAATCACATATTTATTAAAAATAAAATTTTAATATAATATGCAAATTAGCCTTCTCGTTCAAACTGTAAACCGCTATTTTGTTGTATATATAAATACAATTGCAAGTTATTAGTGCGTAGATATGGTCAACAGTATTAATAATGTAAAACAATTTTATTAATACTGAAGGTTTAAAAGAGTGAAATCATGGAGAATTTGACGTAAATAATTAAGGAATTGTGACTTGAGTAGTAATATAGTTTCGGTTACAGACTGAAAAACACACAATCTCCATTATAATAAGATTAGATATTAGAAAACATGTTTAGATCTACGTACGAAACATCAAATATGATAGCAAAAGGTTATGACTGTTGGTGTTCTTTTAAGCATAGAGCATTGCCCTAGACTGTCGCTTTTTTTTAAATTATTTTTTAGGTAAAATAACGCTGTCGTCTCTTTCGGGTACAAACAAATATATTTTTTCTTACATTCAGAAATCTATGTATTTCTCCTTGCGATGGGCATAATATGGTACAAAGTCAGTTTTTAAGCTGGTTTGAATTTAGAGTTGCTCTTCTCCTAGACTGGTTTGCTATACAAAGCGAAAGAGTCCGTCTGCTCTACTATTAATAAATACGAATAACTGTGGAGTGAGATGCTAGAAACCTATAAATCCTGAACGAGGCTTTTTGCATTTCATATTTTAGCTATAATACCCTTGGGAAAGGTATATATTCAATTATTCTCCTAACGAATCTTTAGTATTTAGTTTTACCTTTGAAAAAATATCCTTTATGACAGCAAATTGTGTTATTGCTAGAAACCTATAAATCCTGAACGAGGCTTTTTGCATTTCATATTTTAGCTATAATACCCTTGGGAAAGGTATATATTCAATTATTCTCCCTAACGAATCTTTAGTATTTAGTTTTACATTTGAAAAAATATCCTTTATGATAGCAGAATCGTTTTATTGCTAGAAACCTATAAATCCTGAACGAGGCTTAGGGTTAGAAGAGGAACGCAAACAGCCTCGTCCAGGATTTGAATTTTTTTCGTCAAAGTTATTTCGATAACAATAACCGTTATGCTATAAACGCCTACCTTCTGAAATGTATTACTGAAATAATAATCGTATTTACAAGTTCAACTTATCCTCCAATGTATAATTTCACATTGCTTCATTTTTGTATTGAATTAAACAATTTATTTAGAAAAGCCAAATCCTCGATAATATAAAGCGATGTTATATAGTAATGTCTTGATGTTAAAAAGAAAATATATTTACCCCTCTTAGACCATTAGTAAAGCTTGATGTGTGTGTGTGTGTGTGTGTGTGTGTGTGTGTGTGTGTGTGTGTGTGTGTGTGTGATTTGAGGCTAAATCGTCTATGGAGGCGGAGTATCTGACCGCATACTCCTTTTATCACAGGAAACTAATAAAAGATTCGCTTAAAGCCAAGGTAGAGTATTGGTCTGTAAGTGTCTATTCGCACAATTTATATACAGTGTCCCCCTTTAATTCAGACCAAGCTAGACTGACGCCAATATCTGCGTGTTCGCACTGAGGGATAGAGAAGGGAAAATGACCAGTGGTCATCGCCCTTGACATTGTGGAATCAAAGCTAATAGGATCTGACCATTTGTTTAATCAAATCCTCGACAAGTGACTGACCGGACGCTGAGAGAGACGTTGCATTAAATGAAGTAGACAAATGCCAATGTCCAGTAGAGGTGGGGGGAGAAGAAGAAGAAGAAGAAGAAGAAGAAGAAGAAGAAGAAGAAGAAGAAGAAGAAGAAGAAGAAGAAGAAGAAGAAGAGAAGAAGAAGAAGAAGAAGAAAAGAAGAAGAAAGAAGAATTAAGGGGAAGAAGAAGAAGAAGAAGAAGAAGAAGAGAAGAAGAAGAAGAAGAAGAAGAAGAAGAAGAAGAAGAAGAAGAAGAAGAAGAATTAAGAGAAAGAAGAAGAAGAAGAGAAGAAGAAGAAGAAGAAGAAGAAGAAGAAGAAGAAGAAGAAGAAGAAGAAGAAGAAGAAGAAGAAGAAGAAGAAGAAGAAGAAGAAGAAGAAGAAGAAGAAGAAGAGAAGAAGAAGAAGAAGAAGAAGAAGAAGAAGAAGAAGAAGAAGAAGAAGAAGTGGGGTGGACAATGAAATCAGTCCAAGGGAGTAGAAAAATAACCGACTGACCAAGGGATACTGACTACGAAAGGGTCAACGCGGCGTGATATTAGAAAAACCTTCAAAGATGTTATTAGAGTCAGTGTCCGGGGTGCGAAAAGTTGATTGTAAATGTCATTAACAGTGTCCGGAATCCCCACAGGTTTCACTGACCTTATGTTTATTAATGACCGTTAAATTTGTTAGGAAAGGAATACAAATTCAATTGACGTAGGAATCTTCAGCTTATATTGAAGGAATCAAAGATTTGAACGGTGCCATCAATAGGCACACTTTACGGTAATTTTCACCTTTAGTTGTTAAAATTCCTAGCATAAAATTGTGCATGGACATTATCTGGAATTAACTTAATTGTTATTAAGAACACATTTTATGATATTTTTGTCTTAAAGCCTGCAGTTGTATTGTTTTCGAAACGATTCTAAGATTTCTATATTTCGCACGGATACATTCAAAATGACTACCGTCTTGTTTCAAAGTGAAAGTCAGGTGACTCAATTCCTAGCATAAAATTATCTGAAATGAACTTAATTGTTATTAAGAACACATTTATGATATTTTTTGTCTTAAAGCATGCAGTTGTATTGTTTTCGAAACGATTCTAAGATTTCTATATTCGTACGATACATTCAAAATGACTACCGTCTTTTTTCAAAGTGAAAGTCAGTTGGCTAAATTCTTAGTATAAAATTATCTGAAATGAACTTAATTGTTATTAAGAACACATTTTATGATATTTTTGTTAAAGCTGAAGTTGTATTGTTTTCGAAACGATTCTATATTTCGCACGGACACATTCAAAATGACTACTACGTCTTGTTTCAAAGTGAAAGTCAGTTGGCTAAATTCCTAGCATAAAATTATCTGAAATGAACTAATTGTTATTAAGAACACATTTTATGATATTTTGTCTTAAAGCATGCAGTTGTATTGTTTTCGAAACGATTCTAATTTCGCAAGGACACATTCAAAATGGCTAAAAGTGTGCTAAGTATGACACTAATCTGCACTTTGTGGTGAGACTTCAGTTCTAGAGCAGTGGGGAATGTGGATTACCCCTTCATTGCCATTACTCCTAGGTCCACTGTGACACAATGCGGTAGTATCTGTAAGGGTCCAATCAATGGATCAAACAGGTATGTTTTAAAAATTATGGGTATACTTTCGAAACTAATTACAATGTGAATAAAAAGACAAAACGCCGAATGTGTAAATAGAAGAAAAAAAAAAAGGTAAAAATTCTCTGGTAGAAAATAAGTACCGAAAATCGGAAAATAAATGAAAATAAAAAATAAAAAATAATGTTTGGAGATTTTTTTTCTCTGATTTTTGGTTATTCTTTTTCAATCGGGAGGGTTAAATTTATTTTGTAAACACGGATTTTTCGCCATCTTTATATAACGGTTACGGTCATATTTGAGCAAAATTGGACGAAAAATAGTTTTAAATGTATTAAAAATAAATTTCATGTGTAATTGGCTTTTAAAAAATTTTTTTTTTTTACTGATGCTCATTATGTTACAACTTAGACAAAAATTTGACCTTAAATAATAGATTTAATTTTAATTCGTTTTTAAAATGAAAAGCAAACGGAAATTTGGGTAGGGCCGGATTAGTTCAGTCGATAGAGCGTTCGGCTAGAAACCACAAGGTTCTAGTTCGATACCGGTCCCGCCGACCAGCGTATGAGTAGCACAGGGATCTGTGCGGTAAAGTAAGGAGCTGATGGTAGGTGTGGCGCACCACCTCAGACGCTAAGATAATCTCCTTGTCTAGCGCTATGAAAAAGGGATAGACTCCCTCGCTGATTGGCTGATACCGACATTAGGCCGCCCGGCGACTTTACTTTACTTAGTAACTATATATGTGTGGGGCTGCGTAGCTTCTTTTTTTTATATACAGAAATGTTTTGTTCGTGTTTAAACACAAGTTATATCTATTATTTAAGATTGGAATTTCTGCTGATTAGATTTTATTTATTTATTTATTTTTTAGGTTGACCTGGTCAATCCTGTTTTTACAGCATGGCCAGCTGCGGTCAGTCATGGGGAGGGCTGGCACTTTTTATCGCTTGGTGTGGTAGGGTGGGGGGATTTCCACTTAAATCATTACTGAGAAATAGATTATTTGTGAATAGAAATAAGTATTTTTTATATACTAGCTAATATATGCACCCTCCGGGTGCAAGTATTAATGTCATAAAATATCATATTAAATCAGAAAGTCTAAATAAACTAAATAAGAATGCAGATAAAATGATTTGAAACAGAGAGGGGTATAATCGAAAAATAAAACAGCTGTAGCTGTAGTTAAATAAGAAAGTAAAGAATAAATTACAGTTATTTCTTTTTGTTAATTGATTTTTTTTAAAGATTTATCTCCGAGATTTTTGCTCATATTCATTAAGATAAAATCAAATAATTAGAAATCAACAATACCAAGCACATATTTATTAAAATTTTAAATATCAATATGCAAATTAGCCTTCCCGTTCACACAGTAAACTAATTTTTGTTGTACATATAAATACAATTGCATGTTATTAGTACGTAGATATGGTCAACAGTATTAATAATGTAAAACAATTTTATTAATAATTGAGGCTTAAATAAAAATGATTCATGGAGAATGTGATGTATAATAACTAAATGGATAGTGACTTGAGTAGTGATATAGTTTCGGTTACAGACAAACAAACACATAATCTCCATTATAATAAGACTAGTAAATATATGCACCCTCCGGGTGCAAGTATTTAAGTTTTAATATAATAAAATATCATATTAAATTAGAAAGGCTAATGAAACTGAATAAGAATGCAGAAAAAAAATTTGGAACAGAGGGGGTATGATTGAAAAATAGAACAACTTTGAAACTAACTCTTCCATCATTTTCAAATTACTCCCGTCTGTCATTGGTAAATTTTCCTAATTTAACTATTTAGTTAAAATAGGAAGTAAAGAATAAAATAATAGTTATTTCTTCTTGTTAATGGATTTCTTTTAAGATTTATCCCAGAGATTGTTGCTCATATTTAATAAGATAAAACCAAACAATTAGAAATCAATAATACTAAGCATATATTTATTGAAATCACATTTTTAAGATCAATATGCAAATTAGCCTTTCCATTCATACTGTAAATTGCTATTTTGTTGTATATATAAATACAATTGCATGTTATTAGTATTTAGATATGGTCAACAGTATTAATGATATAAAACAATTTTATTAATAATTGAGGTTTAAATAAAAATAAAATCATGGAGAATGTGATGTAAATAACTAAAGGGAATTGTGACTTGAATAGTAATATAGTTTCGGTTACAGACATACAAACCCACAATCTCCATTATAATAAGATTTTTACGGCATATCAACCTCAGTGGGTCATTTAATACCGATAAAGTTCTAAAATAAATCAATTCTTAATGGATAATACAGTTTTTTTATAAATACATTTTTTATTTAACCCATAGATGGGACCTAACAGGTACTACCACCCGGGTCAGAGTGGACCAGGGAGCAATAGTGATGAAGGGGTGCTCCATATTCCCAAACCTCCAAAACTGGAACCTCACCATCAGATAGAGTTTAACGTCATTCCAGGACATGTAGACCCTCAGCCACTTCCTTCTAGCACACATATGATAAGAAGGATTGGGGATTGCCATAAGGGCAATAGGGTTGGGAAAATCATATAGGTGCTAGGGCTTGACATGACCAGCCGATTGATCGGAGGGGGCCTCTCTCACCGCCCGTCTAGCCCAAGATAGGGCCAAAGTGGAGTATTGCAGTTCATGAACTGCTCATCCACCTGGGTTCTATCCTTTAGCAACACGGGTCGCCACCCACGGCCAACAGGTGGCCCCATTGGGGGAGTCTTACCCCTCTGAAGAGGTGTAGTCGGGAATGAGTATTAAGAAAGAAGATAAAATGTAAAAATAGAAATATTTTTAAAAAGAAGAAATGGTATCTTGATATTTTTTTCATTTATATGTAAAATATTATATGTTAAAAAAGGACGGAAAATATCGTATACAATATTGTATACAAGGTGACCCAGAAAAAAACAGCCCAAATTATTTATTTATTTTCCCATTAAACTAACCCTAAACTCCAACCCTAACCCTAACTCAAGTTTTTTTTTCAAGTGACATCTTTTCGGCTACGGACTGCAAACCTAGCTGGTGTTTTTTTTTCAGCAGCTACCGGCTAGCGGTTTTTGAGGCAGGAGGCCGGGACGGAACTCTGCGAATATACCCAGGATTTTTTCTCCAAAATATCTGCGGTTTTGTATATCAGCTAAACTCCCGTACATTGATTAGTAAATCGATGAAAAAAAGAAAAAAAAAACACCTTATATGATAACAACTTGTCTGGGGAGAGGAGTTGTTGCGGGTAACGAGATTAGTTGCTATGAATTTTGTGTAATAAATGATAATTTTTACCTTATTTTCGGGCGTGGTTGCAGTAACGTTGTTTCGAATTTATTATTTTTATTTTTTTTATTTTTTTAGTGCTATTTCATCAAGTTTGTAGTTACTGTGTATCTGGTTGCGATAATATGAAGGGCACTTCGAAGTCCCGAAAGTACTCGGGATATGAACTTCGGTGGAACTAATCCACGAATTCCATCCAAATATAAAAAAAAACTTGGCCAGAAAACTTGAAAAGATCACCAATAAAATCGTTAGACAGGAGATTAGCGTTTTGTTTAATTCTAAGTGTATAAACTTTTTTATTGGTTAGCAATTTATTATATAAACTGTTGTTCCATGAAGGAATTAAGTATTCAACACTGGCGATCCCTTATGACCTTTACGTTTAACCTGGATTAAGGGAGAACCTAATGACCCCCCGGCCATGAGAACCTAATGACCAGCTTCTATTCTTAAAAAAAATAAAACCATTGTTCTCTTTCTACATTATTCCCTCTCCACCATCCCCCCATCTCTCTCTCTCTCTCTCTCTCTATATATATATATATATATATATATATATATATATATATATATATATGGCTGACTTCTGATTTAGGTCGGAAAATTAAAACGGAAAGTATTTTGGTGATACCCAATGACAGTTTAACTACACTCTATGAATTAACATTTTGCGAATTGGGTTACGGTTTCAGGGGATTATGGTTGTTTTTAATTACGTATTGCTTAAAAACAATAAACAACAAACAAAAAAAACAAATTACTATACATTTAATGTTGAAAACTATTTTTTTAAACTAAGTTTAATTGAAATTATACATTGCAATACTAACACAAACAACTGCCTCAATAATAGATTCAATAATTAATTTCAATGGTTAATTAAATTTATTTATTAATTTATTTTATTCATATATTATACTATCTTTATTATAATTATAATATTATTACTATTATTATTATTATTATTAGTAGTAGTAGTAGTAGTAGTGCCTATGTGAAAAAGATTATATATATATATATAATATATATATATATATATATTATCAACAATAGGATATGCTTAATTGAAGTCATACCTAATCGGGCATAGTGAGAAAATGTCAAGTACATTTCGACCTGATTAGGTCGAAATGTACATTCAGGGATTGACATATTTGTTTAGCCTTACATTTGAACTATGCGTCCACCCTCCGCGTGCAAGTTTCCTGATAAAAAAATTGAAACCTATTCCAGCTAAATTTTCCTAATTTAACTATTTAGTTAAAATAGGAAGTAAAGAATGACATTTACAGTTATTTCTTTTTGTTAATGGATTTCTTTTAAGATTTATTCCCGAGATTTTTTTAATATTCATTAAGATAAAAGCAAACAATTAGAAATTAATAATACTAAGCACATATTAATTAAAATCAAATTTTTAATATCAATATGCAAATTAGCCTTCCCATTCACATGGTAAACTACTATTTTGTTGTATATATAAATACAATTGCATATTATTAGTTTGGTCAACAGTATTAATAATGTAAAATAATTTTATTAGTAATTGAGGTTTAAATAAATAATAATCATAGAGACTGTGATATAAATAAATAACCGAATTGTGACTTGGATAGTAATATAGTTTCAGTTACAGACAAACAAATGCACAATCTCCATTATAATAAGATATAGGGAAATTTATATGTGTGTAATGAAATTATATACAAATATGTATATATAGTATATATATATATATATATATACGTAATCAATTTGTATGTATGTGTGTGTGTAATTAGATTATATATATATATGTATGTGTGTGTACAATGAGATTATATATAAATATTTTTTTTTTAGAGACTTCGCTTGTCAGCTTGACAGTCGAGGTTTCGAGTCACACACGGAGCAGTCTCCCATGTCTATAACTTTGCTGATGAGACCTAATAGGTCGAAATGTATATTCAGGGATTGACATTTTCTCGATTCGTTTAGCCTTACATTTGAACATATATGCCCACCTAAAATTCATTAATTATTAACTAATTAATTTTCAAAATTAGCTACGACTTAAGGACATATCCTCCAAAAATTGTCGGCTTAAGCCATATAAAAATAAACACATTTGTTTGTTTACTTAACCTCATATATATATATATATATATATATATATATATATATATATTATATATATATCAGTCCTGTGCTTAAAGTGTTATAGTACCTATAAAGACAATGGCATATTTGTTACCGGGTTCACTTTTTTTTGTCCGCGTCCTGCGAGAAGACAATAACAAGCCTGAGGGAGAGAGAGGGAACAGATACTGCCCTTTAACCTAAGTTGGCCAAAGGTGCCGCAATGGGCACTCCCATGGTCCTATGTACGAGAGTAAACACATCTTAGTAAATAAGCACACATTCTACTGAATTTTTGGGTCGAAATTTAGTTCTTAATCGATTTCCCACTGTTAAGGTCATATTGAGGGTAAATAACACGTGCTACAAATATACCGATCCGACCCCCTAGATACCAACAATCACCTCCCCTTCCACACCACCACCCAAAATTAAATAAAAAAGAACATGGGACTGAATATAATATGACCTGTCTATCAGTTGTCAGAACCTCAAAAAAACCATCGTAAGTTTAGATTGTATTGTCTACTCGGCCCCCTGACCTTTGTCATCGGTTCTGGTGACGGGTATTCGACCAATCTCCAGTTGAATTGACCAGGAGGTCAGGGGTCAATGTACCTGCTTTTATAGGGACACCTGCCTGGTATGTACTCGAAAGAATTTCAATGGATTGTCAGTGGGGTGAAATTCGCGAGTCAACGTTAGAGTTTGTGGATTATGGGAAGGGAATTGTTTTATGTCAAACAGTGACAACATGATAAAGACTGAGGCGGACAATGAAAAAGCGGAGGAAAAAAAATGTAAAGAAATAAATTTGAATGAATAAAAAGTGGACTCATGAGAAAAAAAATATACATTATAAAAATATTTACTCTTTAAATTAGCAAACTCGTTGACAGATCATGCCATTCAGTTTTTAATGTTACATTCATAAAGTAATAACTGTTTCTGAAATATATTTTCCCTAAAGAAATTATTCACTTTTATGAGAATTTCTTCCATTTTATATACTAGCAAATATATGCACCCTCCGGGTGCAAGTATTTTAGTTAAATTTTATAATAAAGTATGATATTAAATTAGAAAGGCTAATGAAACTGAATAAGAATGTAGATAAAAAGATTTTGAACAGAGGGGGTATGATTGAAAAATAGAACAACTTTGAAACTAACTCTTCCATCATTTTCAGTTACTCCCGTCTTTCATTGGTAAATTTTCCTAATTAAACTGTTTAGTTAAAATAGGAAGTAAAGAATAATATTACAGTTATTTCTTCTTGTTAAGGGATTTCTTTTAAGATTTATTGAAGAGATTTTTACTCATATTCAATAAGATAAAACCAAACAATTAGAAATCAATAATACTAAGCATATATTTATTAAAATCAATTTTTTTAAGATCAATATGCAAATTAGCCTTCTCATTCATACTGTAAACCGCTAATTTGTTGTATATATAGATACAATTGCATGTTATTAGTATGTAGATATTGTCGACAGTGTAAGTAATGTAGACAATTTTATTAATAATTGAGGTTTAAATAAAAATAAAATCATGGAGAATATGATGTAAATAACGAAAGGAATTGTGACTTGTATAGTAATATAGTTTCGGTTACAGACAGACAAACCCACAATCTTCATTATAATAAGATATATATATATATATCGCATTTTATACGATATATGCATTGTATATTTATTGTATATTTATACAATATACGCATTTATACGATATACGCATTTTATACGATATATGCATTGTAACTGCCTTCAAGCAAAAAAATATATAAATAATAATATTAATATATATATATATATATATATATATATATATATATATATATATATTGGTTATATGCACAACATGGGAGGAATCAAATCACTCAATGCTGACCCTCATCTATCGTTCTCGATAGGAGAGTCCACCATATATTGGTTAGGATGTTGATTTAGAAGGCTATCACAATGCAGGTGTAAAGAAAAAATAATATTACGGTAACAATGGTGTTGTGTGTTAACCTGTATTTAATTCTTGAATTTTCGAGATAATATCTCTTTTTCAAAAGATCACTGGAACTGAAGCAGTCTAGTTATGGCATTTTTTTTAATGATTTTTTTTTTTTAAATGATGATATTTTTATATAACTGTATTCTCGTGTTGTATGTTTACGTGAATGCGGGTTTTTTTGTACTTGCGCGTATGTTGTCATGCGCGTGTCCATGAAAATGTGTTGGTTGTGACGTTATGACTATATCATAGCGCGGGATTGCACGTGCATGTGTATGTGCGTATTAACAACATACGCGCAAGTACCAAAAAACCCGCATTCACGTAAACATACAACACGAGAATATAGTTATATAAAAATACCATCATTTTCAAAAAAAAAATTCATTTAAAAAATATCTTGCTCTGCCCTTTTACTCACTGGTATTAGGCACATTGAGCTCTCCATTATGGTCTACCTGCATCAGCTTGGTTAAACCACACATGGAAAGATCCTAACTACGGAAAAAATATATATATATATATATATATATATATATATATATATATGTGTGTGTGTGTGTGTGTGTGTGTGTGTGTGTATGTGTGTTGAAATGAAAAATAAAGGAAATAAAAAGTTGAATGGATGAAATAAGATTTATTTTAATTTATTTTACTGACACGTGTTTCGGCACGAGTTTATCTATGTATACATGTATTCTGTCTATTATTATTTTGAATACAAAATAAAATAACAATAAAATAATAGAAAAAAACTACAGAATTTTTTTAGTATACAAAGAAATAGCGGCCTTCGTCAGGGTAAATCCTTATTGATTTAAATGAAATCGGTTGAAATACGGAGAATTTCCGAGATGTTATATATATATATATATATATATATATATATATATATATATATATATATATATATATATATATATATATATATATATGTGTGTGTGTGTGTGTGTGTGTGTGTGTGTGTACGTGTGTACGTGTGTGTGCGACCTGAGTTCAAATCCTGGACGAGGCTGTTTACATTTTATATAGTCCTAATACCTTTGGGAATGGTATACACCTAACTACGCTTCCTCCAGTTATGAATAAATAGTAGGGCAGACTGTACTATTTCACCGTGGCTAGGTAACCTGTCCAAGCGAAGGAAAACTCTGAATTCAAATCTGTTAAACCCCGCTTAAGAAATTGATCTTGTGTCACATCCTGCTCGTGTGAAGGAGTGGGGTTGGAATAATTTTGTATATAAGTGTGCTGTGGATCGTAAGCTAAATTTATAGACTCTTCGAGGCTGCGTGGACTGAATCGGCCAATCAACATGCTCGAATACGTGGCTGGGTTAACAATTTAAAGGCCTTGGTGGAAAGACGTTCAGTTGCTCGTGCTTAACACTGAAGAACACTAGGATCAAACACTAGGATTCAAGATACACGGACCAACAATCAAGGGTTCTGCTATAAAAACAATTCAGAAGTGTTGGATTTGTCAAGTATACAGCTCTGTTACAAGCTGACTATAAAAACTATCTCTAGAGTGTTGGCAGGTAGTTTATATGCAGCTTTGGGTTATTCCATTATGAACTCTGGCAAGTTCACTTTCTGGGTTTTGATTGGCTGATGGTATTCAGGGTGAGTAGAGATATAGATAAGTACCCACTCTTCAGCCCTCAGTCTGCACTGTGCCAACAACATGCAAGGACTGTATTTAAGTTACAGCTTGCATGTTGTTCTTGTCTGCTAACTCGACGGTAGTTAGAATCCCACTGCGACGGTGAGTATTATATTTTTTATGTTATCTGGGGGATAACTTCTACAATAATTATATTCACAGTTCATTTATAGGTACACTATAATCTCCTGTGTAGGAAATCATTTATTGTTACAGTGTTGCATTGACTGTGTTCCGTCTGATAAAATTTCAAATATAAGAATCTTGAAGTAGAAATTGTGTGAACCGGTACTTGTACGTCTCTAAACAGTTTCCCATCGACTGACTGACTTCTAGTTATGGATAAATAGTAGAGCAGACTGGACAATTTCACCTTCGCTAGGTAACCAGTCCAAGCAAAGGAAAACTCTAAATTCAAATCTGTTGGGTCTAGTTTTTTTAAACATGAAGATGACTTGTCGGTATTGGTCGAAACTTCAAAGGTACAGATTAGTTTCGTCAAATAAGAAGATGGTTAGAAAATGACCGATTTAGATA
>CM042172.1:61065980-61095980 GCA_023376005.1 Doryteuthis pealeii | reverse complement strand
GTCACTATGAAAAATAGATGACCGGCGCCAAAGGGGTTAAACCGAGACGCGAGAAACAGGTGACACTATGTAAGATTATCTATGTATTCGAAAGAAGCGGAAAAGGGAACACGTAGAGGTCAATATTATCATGATACTAAATACAACCCTTTTGGGTAATTTTCACCTTAAACACGAACAATACGTTTTATCTATTCAAAGACAATTATTTTAATTACTAGCAACAGAAAACTCCGGGCGTCGTAAAAATTAATTTTTGAAAGACATTGCCTGAGAGGGTGGGAGTTAAAAATTCAATGTCAGAGGGTTTGTATCATAAGTAAGACACATCCTTATATTTATTAAAGGAGTAAAAAAAACAAAAAAAACAATTTGAAATGAAAACTGAGCCCCGTTCCTCTCAAATAAAATGTTGCGTGCATGTAATAATCAAACAATTATTTTGAATATTTTCCACATCAATTTTACACAAAATCGTAGGTATTTATTTATTTGTAAACTTTTTAGTTAACTTCTTGTTACTGTAAAAAAAAGAAAAAGGACGAGAGTAAAAAAACAATTTTTAAAATTGCTTAGTCAAATTTTGGGTGTATATAGCATAAGAATACTGTGACGTAAGTTGTGACGTAGAGATATGACGTAGTTTTTGTTACAGACAGAAATACAGACAATCTCCATTATTAATAGAGATATTTTAATTGTTTTCTATGTAAAATCATTCATATGATTGATTTTAACGCGTTTGAGAATAAAACAATGACATTAAAGATCAATAACACCGAGTGATCATTTGATAAATCCGATTTTACTAAAACCATTATGCAAATTAACCCCACCATTTATTATGTAACCCTTTATTTGTTAGTGATATATAAGAAACATTGCAGGATTTAAAATGCTTTAATAATATGGGCTGTTTTGAGGCAAATCTAATACAGATTTTCATAGATTTTCATACTTCTTATTATAATGGAGATTGTGTGTTTTTCTGTCTGTAACCGAAACTATATTCCTACTCAAGTCATAATTCCCTTAGTTATTGACATCACATTCTCCATGATTTTATTTTTATGTAAACCTCAATTATTAATAAAAGTGTCTTACATTATTAATACTGTTAACTTTGTCTACATACTGATAACATGCAATTATATTTATATATACAACAAAATAGTGGTTTACAGTGTGAACGGGAAGGCTAATTTGCATATTAATATTAAAAAATCGAATTTAATAAATATGTGCTTAGTATTATTGATTTCTAACTGTTTGGTTTTATTTTAATGAATATAAGCAAAAATCTCTTCAATGAATCTTAAATGAATCCATTAACAAGATAAAATAACTGTTATTTTATTCTTTACTTCCTCATTTAACTAAATACTTAAATTAGAAAAAATAACAATGAAAGACGAGAGTGATGGAAGAGTAAGTTTCAGTTGTTCCATTTTTTATTATACTTCCTCTATTTCAAATCTTTTATTATACTCCTCTGTTTCAAATCTTTTTATCTGTATTCTTATTTAGTTTCATTAGCCTTTCTAATTTAATACAATATTTTATTACATTAAAACTTAAATACTTGCACCCGGAGGGTGCATATATTTGCTAGTGTTTATAAATATGATTTATTCTATGTATAAATAATTTTGACTACAGATTGCACAATTTCTGGGGTGGGGGGATTGCTACGTTTCGGTTACAGATAGACAGTCACTGAATATACATTATAATAAGATACGAACATGCGTTTATTTAACATTACAAAGTGCAACCCAAAAGTTCCGGGAATTCATTTCTAGTGTTACTCTGCGTTTCCCGTGTCTCAAAAAATTTCCCCAAATTTTTAACAAAAAACGAAGAACCTTAGTTTCTATATTTTCTATTATTTCTTTCATTAATTTTAATGAATATTAAGAGATTGTCTTGTAGTTCTCAATAATAAATTTTGGGAAGAGCCTGGTATTGGTCAATATCAAATTTTGAGGAGCACCTAATATTTTTTGCATAATTCCCAGTGGATCACCTTCCCAACCCAGTCGTGTCTAGTTTTGTACTCCCGTTGTGCTAGTTTGCTACATTCGCATAGTACATAGTTTTCAGTCTCATCTCTATTACCGCATTATCTACATTTACTATTTTGTTGGGTCTTATCAATTTTCCCTTTGATATAGTTTGTCTTTATGGCATTATTCTGTGCAGCAATTATTAGTGATTCAGTTTCTCTTTTAAGGTTTCCTTTTCTTAACCACAGGTTTTTTCATGTGCAACCTCTCCGATTTGTCGTTTGAAGTGTCCATATATTTGTTTTTCTTCCCATTTTTGTTTTCTAGTCTTTGTTGTTTTTCTGTTTGTCCATATGCCACATTATTATTATTATTATTATTATTATTATTATTATTATTATTATTATTATTACTAGCAAATATATGCACCCTTCGGGTGCAAGTATTTAAGTTTTAATGTAATAAAATATTATGTTAACTTTGAAAGGGTAATGCAACTAAATAAGATGCCGATAAAAAGATTTGAAATAGAGGGGGAACAACTAAAACTTGCTTTTTTTCCCCCCCGTCTTTCATTGCTAAGTTTTCATAATTTACTATTTAGTTAAATTAGGAAGTAAGAATAGAATTACTGTTAATATTGTTAATGGATTTATTGAAGAGATTTTGCTCATATTCATTAAGATAAACCAAACAATTAGAAATCATAATACTGAGCACATATTTATTAAAATCAAATTTTTAATATCAATGCAAATTAGCCTTCCCCTTCACACTGGAAACCACTATATTTTGTATATATAAATACAATTGCATGTTAATAATATATAGATATGGTCAACAGTATTAATAATGTAAAACAATTTTATTAATAATTGAGGTTTGAATAAAAATTAAAATCGTAGAGAATGTGACGTAAATAACTAAGGGAATTGTGACTTGAGTAGTAATATAGTTTCGGTTACAGACAGAAAAACACACAATCTCCATTATAATAAGATTATTATTATTATTATTATTATTATTATTATTGACGATAATATATATTATTAAATCAAAAAATAATAAAAGTTTAAATAATATGTAAGCGTGACAAAACTTTCGGACCACTGTGTAGTTTACTTCTTCACTCTCCTATTTATTTCATCCAGATCGCTTTAAAACACACACACAAACACAAAATATACAAAACTAAAAAGAAATTAAGAAAAATAACAAAAGATTCTATCACAACCAACTTGAAGGAAATTTACAAAATCTCGCTATTCACTTTGTGACAATCCTTTCCAATGAAATTTATTTCATATACAATTCTAAAGGCTGGACACCCCAGTTTCCTTCTGCCTCGCTAGGATTGTTGTTTTTGTTAAGGAGTGAATAGGAGGAGAGTAAAATGGTCTTTTATGAATGCGATGGGGGTCGGAGAGGCCAGCCAGTAATTTTGACCTACGATAATTGAGACCGGAAGAAGGAGTGTCGGGGTAGAGTAAGAGAAAAAAAAACAAGATCTTCAGGAAGCTGACTGGAAAAACATCTTGTGAGGCAGACACGAATTGGACGAATGCCGACTGAATATGTATATATTTCTAAATTAAATATTTGTTTGATTATTTTCTAACTGTTTTATTCTCTAACTCTTTGTTAAAAGATATTTCATCCTGTAAAATTTTTAAAAAATATTGTGGCATTTAAGAATTATTGATTCATGAGAGACTAGTACAACATCACACGTGATATCACGCAGTATTTATGTACGTTCGTCACATTTCGGCAGAGAATCAATTACTCTCTCTCCCCCCCCTCTCTCTTTCTCTCTCATATATATATATATATATATATATATATATATATATATATATATATCTTTGTGTATGCGTGTATATATATATATATATATATATACCTATATACATACATATATATTAGTGTGTGCGTATATATATGTGTGTATATATATATGTATATATTAGTATGTGCGTATATATATATATATATATTAGTGTGTGCGTATATATATATATATGTATATACATATATATATTAGTGTGTGCGTATATATATATATGTATATACATATATATATTAGTGTGTGCGTATATATATATATATATATAAACATGTATATATATATATGTACATATATATTAGTGTGTGCGTATATATATACATATATGTATATACATATATACATATTAGTGTGTATATATATTATTATATATATATATATATTAGTGTGTGCGTGTATATATATTTATGTATATATACATACATATATATATATATATATATTAGTGTGTGCGTATATATATATATATGTCTGTATATGTATATATATATATTAGTGCGTATATATATATATATATATATATTATGTGTGTGTGTATATACATATATTAGTTTGTGCGTATATATATATATATGTATATACATATTTAGTGTGTGCGTATATATATATACATGTATATACATATATTAGTGTGTGCGTATATATATACATATATGTATATACATATATACCTATTAGTGCGTGCGTATGTGTGTGTATATATATACGTATATATATATATTTATTAATGTGTGCGTATATATAGATATATAGATATATTTTAGTTTGTGTGTATGCATTATATATATATATATTATATATATATATATATATATTAGTGTGCACGTATATATATATACATATATATATATATATATATATATATATATTAGTGTGCACGTATTATATATACATATATATATATATATATATATATATATATATATATCAGTGTGTATTTATATATATAGTTAGTGTGAGCGTATATATATTGCTCCCTCTCCTCTCTCTCTCTCTCTCTCTATATATATATATATATATATATATATATAATATATATATATATATATATATATATATATATATACCACTCGACAAATAGTTCTCTTAGATGCGCTGGAGGGCGTCTTAACTAATGATATGTACTTGGCGTCAGTGGAGGTTTCGGTTCGTCTAACATCTGACCTCCTCATTCAAGATGACCCGGCCAGGGTTGAACAAATCTCGACTCGCATACGCTTCTTCCGGAAGGATTAGCCCTGATTAGTCAAGTGGGGAGCCAATCGCTTAATTTATTTCACTCCCAAGTTGGATGATAAAATACACCAATGGTACCCCGCATTTGGCTTCGTGTCCGATATAAACATATACGCTACAGTACCAGAAGCGAAAAGTGGTTTACTTTTTAAAATCCGTCGGGTGTAAAGATGGCTCAATAATTTGTACGTAATGATTAATGTTTGTTTGGGTTGTTTTGTTTTACGGCATATCAACCTCAGTGGTTCATTTAATGCCGATAAAGTTTTGAAATAAATCAATTCTTAATGGATAATACAATTCTTTTATAAATACATTTTTCTATTTAACCATAGATGGGACCCTAACAGGTAATACCACTCCGGGCCAGAGTGGACCAGGGAGCAATGGTGATGAAGGGGTGCTCCACATTCCCCAAACCTCCAAAACTGGAACCTCACCTACAGATAGAGTTTAACGTCATTCCCAGGACATGTAGACCAGCAGCCACCGCCTTCTAGCACCCATATGATAAAAAAGGGTTGGGGCTTGCCATAAGGGCAATAGGGCTGGGAAAATTATATGGTGCTAGGGCTTGACGTGACCAGCCGATTGATCGGAGGGGGCCGCTCCGACCGCCCGTCTAGCCCAAGAAAGGGCCAAAGTGGAGTATTGCATGTCATTAACTGCTCATCCACCTGGGTTCTATCATTAAGCATCACGGGTCGCCACACACGGCCAACAGGTGACCCCATTGGGGGAGTCTTACTCCTCTGCAGAGGTGCAGTTGGTGCATTCTAACGCCCCATCGACAGGGCGGGCTTAGTTAGTTGTTAAATCTAACAATGTACTTCAACAATAAGCTCACTAAAGTGAAGGTTACTGTATTTGACGGCATATAAGACGCACCCCCATTTCAGCAGGTCAGATTAATATATTTTTGTTTGAAATTAACAGCTGAATTTTGTAAATATCTTTTTCTGTTTATCATACGAGGGAAATTTAAAATTATGACATCGGGTTCTGTGCGTATGTGGGACTGTGATCTGTTCGCTGACCCGGACATTAAGTCGTTAACACCAAAAACAATTTGTACCGATCGTGAAAATCGCTGGAGTGAAAGTCGAAAGTGCCGGAAGCCTCGAATTAATCATTAAAATTATCAAATATGTTTTAATCCTCGTTTTTAAATAATATATTTTTGTTTGAAATTAACAGCTAAATTTTGTAAATATCTTTTTCTGTTTATCATATGGAGGAAATTTAAAATTATGACATCGGGTTGAAATATCCGAGTCCCATCTTCGTTCTGTGCGGGCTTGTGTGTGTGCGAATGTGGGACTGTGATCTGTTCCCTTGACCCGGACATTAAGTCGTTTACACCAAAAACAACTTGTACCGATCGTGAAACTCGCTGGAGTGAAAGTCAAAGTGCTGGAAGCCTCGAATTCTTTGGAAGATTACTACATCCATTCAATCTGGACTTACATTCATACAATCCTCCTTCTTTCCTCTTTCTAAGCAAACATGCATTAACAAAATAGATTATCCAATATATATATATATATATATATATATATATATATATATATTGGAGAAAAGTAGACAAACACGGGATGTTATGGAAACGGGATGTTTATTATCGACGATGAAACGTTTTGAAGAAGGTCTAATAGACCGAAACGTTGCATCGTCGACAATAAACATCCAGTTTCCATAACATCCCGTGTGTGTCTACCTTTCTCCACACGCACACACACACATATATATATGATTTAAAAATTTGAGGATAACGGATAAAACACAAACAACTTTATTCAATTAATATTTCACCTATTTGTGTTTTATCCGTTATTCCTCAATATTTGGATTTTACCCAATCGACAAGAAACACCTGAAGAAGGCCGAGGAGCACATCGGCAGAGATTGTGTATATAGAACTATGGATGGGGACAACAGTTTGAAAAATCCAAATAATACAAATTGATAATATAGCGTGCTATATCTATGAGTAATAATGTTTAATATTGTTCATAGAGCATCTGTATCTAAATATGTGTGTGAAGAAAAAAGTTGAAGTGAATCCGACAGTATGTAATATTGTAAAAAAATTGAAAAAACACAAGTTTATCAATGAATAATGTTTATTTTGCCTACGCTGCAGTCTTTCGATCTGTTTCGATATATCTTCATCAGGGCTTTCGTTAGTTTGAGGAAAAATAATTATTACTGAAGATAAGAAGTCTGCGAGCCTCTGTTTATATATATATATATATATATATATATATATATATGTGTGTGTGTGTGTGTGTGTGTATGTGTGTGTGTGTGGTGTGTGTGTGTGTGTGTGAGTGTGTGTGTGTGTGTCAGACATATAGAGTTCTGTTTCGCCGTTTCACGGCCCACCAGTGTGACAAGACAAGGTAGACTGTTTCAGGCCAGGATCGAAATCGATCGATTTGTCGTCAGTCAGAGTTCTTACGTATATATATATATATATAATATATATATATAAGTAAAAATATAAAAAAAGACTCAGATTTTTTGCATTATAGTCAATTTCAGTTTACTTATAAATTTGCTCTGTGACTCTAACAATAAGAACACACAACTGTGACACGTTTAAAAAAAATCCTATGTCGTAAGGAAGATTTTTTCTCCGAATTTTTTGAATTATAATATATATATATATATATATATATATATATTATAACAAATTTTGTATGAAAAAGGGCTTAAAAGTGTTCAATACCTTTACAGCAGAGCAGTTTTAAAACTTTAAATTTTCAATTATAATCTCCTGTTACTTCATCGTTACTTGAGGTTTCACGGTAAGACCCCGATCATCAGACAAAAGAAATTCCGTTTGATAATCATGATACGCGGATTTCAGAATAACAGAAGGATTAACGCAAGATTAACGTCTTGGTTAGCAAGCTAGTTTCGCAGATCCATTACTACTGAAAAGCAAATTGGATCATCGCTGGACGCTGCATATTTGTGATCTTGTGTCAAATATTACCCACGGTAAACGGGTTGGGTAAATGATTACTAGGCGTTTCGTCGTAGTGTAAAGGTAAACAAGCTAGTTTCACAGATCCGTTACTACTTAAAAGCGAGTTCGATCCTCGCCTGGATGCTCCATATTTGTGACCTTGTGTCAAATCTTATCCGTAGCGTAAACAATATATGTATACATATAATAATAATAATAAAATAAAGTAAGCTTAATGAGTCCGCGAATATCTGCCTCGGTTTCACCTATCAGATCATCAGGACAATTCTGATTATTAGCTCTACTTTTTGTATTGAGCACTTTAGTATATTTAACTTAAGCTACTCTTTCGGTATGTTTTGGGGGTGGGGGGGTTTATAGTACCATCTGATTTTGTAAGGAGGTACAGATGATTTGGTCTTTTCTTTTTTGTATATATTTTTTCTCCAGGCAAAAGTTTGAATTGTGTAAATATTTACAAACTATAAAGCCGGGAGATTTTTTATCCTGTCGGAATTTAGAACAAAAAAATATATAAAAGCCCTGAAGAAGATCTACTTAACAGATCGAAACACTGCAGCGTCGGCTAATAAACTTACCTCTCATTTTATCTAAACCTGTGTTTTTTCAAATTTCTCACTATACTACATACCACCGGATTCACTTCCATCTCACTTCAACACACACACAAATACACACACAACACACACACATATATATATATATATATATATATAGTATATGAATTTGAAACCACCTTTCAAACAACAACCACCTTTCACGATAAAAAAAAAAAAAAAACTCCCACAAAAAGGAAAGAAAGAACATAGAAGAAAATCTTCTTCTATGTTCTCTTTCTTTCCTTTTTGTGGGAGTTTTTTTGTTTTTTTTAAATTTCAAGCTCTACTAATCGCACACGGTGTAGTTTATATACATATATATGCTATATATATTACAATATAATGATTATATATGTAACATAATATATGATAATATATATGGCATTATATCTTTCAGTTATTATAATAATATTAGATAGTTAACTATATATATTGCATATTATACATACTATATATGCATATGTATAATATGCATATAAATGTGTGTAAATATATATATATATAACGTAAAGTACACGGGGCGGCCTAAATCGGTAATCAGTCATGTCAGCCGGGAGTCTATCATTTTTCAATGCGAGACCAAAGGAGATTGTTTTTTTTTAGCATCTGAAGGTGGAGCGCCACCTACCATCAACTTCTATGCCTTTACGCACAGTCCTTGTGTACATATACGCTGAGTTGGCGGGGACCGGTATCGAACTAGGAATCCTTGTTGCGTTTCTAGCCGAACGCTCTACCGACTGAGCTACCCGGCCCTTATACATTATGTATGTATGTATTATGATGATATATATATATTATATATATATTATGTATATTATATATATATATATATATATATATATCATATAGTATATAATGATATGTTATTATATAGTTATTATATATGTATATTATATGTATATGTATATATATATATATATATATATAATATATATATATATATACATATACATATATTATGATAAGCATATAAATGAAAAACAACACCGTGTTTAAACTGAACTACTAATGGCTTCTGATTATTTTCAAATTAAAATGAGATTCATTTTTTTTAAAATTCATTTTATTTATACAGACAGCACATTTTTTTTTATTAGTTACAGCTTGATAAGCAGCGTTCTATTTTTCTAACGGTCTTTTTTCCGTCTTATGTTTTTTGATCGCGACCCACGTCTGGTGATACATTATAATGTTGAGATATGGCCGGTTGTTGCTTTTAAACGCGTCAAGTCAATTGGCCCCGAAGACGGTTTGCCACTTTCTATTCGATGAGATCTTATTTCAGTTGTAACATCGTTTGTTTTATTATTCTTATATACTGTCGATTAATTCTTTTTTACACATATATATATATATAAATATTATATATATATTATATATTATATATATATAATAATATATATATATATATATATTTGGAGAATATGTGCTTAAATGAAGTCGAACCTATATTTTTGAAATTAAATTCATAAATTAATGTAGCGGATTAAATATTTAAATGTAGGCTAAACAATCGGAGAAAATCAATCTCTGTATGTAATTTCGGCTATTAGCCTCATCAGCGAGCTATAATACGAAGACCAGCCCGGTGTGTGATTCCGAAACCTGTCGTTCTATAGCTCTGCATGATGAGGGACCAATAGCGAATTAATACAAGATTTGATTTTTTCTCGATTTGTTTAGCCTATTACATTTACATAGTTTAATCCGGACCTAATTATTATTAGATGAATTAAATTCTCAAAAAAAATAGGTTCGACTTCATTAAGACATATCTCTCCAAATATTGTCGGCTGAATAGCCATATCACAAACATCGATCTGTTTGTTTACGTCTAATACTAACAATATGTATATAATATACATTATATATACATATCATATATATATATATTATAATGTATATACATAATAATATATACAATACATATTACACACACACATACGCATAGTTTAATTAATATATATATGAATGATTTATTATTATTTATTTTTTTAGCGGGTAGTGTGTTAATTATAACGTACTGTTATAATTAATTTGTCACTCAATTCATTACAGATTGCATATCGTTGCTTACTTCGCGCTCGGTATATTTCTTAATATTTATTTATTTATTTTATATTTATAATAAAATAAATTATGGGTTGACCTTGTTTTTTGAGGCCCCACTTTCTCACTACATGTTCCACTTGCTCATCACTGGAATATATTTTCCTCTTCAAACCTCCTTATGGGCCGAGGAGAAGGCAAACATAATATATATATTTATATATATTATTATATTATATATATTATATTACTATATAGTATGATGAATAATATCTATTGATGATATTCTTGTTTTTTTTAGCACTAAGGCATTGAAAACTTTAATTAGGAATACATTGGTTGACTTGTTAATACGAGTTACTAAAAAAATTTTTGCTGCTATATGTTCCTGTTTTTATTTAGTCTATAGAGGAAAAGTTAAAGATTGCCTCAATAGTCCAGATGTATGAAAGCAATGAGAGATAATGAACGACAACCCAAGGACACACTGATGGTATTGTAATGATCCCGTCATAGCGTAAGGGAGGGGATGAGGCTCTTCTTTATTCCTCGACTTCTTGGTCTCCCTAAGCGAGGCCAAACGCGCGACACAGTACTAGTTTTTTCACCCTATAATTCATGGAGTATGTTTAATCTAAGATTAGGTATGTCTGTGTGTAGTGCGCGAGCATGCGCACAGCCTTGCCGTGGGTGTCAAGGACCAAACATCTGAAAACTAAAATAGAAACTGTTTCTTTCCTGATTAATGTATATGTATAACAGGACGAAACTATCTGTACCCCCGGCGCAAAAAAAAGTTAACTGGTTCCTACTATTCCATCCATTCCAGACAGATATACAGATATCTTGGGGTTTTTTTTTGGTTTTTTTTTTTTTTTTTTTTATGGGGGGGGGTTTATACCTCAAGAAATAGATAATACTATTGGGCGGTGTTTATTTCTAGGCAACGGAATCTATATGACCCCTTTCCCCGACACGTACTATATGAACACAAGGCCAATTTCAGCAGGTGATGCTGGTTTTATTTAATCTTCTCCTTCTCTAGACTGGGCCGATTAGTTAAATAAATATCTGCCCTAATTGCCTAGAGAGAGGGAGAAATGATGAGTCAAGGTCATTTCCAAGTAACATAAGAGTTTGGTAATAGAATTTGTTATGGGGTTTATATTTCTTAGTGCACGAGAATCCTATATGAGTCCAATTCCCCTGACACGGTCTATATGACACAGCCAATATATTCAGAGGTACTGCTGGTGTATTCTTAATCTTCCTTCTTCCTATACTGGTTGCGAATTAGGTTAAAGTCCTGTCTGCCCTGATTGCTGGAAAGAGGAGAAATGATGGAGTCGAGGTCTTTCTCAAGCGCAATAGGTTGGGTATAAGATTTAGGTTATTGGGTGTTTTTACTAGTGCAACGAGATCTATATTGACCTGTGTTTATTAGGCACATATAACTCTATATACTGCGTCATGTAGATCCAAACACAATATTATCAAAAGATTATAGTATTAAAACCAATTTTCTGTTTCTTGTTATAAGCATATCAAGTAGATATGCGAGATTTCAGCTCGAATAGACCTCGTGTTGAGAGTAATAAGTCGCACCGTACATACAATCATAGCAAACTTACTATATATATTAGATAGGAATGACTTTGATTCTATATATTAGTATTAAATATTAATATTATTAATATTAATGCTTAAAACTTTGCAACAGTATAATTTAAAAATTATTAGATTAGATGGAAACTTCGATACTATAAAATGTGCACATATGATATATACTATTATTAATTATTTGTAGCCTCCTGTATATATTATTATTTTGGGATATCGTAACAAATAGTAAAGTGAGAGTTGAGTCTCCTTGTTTAAAACGTTGAGATGCTCTCCTTAGGAAACAGCTCTTGAATTCTTACCCTAGACTCGTGTTTTAACTTAGTCTTTCCAAATTTTCGTATGTGTACTATCTGTGAACGACTACGGCTACGACTCGGCTACGACATACTATCAAAGCATTTTATTTCTTACCTCTTCCTTATCCACTTTAGGTCAAAATCCACCTGCCCTAGTATCGCACTGACATTAATTGAGTTCTACCATAAAAACCTTCGTCGAGTCCAGCATCATTGGTTCACTTGAAAATAGATGACCGGCGCAAAGGGTTAACCGAGCGCGAGAAACAGTGACCTATGTAAGATCTTATCTATGTATTCGAAAAAGCGAGAAAAGAACACGTAGAGTCATATTATCATGATACTAAATACAACCCTTTGGGTTAGTAATTTTCACCTTAAACACGAACCTACGTTTTTATCTATTCAAAGATAATATTTTAATTTACTAGCCACAGAAAACACCCTCCGGGCGTCGTAAAAATAAAGTTTTTAAGACATTGCTGAGGGTGGAGTGTTAAAAATTCAATGTACAGAGGGTTTTATTCCATAAGTAAGACACATCCTTATATTTATTAAGAGAGTAAAAAAAAAAAAAACAATTTGTAATGAAAACTGAGACCCCGTTTTCCTCATCAAAAGAATGTTGCGTGATGAATAATCAAATCGACATTATTTGAATAGTTTCCACATCAATTTACACAAATCGCTAGATTTATTATTTCGTAAACTTTTAGTTACTTCTTGTTACTGTAAAAGAAAAGAAAAGGACGAGAGTAAAAAAGCTAATTTTAAAATTGTCTAAGTCAAAGTTATTGTAGGTAATATAGCCATAAGATATGTGACGTAAGTGTGACGTAGAGATATGACGTAGTTTTTTTACAGACAGAATACAGACAAAATTCCATATTATAGAATTTTTAATTGTTTTTATTGCTATACAAATACATTCATTATGATTATTTTAACGCGTTTGAGATATTAAACAATGCACTTTAAAGATCAATAACACGATGTGATCTATTGATAAATCCATTTACTAAAACATTATGCAAAACAGATCCCACCATTTATTATGTAACCTTATTGCTGCTAGCTGAATACTAATAAGAACATTGCAGATTTAAATGCTTTGATAATATGGGCTGATTTTGAGGCTAATCTATACAGATTTTCATAGATTTCTACTACTTCTTCTATTATAATGGAATTGTGTGTTTTTCTTTGTAACCGAAACTATTCTATCAAGTCACTAATTCCTTAGTTATTGACATCACATTCTTCCATGATTTATTATTAACACCTCAATTATTAATAAAAGTGTTACATTATACATACTGTTAACTTTGTCTACATACTATAACATGCAATTTATTTATATATACAACAAATAGTGTTCAGTGTGAACGGGAAGGCTAATTTGCATATAATATTAAAAAATGAATTATAATAAATATTGTCTAGTATTATTGATTTCTAATTGTTTGGTTTTATTTTATTATTAATATGAGCAAAAATCTCTTCAATAATCTTAATGAAATCCATTAACAAGATAAATAAACTGTATATTTATTCTTTACTTCCTATTTAACTAAATATTAAATTAGGAAATAAATACACAATGAAAGACGGAGAGTGATGGAAGAGTAGTTTCAGTTGTTCTTTTATTATACTTTTTTCAAATCTTTATTATACCCCTCGTTTCAAATCTTTTTATCTGATTCTTATTTAGTTCATTAGCCTTTCTAATTTAATACAATTTTATTGACATTTAAACTTAAATACTTGCACCCGGAGGGTGCATATATTTGCTAGTGTTTTAAATGAATTATATCATATGTAATCACACTATACTTTTAACAGATTGCACAATATCTGGGCTGGGGGCGATGCTACTTTCGTTACAGAGAAGAAGTCAGCTGAATATACATTATAATAAAGTTACGAACATGCGTTATTAACATCTACACAAAGTGCACCAAAAGTTCTAGGGAATTCATTTCTAAGTTACTCTGGTTTCCCGTGTCTCAAAAATTCCCCAAATTTTATACAAAAAAGAACGAAGGAACCTTAAGTTTCATATATTTTCTATTATTTCTTTCTATTAATTTAATCAATATAGAGAATTGTCTTGTAGTTACTCAACATATAACTTAATGGCAAGCCTGGGTCTATCAATTTCTAATCTTCACTTATTATGGAGCACTGGCCCTAATTATTTTTGCTATAATTCCCAGTGGATCAGCCCAACCAGTCGTGTCTAGTTTTGTACTCCTTGTGCTAGTTGCTTACATTTCGACTGTACATAGTTTTCAGTCTCATCTCTATTACCGCACTATCATACATTACTATTATTGTTAGGTGCTTTCATCTTCTATTGAATATAGTTGTCTTTCAGGCATTATTTGTGCAGCAATATATAGTGAGTTCGTTCTCTTTAAGGTTTCCTTTCTTAACCACAGGTTTTTCATGTGCAACCTCCGTGATGTCGTTTGAAGTGTCCTATATTTTTTTTTCCATTTTTGTTTTCTAGTCTTTGTTTTTCGTTTCCATAGCACATTATATTATATTATTATTATTATTATTATTTTACTTACTATTATATACTAGCAAATATATGCACCCTTCGAGTGCAAGTATTAAGTTTAATGTAAATAAAATTTAATTTAACTTTGAAAGGGCTAATGCAACTAAGTAAGAATGCGATAAAAAGATTGAAATAAGAGGGGGAAACACTAAAACTTGCTTTTTTCCCCCCGTCTTTCATGCTAAGTTTTCATATTATAACATATTAGTAAAATTGGAAGTAAAGAATAGAATTACATGTAATATTGTTAATGGATTATTGAGAGATTTTTGTCATATCATTAAGATAAAAACCAAACAATTAGAAATCAATAATACTAGCACATATTTATTAAAATAAATTTTTAATATCATTCAGAATAGCCTCCTTTCAACACTGGAAACACTATATTTTGTATATATAAATACAATTGCATGTTAATAATATATAGATATTGCGTCAACAGTATTAATAATGTAAAACAATTTTATTAATAATTGAGGTTTGAATAAAATTAAAATCGTAGAGAATGTGACGTAAATACTAAGGGAATTGTGACTTGAGTAGTATATAGTATTCGGTTACAGACAGAAAGAACACACATTCCATTATATAAGATTATTATTATTATTATTATTATTATTATTATTGACGATAACTATTATATTATTAAATGCAAAAAATAATAAGTTTAAATAATATGAAAGCTTGAAAAAACTTTCGGACCACTGTGTAGTTTACTATCATTCACTCTCCTTTTATTCATCCAGATCGCTTAAAAACACACACACAAACACAAATATACAAAATAAAAGAAATAAGAAAATAACAAAAGATTCTATCACAACCAACTTGAAGAAATTTACAAAATCTCGCTATTCACTTTGTGACAATCCTTTCAATGAATTTATTTCATATACAATTCTAAAGGGCTGGAACCCAGTTTCCTTCTGCCTCGCTAGATTGTTGTTTTTTGTTAAGGAGTGAATAGGAGGAGAGTAAATGGTCTTTTATGAATGCGTATGGGGGTCGGAGAGCACCAGTAATTTTGACCTACGATAATTGAGACCGAAAGAAGGAGTGTCGGGTAGAGTAAGAGAAAAAAAAACAAGATCTTCAGGAAGCTGACTGGAAAAACATTGTGAGGCAGAACACCGAATTGGACGAATGCGACTGAATATGTATATATTTCTAAATTAAATATTTGGTATTGATTTTCTAACTGTTTTATTCTCTTAACTCTTTGTAAAAGATATTTCTATCCTGTAAAATTTTTAAAAAATATTGTGGCATTTAATGAATTATTGATTCATGAGAGATAGTACACATCACACGTGATATCACGGCATTTTATGTACGTTCGTCACATTCGGCAGAAATCAATTACATTCTCTCTCCCCCCTCTCTCTTTCTCTTCTCATATATATATTAATATATATATTATATATATAATTAATATATATACTTTTGTATCGTTATATAATATTATATATATATATACTATTACTCATTATATTAGTGATTTAACTATATATAGTGTGTATATATATATGTATATATTAGTATGTGCGTATATATAATATATATATATTAGTGTGTGCGATATATATATATGAATATACAATATATATTAGTGTGTGCGTGATTATAATATGATATACTAATATATAGGTGTGTGCGTATATATATATATATATATATACATGTTATATATATATATGTACATATATATTAGTGTGTGCGTATATATACATATATGTTATACATATATAATATAGTGTGTATATATATCATAGTAGATATATATATATATATCATATATATTAGTGTGTGCGTGTATATATATTTAGTATATACATACATATATATATATATATATAATAGTGTGTGCGTATATATATATATGTTGTCTAGTTTATATATATATAATAGTGCGTTATAATTATATATATATATATATATATATGTGTGTGTGTATATACATATATAGTTTGTGCGTATATATATAATATATATATGCTATATACATATATATATAGTGTGTGCGTATAAATATATACATGATACATATACATATATTAGTGTGTGTGCTATTATATATATACATATATGTATATAACATATATATATTAGTGCGTGCGTATGTGTGTGTATATATACGATATAATATATATTATTAAGTGTGCGTATATATAGATATATAGATATGATATTTTAGTGTGTTGTATGCATTACTATATATATATTATAGTATATTAATATATATATATATTAGTGTGAACGTAATATATAGTCATATATATATATATATACTAATATATAATTATTATATTATAGTGTGCACGTATATATATAATACATATAATTATACTATATATATATATATATATATATATATCAGTGTGTATTTATATAGTATGTAGTTGTAGCGTATTATATATTTGCTCCCTCTCTCTCTCTCTCTCTCTCTCTCTATATATATATATATAATATATTATATATATATTACTAATATATATAACATATTATATATATATATATACTATACACTCGACAAATAGTTCTCTTAGATGCCGCTGGAGGCCGTTAACTAATGATATGTACTTGGCGTCAGTGGAGGTTTCGGTTCGTAACATCTGACCTCCTCATTCAAGATGACCGGCCAGGGTTAACAATCTCGATCGCATACGCTTCTTCCGGAAGGATTAGCCCTGATTAGTCCAAGTGGGGAGCCAATCGCTTAATTTATTTCACTCCCAAGTTGGATGATAAAATTACATCCAATTGGTACCCGCATTTGCTTCGTGTCCGATATTAAACATATACGCTACAGTACCAGAAGCGAAAAGTGGTTTACTTTTTAAATCGCTCGGTGTAAAAACGATGGCCTCAATAATTTGTACGTAATGATTAATGTTTGCTGGTTGTTTGTTTTACGTGCATAACCTCCAGTGGTTACTTTAATGCGATAAAGTTTGAAATAAATCAATTTAATGGATAATACAATTCTTTAATAAATACATTTTTCATTTAACCATAGATGGGACCCTAACAGGTAATACACTCCGGGCCAGAGTGACCAGGGAGCAATGGTGATGAAGGGGTGCTCCACATTCCCCAAACCTCCAAACTGGACCTCACTACAGATAGAGTTTACGTCATCCAGGCATGTAGACCAGCACCACCGCTTCTAGCACCCATATGATAAAAAGGGTTGGGCTGCCATAAGGGCAATAGGGCTGGAAAATTATATTGGTGCTAGGTGACGTGACCAGCCGAATTGATCGGAGGGGCCGCTCGACCGCCGTCTAGCCAAGAAAGGCCAAAGTGGAGTATTGCATTCATTAACTGCTCATCCACCTGGGTTCTATCATTAAGCATCACGGGTCGCCACACACGGCAACAGGTGACCCCATTTGGGGGAGTCTTACTCCTCTTGCAGAGGTGCAGTTGGTGCAGTCTAACGCCCCATCGACAGGGCGGGCTTAGTTAGTTTTAATCTAACAATGTACTTCAACAATAAGCTCACTAAAGTGAAGGTTACTGTATTTGACGGCATATAAGACGCACCCCCATTTCAGCAGGTCAGATTAAATATTTTTGTTTGAATTAACAGCTGAATTGTAATATTATTTTTCTGTTTATCTACGAGGGAAATTTAAAATTATGACATCGGTTCTGTGCGTATGTGGGACTTCGTGATCTGTTCCGCTGACCCGGACATTAAGTCGTTTAACACCAAAAACAATTTGTACGACGCGGAAAATCGCTGGAGTGAAAGTCGAAAGTGCCGGAAGCCTCGAATTAATCATTTAAAATTATCAAATATGTTTTAATCCTCGTTTTTAAATAATATATTTTTGTTTGAAATTAACAGCTAAATTTGTAAAATCTTTTCTGTTATCATATGGAGGAAATTTAAAATTATGACATCGGGTTGAAATATCCGAGTCCTTCTTCGTTCTGTGCGGGCTTGTAGTGTGTGCGATGTGGGACTGTGATCTGTTCCCTTGACCCGGACATTAAGTCGTTTACACCAAAAACAACTTGTACCGTCGTGAAACTCGCTGGAGTGAAAGTCAAAGTGGCTGGAAGCCTCGAATCTTTGGAAGATTACTACATCCATTCAATCGGACTTACATTCATACAATCCTCCTTCTTTCCTCTTTCTAAGCAAACATGCATTAACAAAATAGATATCCATAATATATATATATATATATATAATATATATATATATAATATATGGAGAAAAGTAGACAAACACGGGATGTTATGGAAACGGGATGTTTTATATCGACGATGAAACGTTTGAAGAAGGTCTTATAGACCGAAACGTTGCATCGTCGACATAAAACATCCAGTTTCCATAACATCCCGTGTGTGTCTACCTTTCTCCACCCACACGCACACACACACATATATATATGATTAAAAATTTGAGGATAACGGATAAAACACAAACAACTTTATTCATTAATATTTCACCTATTTGTGTTTTATCCGTTATTCCTCAATATTTGGATTTACCCAATCGACAAGAAACACCTGAAGAAGGCCGAGGAGCACATCGGCAGAGATTGTGTATATAGAACTATGGATGGGGACAACAGTTTGAAAAACAAATAATACAAATTGATAATATAGCGTGCTATATCTATGAGTAATAATGTTTAATATTGTTCATAGAGCATCTGTATCTAAATATGTGTGTGAAGAAAAAAGTTGAAGTGAATCCGACAGTATGTAATATTGTAAAAAAATTGAAAAAACACAAGTTTATCAATGAATAATGTTATTTTGCCTACGCTGCATCTTTCGATCTGTTTCGATATATCTTCATCAGGGCTTTCGTTAGTTTGAGGAAAAATAATTATTACTGAAGATAAGAAGTCTGCGAGCTCCTGTTTATATATATATATATATATATATATATATATATATGTGTGTGTGTGTGTGTGTGTGTATGTGTGTGTGTGTGTGTGTGTGTGTGTGTGTGTGAGTGTGT
Source organism: Doryteuthis pealeii (assembly GCA_023376005.1). Lineage (NCBI taxonomy): Eukaryota > Metazoa > Mollusca > Cephalopoda > Myopsida > Loliginidae > Doryteuthis > Doryteuthis pealeii. Next base: position 61,075,774 of record CM042172.1, on the reverse strand, counting down.
TGTGTGTGTGTCAGACATATAGAGTTCTGTTTCGCCGTTTCACGGCCCACCAGTGTGACAAGACAAGGTAGACTGTTTCAGGCCAGGATCGAAATCGATCGATTTGTCGTCAGTCAGAGTTCTACGTATATATATATAATATATATATATATATAAGTAAAATATAAAAAAAGACTCAGATTTTTTGCATTATAGTCAATTTCAGTTTACTTATAAATTTGCTCTGTGACTCTAACAATAAGAACACCACAACTGTGACACGTTTAAAAAAATCCTATGTCGTAAGGAAGATTTTTTCTCCGAATTTTTGAATTATAATATATATATATATAATATAATATATATATTATAACAAATTTTGTATGAAAAAGGCTTAAAAGTGTTCAATACCTTTACAGCAGAGCAGTTTAAAATCTTTAAATTTCAATTATAATCTCCTGTTACTTCATCGTTACTTGAGGTTTCACGGTAAGACCCGATCATCAGACAAAAGAAATTCCGTTTGATAATCATGATACGCGGATTTCAGAATAACAGAAGGATTAACGCAAGATTAACGTCTTGGTTAGCAAGCTAGTTTCAATCCATTACTACTGAAAAGCAAATTGGATCATCGCTGGACGCTGCATATTTGTGATCTTGTGTCAAATATTACCCACGGTAAACGGGTTGGGTAAATGATTACTAGGCGTTTCGTCGTAGTGTAAAGGTAAACAAGCTAGTTTCACAGATCGTTACTATTAAAAGCGAGTCGATCCTCGCCTGGATGCTCCATATTTGTGACCTTGTGTCAAATCTTATCCGTAGCGTAAACAATAATAGTATACATATAATAATAATAATAATAATAAATAAGCTTAATGAGTCCGCGAATATCTGCCTCGGTTCCACCTATCAGATCATCAGGACAATTCTGATTATTAGCTCTACTTTTTGTATTGAGCACTTTAGTATATTTAACTTAAGCTACTCTTTCGTATGTTTTGGGGGTGGGGGTTTATAGTACATCTGATTTTGTAAGGAGTACAGATGATTGGTTTTCTTTTTTGTATATATTTTTTCTCCAGGCAAAGTTTGAATTGTGTAAATATTTACAAAACTATAAGCGGGAGAACTTTTTATCCTGTCGGAATTTAGAACAAAAAATATATAAAAGCCCTGAAGAAGATCTACTTAACAGATCGAAACACTGCAGCGTCGGCTAATAAACTACCTCTCATTTTATCTAAACCTGTGTTTTTTTCAAATTTCTCACTATACTACATACACCCGGATTCACTTCCATCTCACTTCACACACACCACACACACACAACACAACATATATATATATATATATATATATATATATATATGAGTGAGGTAAAAGGAAAAGTGAACACAAAATAATGACTCAAACAAGTCCACGTAGGAGAGAAATATTCGACTTCTGACGCGAAGAACATCCTCAGAAAGACGAAAAATTCTCTCCTATTTGGACTTGTTTGAGTCATTATTTTTGTTCACTTTTCCTTTTACCACAATCATACTGTCAGATTTTCACACACAGCACACACACACACCACACACACATATATATATATATATATATTATAATATATATAATATATGTTAATAGAAAGGAAATGAATCCGACGGTATAAGTATAGATAAAAGGATATGAAAACACACAATACTGTTAAAATGAAAATATTTATATATCATATTCATAGCTAATATTGAAAATATTTCGATTTATTAAATATGTGCTTATGAAAACAATCGCATGAGCTTTTGGAACATCAATTGTTTTCGTTTTGAATTCAAATTATTTCAGCTCCTGTCTCGATGAGTCCGGAATAAAAAAAGCTCTGAAGATGATTTTTATAAATCGAAATGTTGTTCAAATATTAGTTACGAATATGATATAAAATATTTCATTTTAACAGCATTGTGTGTTTTCATATCCTTATATATATATATATATATATACTATATATATATATATATATATATATATATATATATATATATATATATGTGTGGTGTGTGTGTGTGTGTGGTGTGTGTGTGAAGTGGAATTCGGAATTGAATTCGACGATATGAGAAGAAGAATAAAAGAAAGAAAGTACAGAATGATAATAAAAGACGAATTTAATCAAACACTTCACAATGTGTTTCGGTCAGTTCATCTTTGAGTAACGATTTAAACATTATTTATCATTAAATAACAAATGAAATGAAATAATATAATAGAAAAATGTAAAAATTTCGTACACAGAGAAAATTGACCTTCATCAGAGTTAAATTTTTTTTGAATGTTCAAAATAAAATAGGTCGAAATGTACATCAGGGATTGACATTTTCTCGATTTATTTAGCCTTACATTTGAACATATAATGCCGCCTAAATTAAGTAATATTAACTAATTATTTCAAAATTAGGTATGACTTCAATTAAGCACATATCTCAAAAATTGTCGGCTAAAAGCTATATCAAATAAACAGTGTTTATTTACGTATCTTCAATTATATATATATATATATATATATATATATATATATATATATATAATTTCATTCTGTTACGTGGCTTTATATTTTGATAAATAATTACTGATTTAAACCATGTGTTTAAAATAATATTAAATAAAATGATTTAAACCATTTGTTAAATAATGTTAAAATAAAATTTAACTGACATAAAAAATTGTTAAATAGACACGAGAAAAAGTAAAGTAGAAAACTTTCTTATATTTTTAAGTATAATTGTCTATTAAGATTCTTCTTTGCGATTTAAAGCTTAATTCTTACTAGCATCGATGAATAACCAGTTCAATATATAGATCTACAAAAAAAAGTTTTTTATAGAATAAATTAATAAAACAATTAGATTCAGCCAAAAAATATCGACCACGTGTGACAAAAAAAAAAGGTCGGCTTAAATACTATAGTCAGACGGGGCAGCCTACCAGACAGAAACAAAACAAAACGATGGAAAAGATAGAAAGAAAAAGAAGATAAAAAAAAGAAAGAAAAAAGAAAAGTAGTAAGAAAAAAAAAAAAAGAAAGAATGTAAGAAAGAAAGTAAGAAAGAAAGAAAGTAATAAAGAAAAAAGAAAAGAAGAAAAAGAAAGTAAGAAAGAAAAAGAGAAAAAGAAGAAAAAGAAAGAAAGAAAGAATAAAAGAAAAAAGAAAAAAAGAAAAAAAAGAAAGAAAGAAAAGAAAAGAAAAAAAGAAAAAGAAAAAAGAAAGAAAGAAAGTAAGAATAAATAAGAAAGAAAAAAAGAAAAAAGAAAGAAAAAGAAAGAAAGAAAAAAAAAGAAGAAAGAAAAAGAAAAAAGAAAAAAAAGAAAGAAGCAAAAAAAGAAAGAAAGTAAGAAAAAAGAAGGAAAGAAAAAGAAAGAAAGAAAAAAAGAAATAAGAAAGAAGAAAAAAGAAGAAAGAAAGTTAAGAAAGAAAGTAAGAAAAAAAAGTAAAAGAAAAAAAAGAAAAAAAAGAAAAAATAAAGTAAGAAAGAAAAAGGAAAAGAAGAAAAAAAAGAAGAAAGAAAGAAAGTAAGAAAGAAGAAAAAAAAAAGAAAGAAAAGAAAAAGAAAGAAAAAGAAAGAAAGAAAGAAAGTAAGAAAAAAAGAAGAAAGAAAGTAGAAAGAAAGTAGAAAAAAAAGTAAAAGAAAAAAAGAAAAAATAAGAAAATAAAGTAAGAAAGAAAAGAAAAAGAAAGAAAAAAGAAAGAAGAAGAAAGAAGAAAGAAAGAAAAAAAAAGTAAGAAAGAAAAGAAAGGAAGAAAAGAAAGAAAGGAAAAAAAGAAAGAAAGAAGAAAGAAAGAAAGAAAGTAAGAAAGAAAGAAGAAAGAGAAAAAGGAAAGAAAACGAAAGAAAGAAAGAAGAAAGTAAGAAAAAAATAGAAGAAAGAAAGAAAGTAGAAACAAAAAGAATTAAAAAAAATAAGAAAAAATAAGAGAAAAAAAAAAACAGGAAAGAAAAAGAAAAAGAAGAAAAAAGAAAGGAAAGTAGAAAGGAAGAAAGGGAAGAAAGAAAGAATGCTTCTAAGTCTGTCTAAGTCAACCGCTTCTTTTACGCGTCTTTGCTTCCGATGCCTTTCTAACGGACGCATTCTGCTTTCCTGCTCATATATATACACACACACACAGCAGTATATATTTATATATTATATATATATATATATCATATATATATATATATAACCCTATGAATTCTCCTAATGACACTTGGAATTTGTCGCGCAATCCCCCCCCTCTCTCCTCTCTTTCTCTCTCTCTCCTCTCTCTCTCTCTCTCTCTGGATGCACAATTCATTTTCTCTCTCAACACACGTGGCATGCGCGTACAGCGCACACAATGTAGCTTTCATACGCACATTGAGCACAGAGGATGTGATGGATTTTTAAGTACATATACGCAAAAACTGACCATCGCCCTAACTTTTTGTCCCGGCGTGTTTCCTGCCACCGCAAACCTCCCCGCCACCGCCACCTATAGTTGATATTAACACACTAACCGAGATTTTTTTTTTTTTTAACAGGAGGGGACAAAGACGAGCGGAAAGCGGCAAACTAAAGAAAGACCAGAGGGGAGAATAATACAAGAGAGCAGAAAGAAAGAAAGAAGGAAGAGAGGGGGGAATGTAGAGAGAGAGAGAGAGAAAGGCCTGTTGTGCGTTCTCTCCATTGGAGATTTGACCTTATTAAAGTGACATGTAGATGGCTCGTGAGGGTAAAAGAAAAACAGTAGGAAGAGAGATGACAGGAGAAGAGAGAGAAGAGAGAGTAGAGAGAGAGAAGAGAGAGTTTGAAATATGGGGTCGGACTCGAATTCAACAAGGTCTATACAATATATTTATCCGGGCCGCTTAGGCGGACTGTGGAAAAACGACTTTGGTGGCCAGCAGTAAAAACAGAACGACAGTCACAGTTTTCTAAAGGCAAAGACACTCACATACAAGTCTATACTACAGTGAAAACTCGTAGAGCACTATGGCTTACGCAAAATTTATCGTAATCTGAACAACAGACGTTAAGTAGTGCCGAGACAGTTTTTTGTTTGTAGTATTTTTAAGTTAACAATTTATTCGCATAAGATGTTTTCACTTTATACTGTGGTACCTCGACTTACGCGTGAACTCAATTTCCTCGTAGTGTCAAATAAAATTTCCCTATTAAATAACTTAATCCATAATCCGTCAGCAACCTAAAACCCTAATATATTTTTTAACGTTATTTTTAGATAAGAAAGAAATAGTTCTTATTGTAAAGAAGGAAACTCTGAAATTATAAAACCCAATTTATACTTCGCCTAAGAAATTGACCTTGTGAGTCACATCTCTGCTTGTGCGGAGGGGTTGGTAAAATATGATGATTGTATAGGAATATAATAAATAAATGTAATGAATTTATCTGCTGCAGTATGTTTTAATAGGCTTACTTTGTATAAGAATAATAGTTTCGGCTAAAGTTACAATTGTCGAAAATTGAAAATGGATAAGTTTTTTGGTGGTCACCATTGACAGCTAAATCTACAAGTCTAGTGAATGAACTTTGTTGCGAAATGGGTTATGGCTTAGGGGTTCGTGATTAAGGTTGGTTTTTAAGTTAGGATTGCTTTAAAAAATACTGATGAACCATTGAATTAATTTTGAATCGAACGTAAGACCATTAGTCTCAGTTGTTGTGTTAGTATTGCAGATGTATGAGATTTCAATTAAAATGTTTTTATGAAAAAACATTTTTCAACATTAAAATGTATTAGTGATGTTTGTTGTTTTTTTGTTTTTGGGTGTTTTTTAAAGCAATAAATTTCCCGAAAAACGCAACTCCCAACCCTAATCTCGAACCTAAACCCCCTTGTTAAAATGAATTTTTTGACAAAATTTGTGGTTCCTGTTTTTCCGGGTCACCCAAGATTTTTATTTATTTTCCATTAACACTAACCCTAAACCCAACACTAACCCTTAACCCAACCTAGTTTTTTTACACCCTTTCGGCTACGGATTTCTAATCGTAGCTGGGTTTTTTTTCAATGCAGCCACCATTGGCTGTTTTTGGCAGGAGGCGGACGGTTCTCCGCGAAGATACCGTTTTTTATGAATCTGCTCGAGTAATAAAATGAGTACCGAAAATCGAAAATAAAATAAAAAATAATTTGAGGAGTATTATTTGGGTAATCTTTACGGAGTTATGATCCTGGAATCCTGCCTCAAAAACTGCTTAGCCAATGGACTGCTGAAAAAGCCCAGCTACGATAGAAATCCGTAGCACGAAGTCGGTGTATTAAAAAAACTAGGGTTGAGGGTTAGGTTCAGAGTTGGGTTCTAGGGTTAGTTTAATGGAAATAAATAAATTAATTGGTGACCCAGAAAAAACAGAACCACAAATTTTGTAATAAAAATTCTTTTAACAAGGGGGTTTAGGGTTCGAGTTTAGGGTTGGGGGGGTTTTCGGGAAATTATTGCTTAAAAAACAACCCAAAAACAAAAAAACAAAATCACTATACATCTTAATGTTGGAAAAATGTTTTTAAAACAATTTTAATTGAAATTATACATTGCAATACTGAACAAAACAACTGAGAACTAATGGTCTACCGTTGGATTCAATAATTTTTCAATTGGTTCATTCCAGTATTTTTTTTAAAGCAATACGTAATTAAAAACACTTAATCCCCGAACTCCTAAACCTAACCCATTTCGCAAAAAATTATTCATAGACTGTAGTTAACTGTCATGGGTGACCAAAAAACTTTCCATTTAATTTCGCGACCAATTTGTAACTTTAGCCGAAAAACTATTATTTATAAAAAGTAAGCATTAAAACATACTGCAGCAGATAATCATTAATTTTATCTTATTATATTTCCTTACAATATATTATTTACAAACCCCTCCGCACAAGCAGGATGTGACACAAGGTCAATTCTTAGGCGAAGTTAAATTGCGTTTTTAATTCAGATTCCTTCTTTACAAATAATTAGAACTATTTTTCTTATCTAAAAAAATTAACGATTAAAAAAATCATTAGGGGTTTTTTAGGTTGCTGGAACGGATTAATGGCATTTAAGTTTATTTTAATAGGGAAATTTTATTTGAACATACGAGGAAATTGAGTTACGCGTATAAGTCGAGGTACCACAGATAAGCGAACATTCTTATGCGAGTAAATTGTACACTTTAAAAAACTATAACAAACAAAAAAACTGTCCACTACTAAACGTCATGTTGTTCAGTATTACTGATAAATTTTGCCGTAAGCATAGTGCGTTCTACGAGCTTTAACTGTAGTTACGATTGTATGTGAGTGTATTTGCCTTTAGAAACAACTGTGACTGTTCTGGTCTGTCTTATATGCTGGCCACCCAAAGTGTTTTTCCCCACAGTCCGGCCTAAGGCGGCCCGGGATAAATATATTGTATAGACCTTGTTGAACTTGCCGACCCATATATTCAAACTCTCTCATCTCTCTCTCTCTCTCTCTTATTCTCTCTCTCTCTCTCTCTACTCTCTCTCATCTCACTGTTTTTCCTTTACCTCAGAGCATCTCATTGTACTTAATAAAGTCAAATCTTCAAATGGACGCGAGACGCACAAACAGGCCTTTTCTCCTCTCCTCTCTCTCATATCCCCCCTCTCTCTCTTTTCTTTCTTTCTTTCTCTCTCTTGTATTATTCTCCCTCTGGTCTTATCTTGTATTTGCGCTTTCCGCTCGTCTTCCCCTCCTGTAAAGAAAAAAAAAAATCTCGGTTAGTGTGTTAATTATACTAATGTGCGTGGCGGGGAGGTGGTGGCAGGGACAGGCAACACCGCCGACAAAAGTTAGGGGATGGTCAGTTTATTGCGTATGTGACTTAAAAAATCCATCAATCCTGTGCTCAATGTGCGTATGAAAGATACATTTTGCGTGTACGCGCATGCGCACGGTGTGAGAGAGAGAAAATGAATGTGCATACACAGAGAGAGAGAGAGAGACGAGAGAGAGAGAGAGAAGAGAAGAGAGGGGGGGGATTGGCCGACAAATTCCAAGTTGTCATTAGAGAATACATAGGTTATATATATATATATATAAAATATTAGTATATATATAATATATATATATATGTGTGTGTGTGTGTGTATATATATTGAGCAGGAAGAAGAAATGCGTCGCGTTAAAAGGCATCGGAGCAAAAGACGCGTAAAAAGAAGCGGTTGGACTAGACAGACTTAGAGCATTCTCTTTCTTTCCTTTCTTCCTTTCTTACTTTCTTCTTTTTCTTCCTTTTCTTTTTCTCCTTTTCCTTTCTTCTTACTTTATTTTTTCTTTTTTTTTCTTAATTACTTTTTTTTTCTTACTTCATCTTTCTTTTTACTTTTTTTCATCTTTCTGTTTTTTTCTTTTCTTTTTTTCTTTTTTCTTCCTTTCTTTTTCTTATTTCTTTCTTGTCTTTCTTTTTTTGTTTCTTTCGTTTTTGTCCTTTTCTTTCTTTTTTCCTTTTCTTTTCTTTTCTTCTTTATTTTCTTTCTTTTTCTTTCTTTCTTTCTTTCATCTTCTTTCTTTCTTTTCTTCTTATTTCTATTTTTCTTTTATTTTCTTCTTTTTTCTTTACTCTGTTTGTTGTCTTCTTTCTTTCTTTTTCTTTCTTCTTTTTTCTTATACTTTATATCTTTCTTTTCTTTTTCTCTTGCCTTTTTTTTCTTTCTTATTTATTCTCTTTTCTTTCTTCTTTCTTTTTTTTCTTTCTTTTTTCTTTCTCTTTTCCTCCTTACTTCTTTCTTATCTTCTTTATTTTGTTTTCTTTTCTTTCTTTTTCTCTCTATTTTTTTTTTCTCCTTTCTTTCTCTTTCATTTACTTTTCTCTCTCATTACTTTCTTTCTCTTCTTCACTTTTTCTTCCTTCTTCTCTTTCTTACTTTCTTTCTTTCTTTTGTTTTTTTTTTCTTTCCTTTTTCTTTTTCTTTCTTACTTATTTTTCTTTCTTTTTACTTCTTTCTTTCTTTTCTTTTTTTCTTTCTTACTTTATTTCTTACTTCTCTTCTTTCTTTCTTTAATACTTTCTTTCTTTCTTCTTTCTTTCTTCTTTTTTCTTTCTTTTTCTTTTTCTATTATTTCTTTCTTTCTTTTTTCTTTGCTTTTCTTCTTCTTACTTCTTTTTTCTTTCTTTTTCTTTTTTTCTTTATTCTTCTTTCTTCCTTACTTTCTTTCTTACATTCTTTCTTTTTCTTTTTCTTCTTACAACTTTCTTTCTTTCATTTTTCTATCTATCTTTACTTTTATCTTTCCATCGTTGTTTGTGTTCGTCTGGTAGGCTGCCCCGTTGACTTATATATTATTTAAAGCCGATCCTTGTTTTTTTGTCCACACTTGGCGTATAATTTTTGGGCTGAATCTATGTTTTATTAATTTATTCTATTAAAAAAACATTTTTTTGAAAAGATCTATATATTGAACTGTGTTGTATTCTCGATGACTAAGTAAGGAATTAAGCTTTTAAATCGCAAAGAAGCAATCTTAATAGACAATTATACTTAAAAATATTAAGAAAGTTTCTCCTACTTACTTTTTCTTCGTGATCCTATTTAACAATTTTTTTATGTCAGTTAATTTTTTTATTTTACATTATTTTAACACAATGGTTTAAATCATTTTTTTTAATATTATTTTAACACAGGTTTAAATCAGAATTATTATCAAAATAATTAAAGCCACGTAACAGAATGAATATATATATATTATATATATATATATTATATATAATATATATATATATATGAAGAGTACGTAAATAAACACTGTGTTTATTTGATATAGCTTTTTAGCCGACAATTTTT
>CM042172.1:61045980-61058480 GCA_023376005.1 Doryteuthis pealeii | reverse complement strand
TCTTTCTTTTTTTTCTTTCTTTCATTCTTTCTTTCTTATCTTTTTCGTTTTCTCTCTTTTTTCTTTCTTTCTTTTTCTGTCTTTCTTCTTTCTTTCTTTCTGTCTTTTTATCTTTCTTTTTTCTCTTTTTCTTTTTTCTTTTTTTCTGTCTTTTTATCTTTCTTTCTTTCTTTCTTTCTTCTTCTTTCTTTCTTTCTTTCTTTCTTTCTTAAATACATCTTTATCCCTTATTGTGACTTTGTCTTTTTCTCTCACGTAAAACCGTCCACATAACACGCACAACGACCAACCCCCACCAGCTCCCAGCTCCAAAAACGACTAAAACCAAAAACCCAAAAAAAAAGACAAACTATTCCCCCCCCCCAAAAAAAACCCTCATCGTCCGACCTAAATGAATATCGGGCAGTAAGGGTCACTCGGGTCAGGTCATTGTCTGTTGCTCGCTAAAATCGCATCATTATAGCCTTAGTACATAAAGAACAAAAGAGTATGTCTTTATAAGGTGCATGCACACAGATTAGTTTTTAAATCTACTCCTTTACATGGAGCAACATATTTGCCTTTTGTGCAGTTGCGTGCTGTTGTGGCATGAGAGGACAAGACACGACTTTGCCATTGTCTAACCCCCCACCCCCACCCCGATTTTTTAATCCCCCTCTCAGTCTCCTTGATCATCATTAACAGTATGTCTTCAATCCTCATCGGGGACATTTTTGATTTTTTCCTTTTCATCTTCTTTTCTTACTCTCCTTTACTTTTCCTGTCCACAAAGCCACGAATACATGACACTCGGTGAGGATCAAACTTACTATAGAAATAATGGCCTACTATATTAGCTTTCAATCTCTGCAGCGAGACGTCAATGCATGCATATCTATCTATCTATCTATCTATCTATCAACACACACACACACACACACACACACACACACACACACACACACACTATAGAAATAATGACCAACTATATGAATTTTCTAACTACGAAGTGAGGCGTCAATCTTAATATCTATTTATCTATACACACACGCATATATATATATAATATATATATATATATATATATATATATATATGTGTGTGTGTGGAAAAGAAATAAGTTAAAACCAATTTGGTGGAATGTTTATATATCTATTATGACATTTCACTCTTTACGAACTTCATCAACCAATGATTTGAAAAATTTCTAACTCCAAATAAATATTTGATGAAGCTCGTAAAAAGTAAAACGTTATAATAAATATATAAACAACTCCACCAAATTGATTTTCCCGACCCCCTTTTTTCTCCCATTTTATCGCATATTTTTCTTTAATGGGTTTTTGATTTCTTTTTGCTTTTTCATCTGCTTTTTCTTTTTTATTTAATGTCACATCTTTTGACCCTGTGTCACATCCTACCCGCGGTGAACAGATTCTGTAAATACCTACATATTTCTATAATATCTAATCTATAATTCACATCTATAAATGTGAATGAAAATTTTGGATACAAGTGTGACCATCTTGTCCAGCGTAAAACTATCAAATGGGAGACGTTGTATTTGAATTTCAGCCCGTGAAGATATGGAAAATTTTGTTTTCATAAAATATACTTTAAACAAACTAGATTAACATATTACAATAGTATAATTTTTTTCAAGTCATTCAGAAGAAAATGTCAATAAGCCAATGTTGAGGGAAAATTAGATTGTTTTCTGATCATGTCATTAATTTATGTATTTTTATTAATGAACCCTCCCCCCTTTGCTTAGTGACAATATTATTGTATTTTTGTCCTGGAAAATTATTCTATTATTACTAAACCATTTTTTATCCATGGAATGAGAAAATTATCCACTATCCAATATATACATGTTGATTGATTGTTGAGGGAATGATAATAATCTCTTCTGGTCCTTAAAATACCATGCAAATCCAGATCATGAATGACTTCTTTCATTTTGAACGGAAACAAACAAAAGTTCCAGCAACAACGTTCGGCTAATGAAGATTCTTGATTCATCACTGAATATTACTTTCATCCAATTATCCACACGACTTTACTGTTTCTGTTTAGCTCACTTTAACCTCATTTTCTTCAGTTTGTTAGTACTAGTTTTCTTTTGGTTTTTCTGTTTGAATCCTATTTCATTCAGATATTTTTTTTACAGTTGTTACAGACATTGACTCCTTTTCCGAAACCATTTCTTTTTCATTTGTTTTGTAGTATATTTTCAAGACATATGGCAACCAGTCTAGAAGAAGGAAAACTCTGAATTCAAAACTGTCAAACTCCACTTGAAAATGGAATGTGTATTTCGTTATAATTTTGTCTCCTTGTAGCTCAGACGGTAAAGTGTTCGGCTAGAAATCTCAAGGTTCCTGGTTCGATACTGGCCCACGCCAACTCAGCGTATGAGTAGCACAGAGATTTGTGCGGTAAAGTAAGGAGCTGATGGTAGGTGGAGAGAGAGAGAGAGCGAGAGAGAGAGAGAGAGAGAGAGAGAGAGAGAGAGAGAGAGAGAGAGAATTTAACTAAGGAATTACATATATTAGTTAACGTAGGATAGGGTCCCGAGAAAATCATTTCTATTTGATTGAAACCATGGTAGACCCTTTATTTTCCCTCTAATAATAATATTATTAAAAAAGTTAAAGCGGCAATTTGATACTATATATATATATATATATATATATATATATAAAACAAAATATACTGAACATATATAATAACTAACGCACTAACCTTAGCAACCCTCCTAAAATTGACTTGCCTAATCGAATTAACTTAACTTAAAAAAAAAAAAAAAAAAGAAGAAAACCTACACCAAATACTAAAACCTACAATTCCCAGAGGACGACCAGCGAAGTGGTTGAAAGCGCTTGAATAAAAATTCGGTACAATTTCTATACCATCTGGATCCCAATCTTCGAAAAATGACTAGAAGACTTGAACGTCTACAACTAAAGATCATAAAGTCGAAATAATCAGTGGTCTTTAACAATACCTGCCTACATAATATATATATATATATATATATATATATATATATATATAGAATGTTTTTCTGGTTCCAACGGGAGAAAATTCAATATTTTATAAAAAAAAGGGAAGGTCCGCAAAATGTATTTTGTTCTCAGAAAAATTTTTTTAATTCTTATTGTTTTACATATGCAACACGTGTTTCAGATCTTATGGTATCTTCTTCAGGCTTTGATACTAGCAGCGGCTACCCGGCGCCGGCTGGGTAAAGGGGGACTTTTTAAAGTTAGTCCTGCAGATCTATTACTACTAAATCATGAGTTGAATCCCCGTGGGATGCCCCATTTAAATCCCTATGTAAAAAATAGACCTTGCATTGATCCAGGTACTCTGAAAAGAAATGTTAATGTCTACTATCTAAAATATCAAATGAAAAAAAAAATCCATGCTGTTATCATTTAAATTTTATATTTTAATTATCTTCGCGAATATAAATCAAATCGCTATTATTTTTGCTCAAAAACCAAGCTCCGGTGATATTTAATGTGTATGTATATTTACTTTGTCGTTAATTGTTTTATTTTCGAAGTTTCCTCCGGACATACATATACACAAAACTGCCCTTTATATATGTATAGATGTATATGTTTGTGAGTGTGTGTGTGTACGTGTGATCCGTTCATTATAGGAAATAAAGAGATAGCTTAAACATCAGAGTGCTCTTATGATTATTGGTACTACGTTTTTCCTTCTTAAGTTTATATTATAATGTTGAATCCAAAAAGCTCGATTAGCTTGTCGGCTTTATCGCACACACAGACACAGGCAGGTGTGCTTTTTTCCTCCTCGATGACAGGTAGATACTAATACATAGCCGAGTACTGTTCAGCTTACATCATTATTCTTATCCTAGCTCACAGCTGCTGGCGGTCGTGGGGGGTAGTGGGTAAAAGAAATAGTAAAGATAAAGCTGGAGGGTAGATGAACGGGCCACAGGTACGGTGTCGTGTGTGGGGTGGGTGGGAGTATATTAGGCCGACGAGAAAGGCTAGTACGAAAGGTCTGAGTTCATTGACAAATGAAGGTCCAGTGCCCGGCGGACGCGGTGGACGCGGCGGACGCGGTGGACGCGGCGACGGTTAGGGCCTTGGCGGCAGTAACAGCCACCGCAGCGTTTGTGGTGGGAAACGCCTGACAGTCTAAGCTGCAAATGGCGGGAAAATCACATGTAAATCGCGGATTATTTAACAACACTTTTTTTGTTCTTTTTCTTTCTCAAACTTGTTTTGCATTTTTTTTCTTAAATAATCGCCAGCCATGGCTCGACACTAACGCTGTCCCGTCGACGATAAAAATTACATCCGGGACGATCAATACGTTATCCGGGACAGTTTGCCGGGGACGGTAAAAATTTTCCAAAAAGTTAGTACTACATTAGAATAATGGCCGTCAAGTGATTGCCCGAATGCTGACCTCAAAATGAGGCTACGGCACTGCAGGTCTATTCTCAAAGACATGTAATGAATAATGGTGGAAGGAGATAGTTTAGAAGGACCGAATTATGTACTACTAACCCTTCTCAGGGTAACTTAATGTAAAAACGTATTTTTTTCTTTAGCACAAAACACACTAGGAAATGGATTTTTTTGTCCAAATATCTAGAATTATCACTGCTTCAGCCTTTCTTAATGTTTTATTACATCTTATTATGCTACTGATGACTGACAAGTATAGATGATGCTAATGAATTAAACAAAAATATTTTGATTTCGGGACCCCATTTGAGACGGTCCAAACCCCATTCGGGACGGTTGATAATTTTTGTTCGGGACGGCCATGAAAAAAGTTAGTGTCGGGGCTTGCCGTCAGCACTTCAGAATAAGGACACCACTTAACACTTTAATTTTTACACAACACTACACGACCCGTAAGTAAAGTCATCGGGGCGGCCTAATGTCGGTACCAGCCAGACAACGAGGGAGTCTATCCCATTTTCACTAGCGCTAGACCAAGGAGATTATTTTAGCATCTGAGGTGGAGCGCCACACCTTTCATCGGCTCCTCACTGTACCGCACAGATCCCTGTGCTACTCATACGCTGAGTTGGCGAGGGGTGGTATCGAACCAGGAACCTTGTGAGTTCTAGCCGAACGCTCTACCGACTGAGCTAAACCGACCGAAAACTCATTATAAAAGCGGTTCATGATAATATTGATACAATGATGACAAGAGTTATCCCCCCCTGATGATGGTGAGTCTTTCCTCGGCATGCTGATGGCGAGACTATTCCCACCATGATGATGGTGAGTCCTTCCTCGCCGTGCTGATGGCGAGACCCATGGCGAGACTATTCCATGATGATGGTGAGTCTTTCCTCGCCGTGCTGATGGCGAGACTATTTCCACCGTGATGATGGTGAGTCTTTCCTCGCCGTGCTGATGGCGAGACTATTCCCACCATGATGATGGTGAGTCTTTCCTCGCCGTGCTGATGGTGAGACTATCCCCACCATGATGATGGTGTCTTTCCTCGCCGTGCTGATGGTGAGACTATCCCCACCATGATGATGGTGAGTCTTTCCTCGCCGTGCTGATGAGACTGATGATGGAGTCTATCCTCGCCGTGCTGATGGCGAGACTATTCCCACCATGATGATGGTGAGTCTTTCCTCGCCGTGCTGATGGTGAGACTATTCTCACCATGATGATGGTGAGTCTTTCCTCGCCGTGCTGAAGGCGAGACTATCCCCACCTTGATGATGGTGAGTCTTTCCTCGCCGTGCTGATGGCGAGACTATTCCCACCATGATGATGGTGAGTCTTTCCTCGCCGTGCTGATGGCGAGACCATTCCCACCATGATGATGGTGAGTCTTTGCTCGCCGTGCTGATGGCGAGACTATTCCCACCATGATGATGGTGAGTCTTTCTCGCTGCTGATGTGATGATGGTGAGTCTTCCTCGCCGTGCTGATGGCGAGACTATTCCACCATGATGATGGTGAGTCTTTGCTCGCCGTGCTGATGGCGAGACTATCCCACCATGATGATGGTGAGTCTTTCCTCGCCGTGCTGATGGCGAGACTATTCCCACCATGATGATGGTGAGTCTTTGCTCGCCGTGCTGATGGCGAGACTATTCCCACCATGATGATGGTGAGTCTTTCTCGCCGTGCTGATGCGAACTATTCCCACCATGATGATGGTGAGTCTTTCCTCGCCGTGCTGATGGCGAGACTATTCCCACCATGATGATGGTGAGTCTTTCCTCGCCGTGCTGATGGCGAGACTATTCCCACCATGATGATGGTGAGTCTTTCCTCGCCGTGCTGATGGCGAGACTATCCCACCATGATGATGGTGAGTCTTTCCTCGCCGTGCTGATGGCGAGACTATTCCACCATGATGATGGTGAGTCTTTCCTCGCTGTGCTGATGGCGAGACTATTTCCACCATGATGATGGTGAGTCTTTCCTCGCCGTGCTGATGGCGAGACTATTCCCACCATGATGATGGTGAGTCCTTTCGCCGTGCTGATGGCGAGACTATTCCCACCATGATGATGGTGAGTCTTTCTCGCCGTGCTGATGGCGAGACTATTCCCACCATGATGATGGTGAGTCCTTTCTCGCCGTGATGATGGCGAGACTATTCCCACCGTGATGATGGTGAGTCCTTCCTCGCCGTGCTGATGGCGAGACTATTCCCACATGATGATGGTGAGTCTTTCCTCGCCGTGCTGATGGTGAGACTATCCCACCATGATGATGGTGAGTCTTTCCTCGCCGTGCTGATGGCGAGACTATTCACACCATGATGATGGTGAGTCTTTCCTCGCTGTGCTGATGGCGAGACTATTTCCACCATGATGATGGTGAGTCTTTCCTCGCCGTGCTGATGGCGAGACTATTTCCACCATGATGATGGTGAGTCTTTCCTCGCTGTGCTGATGGCGAGACTATTCCCACCATGATGATGGTGAGTCTTTCCTCGCCGTGCTGATGGCGAGACTATTCCCACCATGATGATGGTGAGTCTTTCCTCGCCGTGCTGATGGCGAGACTACCATGATGATGTGAGTCTTTCGCCGTGCTGATGGCGAGACTATCCCACCATGATGATGGTGAGTCTTTCCTCGCCGTGCTGATGGCGAGACTATTCTGATGATGGTGAGTCTTCCTCGCCGTGCTGATGGCGAGACTATTCCCACCATGATGATGGTGAGTCTTTCCTCGCCGTGCTGATGGCGAGACTATTCCCACCATGATGATGGTGAGTCTTTCTCGCCGTGCTGATGGCGAGACTATTCCACCATGATGATGGTGAGTCCTTCCTCGCCGTGCTGATGGCGAGACTATTCCCACCATGATGATGGTGAGTCTTTCCTCGGCATCACTCTGAATGTGAGACATAACCTGCCGCGATGATGGTGAAACTTACCTCGTCACGCTCTGGGTGGGATTTAGCCTGCCTCATTAACCTGTGCAATTCAATGCACCATATGCAGCGAAATTGAAAGGCAGAACTGTGGACGAGCAGATTCCAAACCTCCACAAACAAAGCGCGTCCGGATATGTTTGGCCTGTGCGAGAGGGTGGAGTGTGGCGAGTGGCCACGGATATTTGAACTCGCTACCTCCTCGTCGCTGAAATACTGTTGGCAGAGACCCGGATGAGACGAGTCGGAATTTGCATAAAGGGTAGCTGAGTGATGATAAAAACAGAGTAGCTGATATTGAGAAAGAGGAAGAAAGCAAGTGTCTGGACCAGAAGTGAAATTCGACGACTGCTGTGTTTGGGATGCCAGGAAGTGAGAGTAACGTGTTCAGTTGGTAGAGACTGTGCTAACGGCGAAAGGAATTACATTTCGTTTGCGAAAATGTTTGTAAGACTTATCTTGTAGCCTGCCGCAATGATGGTGAGACTTACCTCGTCACACTCTGAGTGAGATTTAGCCTGCCTCATTAACCTGGGCACCATACACCACCAGTCCTTGATTTTACTTCATCATGCCGGGATGCTAGATGCAGCATATGCAGCTTCTGTCTCATCTTGGAGCTTCTTAATTTATTTCCCTTTTTTCTACTGGTGACAAATCAAATTCAATCTGTGTTTATTATTTCTCTGAATGTTGGAGATGAGGGTTGAAGATTAGTATTATCTGTGTTATTCGGACTATTGTCCCTATCTTCATTGTTATTTGTTGTACAAACGAAACGTTGTACAAATAACAATGAAGATGGGGACAATAGTCCGAATAACACAGATAATACTAATCTGTGTTTGATTATTCTGACTATTGTCGTCATCTACATTATTATCTACACAGCGTTTCGGGCGATGTTCCCTCCGGCCTTCTTCATGTATAGTCGGAGGTACGACTCGAGAAACTCTGCCTCGAATTTGGGAAACTTTTTGTCGAATTCGGGAGCCTTCATGTCGTAATCGGGAGCCTTCACAGAACTTCAAACCGAATCCTTTAATTCAATCCCAGGGGGTAGACTGTTCTCTTTCCGTTAACTCTGACCGTGTACAAGTGTTAAGCTGTGTTAATTATTCGCAATAAGAAATATATTCTTTTTGCCACTTGACAGAGGTTACGGCACGTCAACCCTTCTTGGGTTATTTGGTACCAAAATCAGACTGTTAAACCGAACCCTTTAATCAATCCACGGAGGTAGACTCTTCTCTTTACATTAACCATTATTGTGTACAAGTGCCAAGTTGTGTTAAGTATTCTGTGTTACTGTAGCTATCAACAGGATTGGACCTGCAGTCTAGAGATAACTGTATAAACTCAACGCCTCTATCCACTACGATATGTGTTCAATAAAGGCAAATAATACAGATTAACAAGCCTCATTTAAAAAATTCAGAAATAAATTCAGTCTGATATATCAAAATCAGATTGGCAATAAAACCTCGACATCAGTCTTCAATGGGTTAAACATATTGGTCATCCAATGGTTTCTTGTTCATTGCTTTCACAAATCTTCGTCCTTTTCCAATGTATATTTATGTCAATGGCAATTGGCAATTCAGTCTCGAAAGACTATGATAAAAGTTTTTGTGTGCCCTGAGGTTGAAGCGCCTCCTGTGACTATGAAGTCCTATATTTGAGAAACATTCTCGACCACAGATTTTGCATTTGTAGGTTGTCCCTGTAGATGATGATGTTCCGATGCTTTGTTGCCGTTGCTTTCTTATGGACCTCTTAGCTTCATGATGTTGTATCAGGGTGATTTCTGACGTGTACAGTCCTCTATGGAGATTCTGTCGCCACCGAGGGCGGTCTTGAGCCAAATTTTCCCAGCTGGAAAGGACAATGCCAAAGCACCTGAGATCATTTTTGCAGACATCCTTGAATCGCGGTATATTTGTGTGCCCAATCAATATTCGCACACATCGCCATATCTTCATTATTAACCTCATACAATTACAAAGGACATCACGCCCTCTAAACCGCCCTGTCGCTGGGGCGTTAGAATGTACCGACTGCACCTCTGCAGAGGGGTAAGACTCCCCCAATGGAGCCACCTGTTGGCCGTGGGTGGCGACCCGTTATGCTTAAGGATAGAGCCCAGGTGGATGAGCAATTCATGACATGCAATACTCCACTTTGGTCCTATCTTGAGCTAGACGGGCGGTCGGAGAGGCCCCCTCCGATCAATCGGCTGGTCACGTCAAGCCCTAGCACCTATATGAATCTCCCAACCCTATTGCCCTTATGGCAAGCCCCAACCCCTTTTTATCAGTTGGGTGCTAGAAGGCGGTGGCTGCGGGTCTACATGTCCTGGGAATGACGTTAAACTCTATCTGGTGGTGAGGTTCCAGTTTTGGAGGTTTGGGGAATGTGAAGCACCCTTTCATCACCATTTCTCCCTGGTCCACTCTGACCCGGAGGTACTACACCTGTTAGGGTCCCATCTATGGGTTAAATAGAAAAACGTATTTATAAAAAAATTGTATTATCCATTAAGAATTGATTTATTTCAAAACTTTATCGGCATTAAATGACCCACTGAGGTTGATATGCCGTAAAACAAACAAAACAAACCAAACGCCCTCTAAAATATTATTTGTATATAATAATTAAACCATGGAATTTACAGAGGTTCAGCCAATTAATTATTATCCCTAATATTTATCTGATATATAAAACTGCCACTTATAGGAGCTTGTTAATAACATCAAAACAATTCCTTTCTTTTCGGACGATCTAAGTCAATACAGGTTAATATGAAAGACAAACGCCATTTTGTAAGGACTGGTTTGGTTGCTGCTGCTGCTGCTGCTGTTGCTGCTTGTTGTAATCAACTAAAGGCAATCTCTTTGTGTTATGTACTGACGTTTTCACGGTACCAAATCATATAATGTTGTATACCCTTTTCTTACTTCTTACTTCTTACTTCTAGTCGTCTTTTCTTCTGGCCGGCTTTGCTATTCTGATCGTCTATCATCTTGGTTTGGTCTAGCGTCTGATGTTGACTTTCTTGGGGACTTCGGGTCTGGTTTCTGTTAGGGATTTCTCCTTATCAGAAGCCCTGTGTCATTGTTAGTTTTTAGGTAATAAACACAAGACTTCGATTTACGTTGATGTTACTTTATTTCCAAATCCACAACCCAGACATAACATAGCGCGCGTATGCAGAGTTACAGTTTTAGACAGAGCATCAGGCCGACTGCTCTATCTGACGTCTAACTGCAAACTGGGGACTCTGAAAAAGGTCCCACGTGACTTCACATATTTGGCGGGCTACTGTAATTTTCCATAGAAGGACCCGGCCATGGTATGAAAGGGTTCATCCCCTCAGAATTACAGGGGATTGACAATAATCTTATGCAACCGCATAGATTATGTAACATTTGGCAAAATACAGGATACTTAACATCCACCTTCTCGATAACATTACTTGGGAGGTCCACTTGTGTAACGGTTATCGTCGTAAGAAATGGAATCGACTATCTGAGTTCAAATCAGGCTGTTGGCGTTTCACTTCATGATAATACCTCTGGGAAAGGTTTGAATTAGTCTCTTTCTTCCCCCAACAATTATAGGTAAACTAAAATTTCGTAATCATTATCAGGTTGCGCTAACAGCACGAATACCCATGACTCTTTAACACCAGCCGTCCCTATCAGTCATGCCACTGGCAGGTCTTCCCCATGGCATTCAGAATATGTACAGAGTCGATAGCAAAGGCATGGTTGGCCACAAACAAATTATCAGTCATATAGAGGCCCAATCTCCCTGACAAGCTGAAGCAGCAGTTCTTCCAGGCTGTGGTTGTATCAGTGCTGCTGTATGGCTGCACCACTTGGACCCTAACGAAGCGTCTTGGGAATAAGCTAGATGGGAGCTGCACAAGAATGCTGCGTGCAGTCTTGAACAAGTCGTGGAAACAGCACCCCGCAATGAAGCAGCTGTACGGTCACTTGCCCCCCATCTCACAAACTATCCGAGTGAGACGAACAAGGCATGCAGGACACTGCTAGAGAAGCAATGACGAGCTCATAAGCGACGTTCTCCTGTAGAAGCCAACACATGGTCATGCAAGTGTGGGGCGCCCAGCTAGGACCTATATTGACCAACTATGTGAGGATGCAGGTTGCTGCGCAGAAGAACTCCCAGAGGCAATGGGTGATAGGGAAGGTTGGTGAGAGATTGTCATGGATATCCGTGCTGCATGCGCGACATGATGATGATGATGATGATGATGATGACAGAGTCGGTTAATGTAGGTTTTTTTTTGCTGGACGGCCAACATTGGTGTGTCCATGTGAAGGGGTCCACAGAAGAACATCACTTATGAGTTTTTCCTTGGTTCTCCAGCAATGTCTTGTTCGTCTTACTTCGATGGTTTGTTTGATAGGAGGTACAGCTGTGTTTTGTGAGGTGCTGCTTCGAGGATTTGTTCAAGACAGTACCCGGTATCCTTCTGTATTTCCCATATACCTTTTTCTCTAAGCGTTTCGTTAGAAAACAGGTGGTGCAGCTATACTGTGGTACAGACATGGCTACGGCTTGTGGGGATTAGAAATATACAAAAATAAAAATAAAAATAAAAAGTTAGTAAATAAAGTGTAAGGCCCTCAGATAGAATCGAACTCACTAACCAATGGTTCACGAGGCTTGCCCTTTTTTTTAACCACTACTCCACAGCGAATTAATAAATGTCGACATTCACCAGCCAACTAAGTTCGTTGATAGGACCCAGCATCCCATCAAAACGGAGCAATAAACGTTAAAAAAATGGCCCGACAGTCAATTAGTTTAGCTGGTCGGTCGGCCGGCTTATATATACTAGCAACTATATGCACCCTCCGGGTGCAAGTATTTAAGTTTAAATGTAATAAAATATTAGATTAAATCAGAAAGGCTAATGAAAGTAAATAAGAATGCAGATAAAAAGATTTGAAACGGAGGGGGATATAATCGGAAAATAGAACAACTGAAACTTACTCTTTCATCACTTCCGTTTTTCAATGCTAAATTTTCCTAATTTAACTATTTAGTTAAAATAGGAAGTAAAGAATAAA
>CM042172.1:61035980-61038480 GCA_023376005.1 Doryteuthis pealeii | reverse complement strand
TCCCCTGCATCAAAAAATGCTTGCCGGTGGCTGCTGAAAAAAACAAACACCAACTACGATTGAAGTCCGTAGCCAAAGCTACTTGAATTAAAAAACTCGGGTTAGGGTTTTGAGTTGGGGTTGGGGTTGGTGTTTAGGTTAGTTTCATGTGAAAATAAATAATTTGGGCTCTGTTTTTTCTAACCCAGAAAAACAGAACCCAGAAATTTTGTAATAAAACTGTTTATTTTAACTAGGGGTGGGGTTAGGGTTAGAGTTTAGGGTGGGGGCTGGGTTTTCGGAAAAACGCCCTAAGTTGTTTTTTTTTTTTTTTTTTTTTTTTTGGCAAGTGACACTACTTCGTCTACGGATTTCAATCGTAGCTGGTGTTTTTTTTTTTCAGCAGCACCGGTTAGCGTTTTTTGAGGCAGGAGGCGGGACGGTTCTCCGCGAAGAGTACCGTTTTTATGAATCTGCTCGAGTAGTAAATAAGTACCGAAAATCGAAAAATAAAAAAATCATTTTGAGGAGTATTATTTGGGTAATCTTTACGGAGTTATGTCCTGGAATCCTGCCTCAAAAACTGCTAGCCAATGACTGCTGAAAAAAGCCCAGCTACGATAGAAATCCGTAGCCGAAGCGGTGTAAAAAAACTAGGGTTAGGGTTTAGGGTTTAGGGTTAGGGTTGGGGTTTAGGGTTAGTTTAATGGAAAATAAATAAATAATTTGGGTGACCCAGTAAAAACAGAACCACAAATTTTAACTAGGGGGTTTAGGGTTCGAGTTTAGGGTTGGGGTTGGGTTTTCGGGAAATTTATTGCTTAAAAAAAAACAACCCAAAAACAAAAAAAAACAACAAATCACTATACATTTAATGTTGAAAAATGTTTTTTTAAAACCAAGTTTAATTGAAATTATACATTGCAATACTAACACAAACAACTGAGACTAATGTGTCTACCGTTGGATTCAATAATTAATTTCAATGGTTCATTAAATGTACAGTATTTTTTTAAAGCAATACGTAATTAAAAACAACCTTAATCCCCGAACCCCTAAACCGTAACCCATTTCGCAAAAAGTTAATTCATAGACTGTAGTTAAACTGTCATGGGGTACCACCAAAAAACTTTCAGTTTTAATTTTCCGACCAATTTGTAACTTTAGCCGAAAAATATTATTTATAAAAAGTAAGCGTTAAAACATACTGCAGCAGATAATTCATTACATTTTATTTATTATATTTCCTTACAATATATATTTACCAAACCCCTCCGCACGAGCAGGATGTGACACAAGGTCAATTTCTTAGGCGGAGTTAAATAAGTTTTAATTCAGAGTTTTCCTTTCTTTACAATATAGAACTATTTTTCTTATCTAAAAAAGAACGTTAAAAAAATATTAGGGTTTTTAGGTTGCTGGAACGGATTAATGGCATTTAAGTTTATTTCAATAGGGAAATTTTATTTGATATACGAGGAAATTGAGTTACGCGTAAGTCAAGGTACCACAGTATAAGCGAAACATCTTATGCGAGTAAATTGTTAACTTAAAAAAAAATACAAAAAAAAAACTGTCCACTACTAAAGTCTGTTGTTCAGTATTACTGATAAATTTTGCGTAAGCATAGTGCGTCTACGAGTTTATACTGTAGTTAGATTGTATGTGAGTGTCTTTGCCTTTAGAAAACTGTGACCTGTCTGTCTGTTTTACTGCTGGCCACCAAAGTGTTTTTCCCACAGTCCGCCTAAGGCGGCCCGGGATAAATATATTGTATAGACCTTGTTGAATTCGCCGACCCCATATATTCAAACTCTCTCTCTCTCTCTCTCTCTCTCTCTCTCTCTCTCGCTCTCTCACTTTTTTCCTTTACCCTCAGAGCCATCTCATTGTCACTTAATAAGGTCAAATCTCAAATGGACGGAGACGCACAACAGGCCTTTTCTCTCTCCCTCTTCTCTCTTCTCTCTCTCTCTCATTCTCTCTCTCTCTCTCTTCTTTCTCTCTCTTGTTTTATTCTCCCCTCTGGTCTTTCTTTATTTGCGCTTTCCCGCTCGTTGTCCCCTCCTGTAAAAAAAAAAAAAAAAATCTCGGTTAGTGTGTTAATTATACTAAGGTGGCGGCGGCGGCGGAGGTGGTGGCAGGAACACCGCCGACAAAAGTTAGGGCGATGGTCAGTTTTTGCGTATGTGACTTAAAAATCCATCACATCCTGTGCTCAATGTGCGTATGAAAAGCATACATGTGTGCGTGTACGCGCATGCGCACGTGTGAGAGAGAAAAATGAATGTGATACACACAGAGAGAGAGAGAGAGAGAGAGAGAGAGAGAGAGAGAGAGAGAGAGAGAGAGAGGAGAGGGGGGGATTGGCCGACAAATTCCAAGTTGTCATTAGGAGAATTCATAGGGTTATATATAATATATATATATATATATATATATATATATATATATATATGTAATATGAGCAGGAAAGAGAAAATGCGTCGTTAAGGATCGGAGCAAAAAGAACGCGTAAAAG